>SKCR01036736.1:0-405350 GCA_019454045.1 Zanthoxylum bungeanum
GAGTTGATCGCTGACAAGGCGTTGAGACAAGGTTTTTCTGGCCAACAATGCACCAACACACGAGTTTCACACTAGTTTCAAGAGAATACAAATGCATGAGAAGTACCCCCAAAGACCAGGCAAACATTGGAAACATCTCAAGCAAATTCTTCAAGCTCGGAATTACCCTCCTGATGAATCCAATTGTAAATTACTTTACCTTCTTCAATCAAAATAACAATTTTCTTTAATTTATTTTTTATTTTTATTTTTATTTATTTTATTTAGTTTTCAAGCATCAACATTACCAAATGGTCCAAATATGGAAACTTCATTGCAGCTGCCGACTGTTATGTTCTTCTAATTGTGAAGTGAATGCTTTATCCTGCAGTGATAGCATGAATGACAAGTAGTACAACACTCATTAAGCTGGAAACAAGTCATATACTAATAATTAAAGACCAATGACAACTGACAAGCCCCACGTTAATAAATAATCATATCATTTTTATTTATTTTATTTTTATTTTTCAGAAACATTAGAAATCTCGTTGCTAAACCACTCGATCCGGGTTTAAGCGGAGCAGGTAAACCTCCAGCTGTCTCATGCTCTTATAAAAAACGCACCTCGGAATTCGAACTCAAGACCTAAAAACCTTACACCACAAAACCACGCCTATTAGGGACCATATCATTTTTATATACATACTAGTTTTTGCCCGTGCCTACGGCACGGTATTACAGTATTTGGCCCGTGCCTACGGCACGGTGTTACAGAATTAAATGATTTTATTTTTTAATTAAATGATGCATGTGCCTACGACACGGTGTTACAGTATTTGGCAGTGCCTACGGCACGGTGTTACAGTATTTGCTCGTGCCTACGGCACGGTGTTACAGAATTAAATGATTTTATTTTTTAATTAAATAATTTTATTTTAACTTTTTATTTTTTAATTTGAAATTTTTTGACCATTTCCATCAATCAATTCACTCTATTTCCTCCAATTACCAATGAAATGATATGGGCCTTCAATTAAGTCACATAAAGAGAGCCGTTGGATACACTCTCTTTCCTCCAACACCATTCTCCTTTATTATATAGATATATACTAACAATTAGCCAAGATTATAATAAGTTTGTGGTGTGGAATTTGTTTCCTGTTAGGCTAAACTATTAAAAATAAATACATTATTAAAAATACATAATTCTTAAAACTTTATTTATAAGTCCAATTGAAATCAAATATATGTATACGATTGAAAAATATCACGAACATTGAGTATATATCTGTTATAAGGTATGATGACGTTTATTTTATTTTTCAATATTTAAATGAATCGGAAAAACACATTTTTCATATTTATATATTCTTGATAAGGATACAATTGATAATATCCCATAAATAGTTTATTAAATGAAAAATAATACAATTTCAATTTAAGTTAAAATAGACCATATATGAATTAGAAAAATATATATGTATAATTTGGTATTATGGTATATTTGAGGGTAGAGAACGAGACCAAAGATAATATATGAGAAGTGATACACATACTTACATTCTTATATAAAATAATTACACCTCTCTCACTGTAGTTATAGTAATTGCTACAATAATCACTGTAGCTACAATGAGATGAATGTAGTTATTTTATATAAAATTGTAAGTATGTTTATCATTTTTGATAATATATTATAATGAAGCACAAAATCTACTTTCATTTACAGAATTTTTATTCTTTATTTTATAACAAACATAATAATAAACCCAACAGAACAAAACCAGAGAAAGTGTCATCATAAATAATCTCTTGGTCTTTGCCCATCAAAATCTGTGAAACTTGTTCAAACCTCAAACCCACCAAACCTCTCACTCTCCCTTCAGTAATCAGCAGTAACGATGGCGACGAGTGTCGCTTGGCAGCCACAAGAACAAGGGTTTAATGAGATCTGTTTGTTGTTAGAGCAGCAGATATCGCCATCTTCAACTGCTGACAAATCTCAAATTTGGCAGCAGATTCAACAATACTCTCAGTTCCCTGATTTCAATAACTACCTTGCTTTCATTCTTGCTCGTGCTGAGGTATTACCCATTTCGTTAATTTCAGTTTTTCGATTGATGGATGGTCACAATTAGTGTTTTTTTTTTTTTTTTTTTAAAGCGGAAAGTTTCAAATTTTATTCTAATTTTTATTTTAGTTTTGGTTTGGACTTCTGGGTTATTGAGATAGGAGATTTTAGGGAAGGATTTTGGATTATTTAGTTTAGAGAGTAATATGAATTTTTTTTTTTTTTTTTTTTTTTAAATAATGGGTTTGGTAGATTTTTTCATTAGGGTTCAATGACTGATGAAGTTGATTTCCATTTGAATTCACTGCTTTAAGATGTTATAGAGTGTTTAATTTGCTTTAACGTTATTGTAAGGAACCTAGGACACCACTTATCTCCACTTGGTATGATATTGTCCACTTTGGGCCTAAGCCCTCATGGATTTGCCCTTGGGCTATACCCAAAAGGCCTCATACCAATGAAGATACATGTCCATCCTTATGTGCCCATGATCTTCCCCATTTCTAACCAATGTGGGAGACTTTGTTTGCACACCCAACAATCCTCCCCTCAAACAAAGGACCACCGAGCCTCCCCTCAAACGATCATCCATCCGTCCACTCTAGCCTAGGCCAACTCCTCTTCACCGTGTTGGGATTAGGACACGTCCATGAAGACCGAAGCGCACCGCCTATCTAACTGAGCACTTTCACGGATCACGATCGGGGCTCACCACCTTTTGTTTTGTATTCCGAGGATTCATCCACATGGCTAACTTTTGGGGCATGGCTCTGATACCACTTGTAAGGAACCCAGGACACCACTTATCTCCACATTGGTATGATATTGTCCACTTTGGGCCTAAGCCCTCATGGATTTGCTCTTGGGCTATACCCAAAAGGCCTCATACCAATGAAGATACATGTCCATCCTTATATGCCCATGATCTTCCCCATTTCTAACCAATGTGGGAGACTTTGTTTGCACACCCAACAATTATCTTAATGATCACTCTTTTTGGATTAGAATACTTTCACATGCAAATGAATTTTCATGAGAGACTTTTCCCTTTAGCATAATATTTAGTTCCAATCACTTTCTTAATTTCATAATGTGCCGCAAATTATCCTGATTCTTCTCCCTTTTTATTGTAGTTGTGTGTATCATTGCTTGCATTTCGTTTTGTAAGAGTTTTTGAATACAAGAAAGCTGATAAAATTAGCGACTCGATACACCATGGACACCAATAGCTTCTAGGTGGGTGGTGATGAAAATTTAAAGCTTTGGGTTAACTATGGTCCTTCTATTTTATGGAACTTTAAACAGGGTAAATCAGTGGAGATTAGACAAGCTGCTGGTTTGCTGCTGAAAAACAACCTTAGAACAGCTTATAAATCCATGGCTCCTCCAAACCAACAGTACATAAAATCAGAGTTGTTGCCTTGTTTAGGAGCGGCAGATACGCACATTAGGTCAACTGTTGGGACAATTGTTAGTGTTGTTGTTCAACTAGAGGGAATTACTGGATGGCCTGAGCTTTTCCAAGCTCTTGTAACTTGCTTGGACGGTAATGACATAAATAATATGGAAGGTGCTATCGATGCATTGTCCAAGGTACGTTTTATCCTAGAATTAATGAAGCTTATATGAAGCTTTTGCTGCTCTAATTTTACTGCCGCTAGTTTTGCAATTTATACTGATGCATTATATGAAGTTTTTGCTACTAACTTTACTTGGTTCATTTGTATGACATGTTAACGTCTATCGCTGCAACACTCTGGTTTTTTCTCATTGAGTTGCTCCTAGTCCTATTGTCTTGTAACATATTTTGAGTGCAGATTTATGAGCTGGTGATGGTGACAGTAATTTAATTAGTCATGATTCAATTTAACACAGATTTGTGAGGACATCCCCCAAGTGCTGGATTCAGATGTACCCGGGTTGGCTGAACGTCCCATCAACATATTCCTTCCTCGGTTATTGCAGGTGACATAACTGTTTTCTTTACATTAGAATTCCATACTTGTATCTACTATTTCTTTTATTTATTTATCTATTCATATTCTGGTTTTATGATGAACAGTTTTTCCGGTCACCACATACCTCACTAAGAAAGCTGTCTTTGAGTTCTGTAAATCAATACGTCATGCTGATGCCTTCTGTGAGCATATTTAAATTGTCTGTTTCCTTATTTTTCTTAGGGTTATTCTTGTACTTTGGGTTGACAGCGAGTAATATGTTTTACTTCCTTGCAGGCATTATTCGTATCCATGGATCAATATCTTCTGGGCTTGTTTGTTCTTGCTAATGACCCTTCTGCCGAAGTGCGGAAATTGGCGAGCACATTCTCTTTGCTTTTTATATTTGATGATTTTTAGTTGTTGTTTATTGTAGTTATTAATATGGCACGTGGAAAACATGCTAAAAATTGATATCGCTATACTTTTACTAATGCGCTTTCTGGTGCTGTACGGTGTCTGATGGTAAAAATCTTGATTATTTATTATTTTCCCGGGCATTCAAGGATTAACATATACATCTGAATTGGGTATCTTCTGAATATCTTATTATGGTGCTTAAGGTGTTTCTCGGTTGACTATATTCTTGTTGGAAATTGGAGATCTCTCTTTCTAACGTGACACCACCTTTGTGTTTTTTTTTTGTCATTTTATGATCTAGAGTTGTTTTTCGACTATTAAATTGTTGATGAGCTTTGCTGATGTCTTATATGTATACTTTCAACCTCTATAGGTTTGTGCAGCATTTAACCTGCTAATTGAAGTCCGGCCATCTTTCTTGGAGGTGGGTTTCTTGCTTGTCTTAATTTACGGTCAAGTTATTGATCTATAGTTCTGTTTTTTTAGGTCTTTAGTTGCATTTGTGATGCATGCTTACTTCTTTAATTCTGTTCCTTTCTGATGACTGATCTAAACATTTAATTTCTCTAGAACTTTTTTCCATGTGTGTTTTTGTTTTCTTTTGTCCTTTTTCCGCTTATGCCACTCTATGCTGTCGAAGGCGGTAGGCGGGGCAATGCGTTTTGGTAGTTCTAGCAGCCCAAGCGCTGCATAAGCACCGCCCAAGTGTCGCCTTTTGACCAGTCAAAGGGTGGGTTGACTAGTTAAACATGCAGAATTTTATCTAATATATATGGAATCATATCTTATAAAACCTAAGGCGCTGCCTAATTGTCGCAGGCGGCTGTTTGAAAAAATCGCCCAGACGCCGCTTAGGCGGTGCCAAGGTTTTAATAATCAAACCAAGGCGGTGTCTCGAGGTGCGCCTCTGTTGCTTCGGCATCGCTGGCTCCTCGAGGCCGCTCATCGATTTTGGTTATAAGCGCCTCGTTGGCGTGAGGCGTATTGCCTCACACTGCCTCAGATCGAGGCGTCATGAGGCGGGTCCACTCGGACGGCCTGATCCAACCCAAAACAAACAACCTTATTTAAAAATAAATATTTGCCCACGTTATTTGCCCAAGTTTGTTTGAAGGTTTTGTTGTTTGAAAATTTTAGAGGAAGTTTCGAGGAAGGAGATGAGGGCGGTGATTGTCTTTTTTTGAAGAAAATTATTGGGATTTGTGAAGATGTTTTGGTTTAGAGAGATCGAAGTGTGTAGAGTGAGGAAAGTGGATTTTTTTTTTGGGTGAAGGTAGGTGGGACCCACATTGACAACTTTTGTTACATTTGAGAGGAGGAAAATTATTTTATTTATTTATTTATTTTTTTAATTTCTTGTGAAGCCCACACTGGCAGCTTTTGTTGAGTTGATTGAGAGGAAATATTTTTCTTTTTAAATTTCTTGTGAAGGTAAGACCCACAGACAGCTTTTGTTATTTATTAAATTAGATAGTACGTTTGTTTGAGAGAATTGGGGGAATGAAAGGGAAAGAACGAAAATTATAAGGAGAGTTGGTGTCTTGAATTTTTTTTTTGTTTTTTCAATATCATATAAAATATTCAAACAAAATTTGAAGTATAAGACAACTGGTGATTTTAGAAATAGTTAAATAAATATTTGGGTGTTCTTTAATTTTTTTAATTTTTTTAATTTTTTTAATTTTTTTGAAGTCATATAAAATATTCAAACTTGTTTTGAAATTTAAAATTTAAGTTTAATTACTTATAATTTCAATCGGGGGATCGCCTCACATCACATACTGAGTTTTCGAACCTTGGGCGGTTCCTTTAACAACATAGATGCCACCTTTCTCCTTTCGTTGTTGCTGATGGATTTTGCACTATTGCAGCCACATTTGAGGAATGTAGTTGAATACATGTTGCAAGTGACCAAGGACACCGATGATGAAGTGGCTCTTGAAGCTTGCGAATTTTGGTAATCATCTTCTTTGTGAAGAATAAAACCAAATGGCTTTACTATTACTTCAATTTTCATCATGTATGCTTATATGCTCTTCAAAGATAAGGACACTAGTATGTTCTTTTATTAATTGTGGTTGTATGTAGAATTCTAGGTTTGTAATGTAGAATAATTGATGGAATATGAAGTACACTGTCCTTGTGTCTAATGTTATTTTCTGAAGCACTTTGATAATGCACTGTAAACCTGCCTGCAGCCTGTTTCAATAGTCATTGAACTCTTTTGAGAGTTTGATATTATTCTCCTTGGGAAACAGGGGGTTTTATGTAATGTTTATTTGCAAGTTTATCTGTTCATTGTTAATCTCAACATTGTATATTCGTATGATATGAAAAGTGATCGTCTGTAAAAATTTCACTGAAGAGATATGCTGTCTTTCATATTTTGACCTTCAGATCCATCACTCCTTTTCTGATTCTCCTATTTTTTGCCCCAAAATGCTTGTCATTGATAATTATTACTGACAGGCATTCATACTTCGAGGCTCTGTTACCGCCTGAGAACCTAAAAGAATTCTTTGTTTTGTTTAGTTTTCCCTTTTCTTCTCAATAAATTTTTTGAGAGCCATTTGAATTTATTTTTCACAAACTGAAACAAAATTTGTAGGTTCTGCTGTCAAATATGGTATATGCTGACGATGACGAGTCACTTGCCGAGGCTGAGGTTAAGTTTTCTGGGTCTAAGTTGTGTTTTGGTTGATTTTAGATGTTGTAAGTAATTTGTAATTAATGCATCATCAATTGGTTTTTGCAGGAGGACGAGTCTCTCCCAGATCGAGACCAGGTTTCTATCTTTTTGTTGTTCATTCACTTGCATTATATGCACACATATTTTTATAATGCTGTATTATCTTACTTTATGTGTTTATTGAGTTTGAGATTGTCTTCCTGTCATAAAACTTTGACCACAGGATCTAAAACCTCGTTTTCATTCATCACGGTTACACGGGTCAGAAAACCCGGAATATGATGTAAGTTTACCGTTTCATATTATGTCTGTAGGAATTTTAAACTGCCTGGTTTACGGTTTACCAATTCGGTGAATGTAGCTAACTATGACGTGGTTTATTTGCTATTAATGGTTATCTTTTTACAGGATGATGACATTGTTAATGTATGGAATTTACGGAAGTGCAGTGCAACAGCTCTTGATGTGCTCTCAAATGTTTTTGGAGATGAGATTCTTCCAACTTTGATGCCTATTATTCAGGTTACATTAATGTAGTTTATACAGTGGGAAACTATAGTTTCAAAGATTTTAATTTTGCTTGTTTGTTTCATCATTTTGGGACTTAGAAGGGATGTTACCTCAATTGACTCCTATTACCCCACGTTCATTTCTTCATTAAGTAAAGGGTGGAGCTGGACAAAGCTGGCCTACCTATTAATTTATTAGAAATGCACATACACAGTTGTTTTTGGGATAAGTGATAAGATTCTAATTTTCAAACTGTACAGAACTTTCTTTTATTCGCCAAACACTTGTTAGAATTTTAGGTGGTTGTGTGGGTTACTGATTATAAGTGATCTCAAATTCAACAAGGGTCCAGTAGTAGTCCATGACCTGTACATCCTGCCTTGGTGGGTTTGTCATAGAATTTGAACTTGTTGTATAAAATTCTCTGCGAGCCATTTTCACTTTACATGTTCTTAGTTCTAATGAATTTTTGCAGGCTAAGTTGTCCACTAGTGGTGATGAAGCCTGGAAAGGCAGGGAAGCTGCCGTTTTAGCTCTTGGTGCTATAGCTGAAGGTTGCATTACTGGCCTTTATCCTCATTTGTCTGAGGTAATCTTTGTTGTATGATCCGTTCAGCTAATCTTTGTTGCATTACTGGCCTTTATCCTCATTTGTCTGAGGTAATCTTTGTTGTATGATCCGTTCAGCTAATCAGCTCAAGTTTTGGATCGGATCCGGAGTGTCATGTAGAATATTGTATGCAAATAAAATGAGTAACTCTTCTCTGAAGTCTTTTTGAGTTTTGCATATGGTATAACTTGGTATATTAATATTCCTACTGGGACATTGCATTTGCTGTATTCTCTATTTCATT
Organism: Zanthoxylum bungeanum; assembly: GCA_019454045.1. NCBI lineage: Eukaryota > Viridiplantae > Streptophyta > Magnoliopsida > Sapindales > Rutaceae > Zanthoxylum > Zanthoxylum bungeanum. The sequence continues at coordinate 8,464 of SKCR01036736.1, forward strand.
TATTTCTCGTATTTTTTATTGTTGATATTCTTGAATAAGAACATCTCTCTCCTCTCTCTCTTTCTATCTCTCTCATTCCGGGGTGTTAATTTCCTAGTTAACTCATTTTCTTTCCTACTGACTCTGCTTACTTCACCTGCATAATCTGTCGTACTGCTTTTAGTTATCTTATTTAGTTTCTTCCGCCTAATTGGTAGTGATTTTGAACTTAGTCCCCGAATTCTGTCAGATAATGAATTATTTATATTCTTTAGATTTGGCTATGCTTTTGCTGATTCTCAATATTAAATATTTTATGTGTGCAGATTGTGGATTTCTTATCCCTCTTTTAGATGATAAGTTTCCTCTGATACGGAGTATTTCTTGTTGGACCATTTCTCGATTCAGCAAATTTATTGTTCAGGTTGATTTCAAAATAACTACATTAAAAATAGACTGGAAACATATTATTATTATTTTCTTAAATATGGAATATATGTAATAATTCCAAGGATGAAAGAACCTGCCATTAATGCTAAAGTTTCAAGGAATTATACCTTGCATAACTCTACTCCAGTTTGCTTGATAGTTCTTCCAGAGAAGCTGAATAGCAAAGCAAAACCAGGAGAATCATTCATGGAAGCATTTTTACTTTTGGTTACTTCCTAGAGTTTTCCCTGTTGTGAGTTCTTTGCAGTATGATTTTGGTTGACAAAATTTTATTTTTCATCTGTTCTAGGATATCGGCCATCATAATGGTCATGAACAATTTGACAAGGTTCTTATGGGCCTTTTACGAAGAATACTGGATACCAACAAGCGGGTGCAAGAGGCTGCTTGTTCAGCATTTGCGACACTTGAAGAGGTTCTTTCTATAGTTTTTGTTTGACGGTTTCATTTTTGGTTCTAGCACTTGGAGATATTAATGGATGATTTAATTTGCAGGAGGCTGCAGAAGAGTTGGCACCACGTTTAGAGATAATCTTACAGCACCTTATGTTGGCTTTTGGAAAATATCAGGTGATTTGCTGCTATATTCAATAAATTAAGCTCCTTTTAAAGTTGCGATAATGAGATGTGATGCAGTTGATTACCTTTCAAAGTTCACACTGCTTTTTACTCTCTTTTTAAATTTATTTGTATACATACCATCGTATTCAGAGACGGAACCTCAGAATTGTATATGATGCTATTGGAACTCTAGCTGATGCTGTTGGACTCGAACTAAACCAGGTATTGTTGTTACACTAAGAATGTCCACTTATGCCTCCCTCTTGCCCTTCGGCTTTTCTGTTATTTTCTTGAGTAATGGATATGGCTTTGGAGTTATAAGATTTGTTTTATTTTGCACTCATGAAAATAACACTGCAGAAACTAACTAACTTGATGATCTTCAGCCTGGTTATCTTGAAATTTTGATGCCGCCATTAATTGCAAAGTGGCAGCAGCTTCCAAATTCAGACAAAGATCTCTTTCCACTGCTTGAGTGTTTTACATCCATAGCACAGGTATGGATTAACATCTCAGACCTCCTCTATTTTCCTTGTTTTCTCTAAAAGAATTTTAATCAAAATGTAGACTATGCAATTATGGTTATATTTTTAAGATGGATATTTTCATTCTCTTTTTATTTTCTATAACTGAAGTGGATGAGCAGTAGGTGTCAGTTATAGAACAATGATGGAAAATGCATTTATGAGTTTTAAGTTATAGAAAAATGATGGAAAATGCATTTATCAGTTTTCAGCACATGAAATAATGTATAAAATCAAGGAATTTGGAGATACAATGTTACCAGGGATTCTGTTTGCAGCTCAGAAGGATACATTTTGATAAGCAGCATCTACAAACATTGCTTCAGATTAACATAAATGCATGTTTTCTGTTTAATATTTTGACATGTTATAACATCTATATTGAAACTAGTACAATCCAAGGAATAACAGAGGCTAATTTACTTCTTTCAGGCATTGGGCACTGGATTCACTCAATATGCTCAGCCTGTATTTCAGAGGTGCATAAACATCATCCAGACCCAACAATTGGCAAAGGTTTCACTTGACTGATGTGTAGATATTTATTTTATCTTGTTTGAATTTCCTTTTTGTAAATGTTCTAAAATGCGCTAGGAGTTAGTCGGGCGGTAGCCCAGCGCCTAGCGCCTAGGGGGCCTAGGCGGGGCCTAGGAAATTAGTCGGCAGACAGTAAAAACCTCATATTTTCCAACATCATAAATAATTCAAATCATGTAAAGTCAATCAAAATGTAATAAAATATAAAATCCAAACTCAATCCATCAAACATCCTTTAATAATAAGCATATTAACACCTACAAATTAATAAAATGGCTATTAACATAAATCCTAAATTTAACGTAATTAATAAGTATATTATTCAAATCAATCAATTATGTGTTACCCACTAATGTTAAACCTAAAATTAAAATTAAAGTAAAATTAGGGTCTTCGGATAATTTGGGGATTTTCGGAATTGTTGGAATTTTGATAAATTCATCCTATGGAAATAATGTTTGAGTGATTGGGAAAAATTTATACATGAACAATTGGATGAGAAAATAACAAAAATTTAAGGATTTTAGATTTTAAAAAAATTAGGGTTTATGTATAAACTTTTAAAGAATTAGAAAAATTAGGGCTTAGGCATATAGAAATTTAGTGTTTTATCTTGAATCATATTAAGGTTAAGTAGATTGCGTTTAAATTGATAGTGATTTGTGTTGAAACAAAAAAAAAAAAAAATTTGAAAGAGATGGAAAATTACCTTCTTCCACGTTTTTCCCTTGAAAGAGAAAAAAATCACTTTTTTTTTTTCGCTTTGATGGTAATAATTTGTGTTGTAATAGAAAATTTCTTTTTCTTAAATTTTATGCCCTTTTTCCATGAGAAACGGTGCCGTTTTGGGGGTGTTAATAACCCCCAAATCGCAGTGTTTCGCATTTTTTTTTTTAATTTTTTTTTGTAATTTTCTTACCGTTTTGGGGTTGTCATACCCCCTCAAAACGTCTTCGTTCTAAGGGGTTATAACCAAAAAAAAAAAAATTGCAGCGCTGCAACTCCCGGCGCTCGCGGCCTCAGGCGCGATTAGGCGGCGCCGAATCGCTGATCTGAGACCGCGTAGGCCTGTGGCCGCCTAATATGGGCGATTATCCCTAAATCGCGGCGCCGCGCGTTCTTGAACACTGCTTTTTGTACCTGTACAGTTGTACTTAATTTCATTTGCTTTCCTGGTTGCATCATGTTTATTGCTTTTTCATGAATTGACTATTTAATGGCCCTACTTGCATTTTTTCAAATTTGCCCGGTTTTTCAGAGACATTCCTGGAACATCTGTTGCAGGTTGATCCTGTTGCAGCTGGAGTTCAGTATGACAGAGAGTTTATCGTATGCTGTCTTGATTTGCTCTCTGGACTTGCAGAGGGTCTTGGCAGTGGGATAGAGAGATTGGTAATTTTCCTTTCTCCAAATTTGACTTGGAAAAGTTCTAAAGAAACTTCATTTTTACCTATAAAGGATATTCTCAAGTCTTAATTCCTCGTACTCAGGACAGTTACTCCCCCTTGTTTTCCAGTAAGAATAAAATTAATATTTTCTCTGAAGTTTGCTCTTTGATGAGAAGAATTTTACAATTATACTAGTGAAAGGAAGTGTTTATTGGGAATTTCAATTTCTAGCTAGTTTTGGTTTCCCTATGGAAGAATACTGTGTACAGTGTACGTGAATGCCTGCTCGTTTTCTAATAATGGTTTTCTGTACAGGTTGCACAAAGTAATTTGAGGGACCTGCTTCTGCAATGTTGCATGGATGATGCTTCGGATGTCCGACAAAGTGCCTTTGCGCTTCTTGGGGACCTTGCAAGAGTGAGTTCAAAATATTCCTGCCAGGCAATGTAGTTTAGTGCGCAGACTATAAGCTCTGTCTCTGCCTGCATGAGCTGCTAAAGAAATGTGAAAACTTGGACCTTTTAACTCTTTGTAAGGAAAAGTTGTAGCATTGGGTTTAATACTCTGGTAGCTACTTGAAAGCATCTAATTCTGTTGTTAAAGAAGTTTTGATTTGTTTATCTGATGTTTGTCAATGCCTTCAATAATTTCAATTAGATATGCCCTGTTCATTTACACGCCCGGTTGTCTGAGTTTCTAGATATTGCAGCCAAGCAACTGGTAACTGAAACTATTTCTTTGATTTGAAGCTTTATATTTGGTTGTCTATTTCCTTACACGAGATATGCTTCATACAGAACACTCCTAAGCTAAAAGAAACTGTTTCAGTCGCAAATAATGCATGTTGGGCTATTGGAGAATTAGCTGTTAAGGTATGTAAACTCTTAATTATGCCGTTTGATCAAGCTAGGTTGAACTGTTTGTGTACAGGTAGCTAGAATTCCAATTCAAGTACAATGAGGAACTTGTTTGCCTTTGTGCTTGTTTTATATGTTTGAAGTTTGAACCATCTGCAAGATTAAACTTAATCACTTTGCCATTGTGTTTTATACTCGTTATTTCAGGTTCGTCAAGAAATTTCTTCAATTGTTATGACAGTTGTCTCATGCTTGGTCCCCATCCTTAAACACTCAGAGGTGATCATTTCTTCCAATTTTCTTCGTATTTATTGTTTTTGTGTGTACTTTATTCTAGGGTACGTGATGTCTAAATGGAACATCTATTCATGCCAAGCAGGAGCTGAACAAGTCACTGATAGAAAATAGTGCAATTACACTTGGAAGGCTTGCATGGGTTTGTCCAGAACTTGTGTCACCGCACATGGAACATTTCATGCAACCTTGGTGCATTGCTTTGTCTATGTAAGTATTCTGTTGCCTATGTCTAATCATTGATGAATCACTGCTTGACATACGGAGAACTTTAGTTTCACTAGAGATTTGTTATTGCAAGGACAGAGACATGATATTCCTTTTTTCTTTGTTTCTCTGCATAGACTCCACATTTACTTTTACAGGCCTTCATGCCTACAGTTTTTTACACTCACTTGGCTTGTTATGGCAGGATACGCGATGATACTGAAAAGGAGGATGCATTCCGAGGTCTTTGTGCAATGGTATGCTTTTGCTTTCATAATAATCACCATATCCCCTGGATTCTTTGTCAATAACTGAATCTGTGCTTGGATGTTCACAATTTTTTTTTGCAGGTAAAAGCAAATCCATCAGGAGCTCTAAGTTCACTTGTTTTCATGTGCAGAGAGCCATTGCTAGTTGGCATGTAAGAATGTCATTAATTATAATTTTTTTAACGTTACATTTCTTGGCCTTTTCTGGTTAACTTAGCATCTGTTTACAGGAAATAAGAAGCGAAGAACTACATAGTGAAGTTTGCCAAGTGTTGCGTGGTTATAAACAGGTTAGTGGTGATTTTTTTGGTGCTTCTATCTGTTTAAATAGTAAAGTTTGCTACGTCCAGGGCAAGAAATTCTTGCCCATTCTCGGCCTGGTTAAAATAGGGGAAAGCTGTCAATAGTTAAAATTTGCAATGTTTCTGCAGATGCTTAGAAATGGAGCATGGGACCAGTGTATGTCTGCTTTGGAGGCCCCAGTGAAAGTCGAGCTGTCAAAATATCAAGTATAATATTTCCCTGGTCTTTGGTGCTGACTTGTCTTCAGTATGTTGTTCTTCAAATTTGTGCATTGACTATGCTTCTGTCGGTCATTCTGCATTCCCCGATGATATTGGAGCTCATTCATTTAAGCATATATCAAAGTTCTGGTTGGAGTTTTTTCAGGCACGACATTACTGTCACCTTAATAGCTAAAGCAAGAAGTTGCTACCTCTCCAAACATTTATATAGACCAGTTCTCTCCCTGCAGCATTGGGTCTTAGGAAACGAAGTAACCTGAGGTTTGAATGCGGATATGTACACGAGTGCGGCTTTTCAAGCTTTGGGGGTTATTTATCTTATTGTTTTGGGTTTAAGGGGTGACCAAAGTATTTATTCAAGCTTTTGGTTCATGGTTTTTCGTTTTAGGCCAGTGTTCTTTTCTTATTATTTCAGCTGATAGGAGTCGGTTGGTTTCCACAGATTTTGTACTAGGGTTTTTTAGCATCAATTCTCGGAAGTTTAAACATGAGTTGTGTTAAAGGTTGTAAATTTAAAGTTTTATTGCTCGTTCAGTACTTCTTAGTTCATTCAACAATTTTGAATTTTGGGTTGTGGGGACAATAAAATTGTTCTGTAACTTTTGGTTTTATTTGAGAAAAGTTGAAAATGAAATTATGTGAATAGTTAGAACTTTGACTGCCTTGATTTTGTTATTGAAGTTTATTTCAGACATAAATTCTTTCTTGGTTTATGTACAAAAGCAGCTGAGATATGGCAGGCTGTGAGTGGTAGATTCAGCACAACAATTATAAGCTTAAACCCGCCCAAAAGACGAGACCAATAATAGGCTTCTTGCCATCTAAGGGATCACTTTTTTAAGCTATCACACACTTCATATGTCTAATATCGTAGATCAATGTCAATGGTGCTTCGTTTCTTAAGATTGCCACATGCTAATTCTTTTTGTTTAAACAAGGAATTAAATGAATGTAGAAATTAATGGCCGGCCATGAGCAAGTACTTACTATCTTTGATCTTGCCTTCATTTTTTTTTTAGCTTGATTCCAATAATTGGTTTTGCCATCATATTATAGCCAAAACAAGCATCTCTTTAGCTGGCAAATTACATTATTAATTTTCATGAACACCAAGTTGTCGCATGGAACTGTAAAACAAATAAGACTAGAGTTATAATACATTTAGCTTCTATAATATGAATGTTAAAACTAGGTTTGTTTTCAATACACACAAAAATGCCAGCACATAACATTATGTATTGTTTTTCTTCAATGAGAAACACACATATATTGTTGTGGTTGAAGGAGGTGATTCTGTTTCTTTTCTGCCGCCAGTGTTTCAATTATTTCCCATTTCTCTTTCCTCCTTATCTCTTCTTGGCAAGCTTCTGATTCTCTGTTTTCTATGGCTTTCAGGCACTTGGAGTATAAATTTGAATCCATTTCTACCAGCATTACTTTGACATTCTCTGTTAGTTGCTTCACACTGTTGCTCCAGTGCCACTTTAGATTGTTTTCCATGCCTTCCACTATCACTGGGAATACATCTTCAAGCGCGGAGGATGCCATTTTCACAAACTGCTCATTGTTCCATACATACAGTGCTCTCTCAGCAACCTGAATTAGAATCAATTGAGGCAACAAGATGATTAGATTAAGATTTACAAGTATGTTAAAATCACTATGAGAAACTATAGCATTGATGAGCTAAAAACCTGAGAGTTGCAACTCTTTAAGCATTTTGCTATTTTGGTGCATAGAGGAAGAGCTAGCCTCCTATACTGAAATGGCTCTATGTTTTCAACCAATTCTTCAAGCTCTCCAATAAGCAAAATTTCTTTCTGGCAATTGGTGACAGGCCAGTACTTTAAAATTCCTCTAACAAGCAGCCCACCAAGAGAAGGTTCTTTCTGCACAAACTGAGAGACACAATAAGCCAACTGCCTGTGATAAGCTTGGATTCCTTTGGTCTTGTGTAAAGGAATCAGCACTCTTATCAAGAAGAGCTTGTGTTCTTCCTTGAGTGGAACTGTGAAACCATTGATGATACTTCCCCATATCTCAAGTAACTCACCAATGCCAAAGTGCTTCTCTGCCTCGAAAACATAGTGCAAGAACACGCCTTTCATTGCTTTCCTCATGAATGATCTATAAAAGGTGAACTTGGCATATATCCGGTGATAAACATTCTTCAAGCTATCGCGTTCTCTCAGGTCTTCGGATTGAAATAGGGAGAGAAGATTGATAAGGAAACGATGATCAATGTAATCGCGTAGTGTCTTGGGATCCATGTGAAGGACAAGCCTAAGGAGAATATCATAAACAATCTGCAGGTGTGGCCATAGAGGCTGAGGACTGGAAAAGAGTTCCTCTTCGTCAGGCAAATCCGAGTTGGTGGAGGTATTCGAAGGTGGAGGCAGTGGCCGGAAGAGATTTGCTGATAACATGGAGATAAGACTCGATAGAACATGATCATCCAGACGTTGTTTCTTAGGTGACTTTGCGATAGAAAGCAGTTGCATAAGCTTGAGCCGTTTAAGGTCTTGCTGTTCCGGAGACTCTGAAGGATCAGTGAAGGTGAAAATGGTGTTGCAGATAGAGATTGCGGAAATGATTTCTTCCTTTTCGGAATCACAAGGAGATTGCCAGCCATTGTTATTAGGACTTGAGTGATTACTGCCGCAGTGAGCCCTGGAATCAAGATCAAACAAGTACTTAAGTGTAGTAGATTTCTTCTTTGAAGAGGCTTCATGGGAGCCTCTGATACCATCCATGTTCTTTCTTTTTGCTGAACTAACAATGACGGATTGTTAAATTCGTGACTATAAATTCTATGAAATCTGAAACAAAGAGAGAATGTTTCTATGTTTTTTTTTTAATTTTTTTTTTTATTTTCACCTTTATTGCTTGTTGGGTAATGCAAGAGAGGACAAAAGGACAGCGATGTTTTATAGACAAGAAGTGTTGTAATATCCGAATCTGAACTCATATAATATTTCTTCCTCAAGTCCTCGAAGGTGACAAGTAAAATGACATTGTTACAACTAAGAGATTTGCTTTGTGTTTTCTCACCTCATTTGGGTGAATGCCACGTGGATTCCAATGGCTATAGTAATACTAGATGAGCATCTGCGCGTATAGAAGACTGAAGATTAAAAATAAATAACATATTTTTTAAAATATTATGTGACTACATCATATAAGATATAAATAAATATTGCACAAATAATTAGAAGAAAATAAAGAAATATGACATATTATCTATCAAATCTAAATCTAGGCCCTGAAAATTACATAATATATTTGACATTTTTTTGCTGAAATTAATGCTTAATATTTACATACGTGTTGACAAAATTTAAGGTTATACATATATTTATAGTGATAATAATGAGAAATCCATCCAATTTAACTCAAATCACTAATTATATTAACAAACTCATTCACCTAGAAACAACAAAAATATTTGTTGGATTAAGTTCATTCACCTCTTAAAAAATGACAAACACATTCATTAGATCAAATTCATTCACCTACAAATAACAAATATGTTCATTAAATCAAATTCATTCACCTCCTAAAAATTACAAATACATTCATTAAATTAAGTTCATTCATCTACTAAATGTAACTAATATTTTAAAATTTTAAAGTGATATATGACATCACACAAAAAGGAAAAAATATATGTATGTATGATGGTTGTGGTAACATGAACAACTTTCATACGAGGACATCATCAAAAAAAAAAAAAAAAAAAAAAAAAAATACTCATTGTGAAATTTATCTAATGTAATAGAAATGTGCCTCGCCAACCCATCAATCTGTGCACTAGAGGTATAATTAAAACCTTTTGGAAAATTTCTACCTAATTCACTAAGTCAAAAATAAGCTTCTCATTAACACTTTGTTAGTGATACTTTTAAAAAAATGTCAATAAAATGAGACAAAAGCACAACTTTTCGCTTTTTATAATAAAATATCAAAAATTTCTAACACCATGATATCAATGTATTTAACATTAATGATTACTGATACTATAATATCAATAATAAAAAAAATAAATTAGCGATGTGCTTCCATTTTAATTCTCCCTTTATTTTCAAGAAAATTTCTCACTTCTCTCATACGAGTCCAAATTCCACTCGATTCCTGAAACATGTCGAATGCTGCGAGCGTCAAGCTTCAGAACCTTTGAAACTAGAAATAGTTTGTTGGGAGTACAAAAGGCCTTTCGTGAAACTGGCCTGGAATTTACAAAACAGGTCTTGATCTCAGGTTCTTGTTTCTGCTTAATTATCCTTCTGCTTCGTAGAATGCATATAATTTTATTCTAGTAATGAATTGGAGCCAATATCAATCGTAACTTCGTGAATTTGATAACAATGGCGAGCACCAAAGTTCAGAGGATTATGTCACACCCCGGTAATTCCGGACATGTGATCGGCATGAGATAGTTTAACCATCACCTTGAACCCTGATATGCTCACTTGACTCATTGACTACTGACTACATGCATGAGTTGTTATGTAATCGTGATCATGATAACTGTAATATTACTATATAACTTTTATACACAAATACACACATCATGATAATAAACTAGAATGCATATCTTATACATACATAAACTTAACAATTACCAACACATGAAAACATAAATACATACAAGGTCTTATGGTCTAACTGACAATTCCTAACTATTGGGCCCGACTCTGACATCTGCGGTGTGTAATGACTACCGATGGGTCTTGTCTCCTCCAAAACTTGCCTCAACATGCATAAACCTATAACCTGTAAAACACTGAAAGAGGAGTGGGTCAGGTCTCTTGAAAGACCTGATGAGTGAATACTGGAGGGCCAATAAAGTAAACTGCAATAAAAGAAAATAATAGGATTGAAACAAGAAACATTAGAGGACTGGAAAACTGAATTATAAGAACCTAATCAATAAACATAATTACTAAGGACATGGCATGAGAATCTGAAATTTATTTTGCTTGGAAACTAAACGTGATCCGTGGGCTGTGCCTAACATGGATACTGGGGACTAAGACATGACTGAAAATCTGGAAACTTGACTACCTGACTAAGCTAGGGAACGCGTGAACTTGGATGAACCGCTTGTGTTTCTTTGCTTGTCGAAGGGATCATGGTTCCTGCAATAACTTTTAATTGATAACTTTATTAGAAAATGGGATGGGAAACATATTTCGAATTAAACTAAGTTTATCCACTCAAGCACTTTTATTATCTCAAGGCATATCGTACTTATATCATGATGTACTACGTATACATGAACTGATACGAGACCCTTAGAGTGGCCTCTAACGTGCTGGGATGGAACTAGAATTAATTAAAACTAATTTGGGGAAATTTTTAGCCACGCGTCGCGACGTAGGGCCTTGCGCATCGTGAATCACACCATTCCAGAGACATATCTGGAAAATTTTTCCAGTACGCGTCACGACGCAGAGCCTTGCCGTCGCGACGCGCACGATTCCATAAACGTTCCTGGGAAAATTCCCAGTACGTGTCGCGATGCTGTGAGTTCTGCGTCGCGACGCAAGAACAAATTCAAGCCCTAACTTCAATTCTCTATGCCTAGTTTACTTAACACCCATCCTACACTTCCATATTACAATTTCTACTCATCAATTCTATAAACTTCAATATAAATACTTACTAAATCAACACTCCTCAATTCAATTTAACACTTTAATCTCATAGTCTCAATTAGCTCAATACTTAAGGTTTCCATGTATTTAGTACCTACTCAACACAATTAATTCCATGCTCATATGTTACTAAATACTATGCTTATTGTGCTCCTAACACTCATATACCATTATATCAACAAAACTACTTAATCTAAGATTTGGGTCAATGACCTTACCTCATTTTTGTTGGATTTTCATCATCCTACAAATCTTCTTTGAGAAACTTGAAGATTTCTCTAGATAGGTCCGAGTACTATTCATCCAAATTTTTGATCTGCATTTTAAACTTATTTCTGGTTCGATTTCGGAAATATGTTCAACGCGGAAGTTGTAGGTTTCGATCTAAGATTTTCAGCGATATAAATTTCATAAAAATTGGAGTTCGTATGAGAAAGTTACGGTCCAAATACCATGGGTTATCTGAGATTGAACATTATACAGTTTTGTATCGGAATTTCGAAGAATTCACCGATTGTCCCAAAATTCATTTCATGAATGCATATGTGTTAAAACATAGTTCATATTATGTAGCACTCGTTTCATGATGTAACAGTAGTCGGGATTTCTGGTCGTTACAATGACATCGACCTTAGAATAGTCTTGTAGTAATACCGGACACTAGGTGGTCCGATATTGAGATAGTATTACTATTATAAACTATTCTTAAAGTAAATATTCCTAGTCGTTGGTTTTGGAATACGGTCGAATTCCTAAAACCCAGAAGACTAGCAATGTTGTATATTGGAATTGAAGTTACAATGGTTTAACCCGATGTGCCATGAGCTTTGGAAGCTCGTATACACATGTGGGTATTTGTTGGAGCGAATACTGAATGACTCACAAGTGATTCCTAATAGTTGGAAGTACACACCACTGTCAATAAGAATCTCCTCGAGTCGAGTCGTATACATATGTGGGTATTTGTTGGATCGAATACTGAATGACTCACAAGTGATTCCTAATAGTTGGAAGTACACACCACAGTCAATAAGAATCTCCTCGAGTCGAGTAGCATATGTAATCCTTTGACTATAGGATATCATTGATTTTATGTGAGATCCTCTACACTTTGATGCCATGTATGTCAGAAAACTTTCATGGTCTGGCCTTTAGATGTTCGTTGGGTGTGGACCGATGCACTCGTTAATCAAATGCGTATCAAGATAGGATCCGTCGGCCTGTATATGTACCATAAGGGATTTAGGTATCCATGTGAGTAAGTCACGATTCTTAAGACTTTGGCCAAAGCTGATCACCTAGGATGGATCGCATTAGTTGTAAGAAATCGTGGATATATCGACATGAGATGTGCAACTCGGTAACTTGACGGTGTATTCTATGTTTCCTAAGCACAACTCGGATAGCCTACGATGGAGGGATTGTTTAACATATGTGATGACCTCGACTTGTATAGTTCAAAAAGGTCGTTCATGTTCTTCGCGAATTCGGAGGTGGCCAAATTGCTTACATATTGGCTAGACTTATATGACGAATGTGTCTGGACTTAGACAGTCCCATAATATGAAGTGTACTTGTTGATAATTTGGGCAGCCGATAATTTTTGATAATAAATAATATTCAATATTATAATTATCAATTAAGATAATTAAGTGTTATTTGATAACATTGATTATTTATTTTGAACTAATTTGATTAATTAGATTAATTCAATAATTACACAAAGTCTTTGTCGTAATTTCATAAATATCTCTACCATTTGAGGAAATTTTGGTAATTATAAATATGTAATTATAGGTGTATTTGGCTTGATTTAATTGGATTAATCAAAATGGTAGACATGTAACTAATCCATTAATTATACTTTATCTTGATTTGATTTTATTAAATTAAAGTGGTAGACAAATGTGATTAGTCACACCTAATTATACATATTTCGACAAATTAGATTAAGCCTACATAAAAGTTGATTAGAATTTTTATTAATTAAAAATTGTCTAAGTTTTGCTATAAATAACAAGCTTGAGAAAATGTTTTAATTAAGCTTGTGAAAGCTAAATACAAGTAATTCTTGGAGAAATTAGAATAAGTTAGAGAAGTGTTTAGAGAAGTTTTGGAAGTTCTCTACAATATTTCATCTAGGGGAAATCAAGATTGGATCTTGGAGTGAAAATTGCTAGCATTGCAATCAAGATTGGATCTTGGAGCCAAGCTTGCAAACCTTAGAAGTTCTCCAACCATTTCAACAAGGAGAATGAGATTGGATCTGTGCATCAACCTTACTAGGTAAGTTTGAACTTCTCTTAAGCTATGTTCTTCATTAGTGAGTTTTATAAGTGAGACATATATTGATGAATTATGTATTGGATGCATAATTACATTGCTTAAAGTTGAAATAAGGCTAATGAATTGTGTTAGGATGCTTTGGAAATATAAACAAAATATGCTTGTAATTATGTCAAAAATGTTCATGTTGGACATGGAATAATTAATAAGAATTTGGAACTCTAGATTAAAACTTAGAGCTATGGCTACCATTCTAGAATCACTTGAACACATTTGGGTGAACTAGAATAATTCATAAGATATTTCATAGTGGGATTCTAAATTGGTTTGTGTTGATGATGGTTATGATGCTAAAATTGGATTTTAGGTGTATTTGAAGTATAGAGAGAAAATTGGAAGTGTTTAATATTGGTTTCAAGTTGAAATTTCTCACTGCCTAGGGCAGCATCGCGACTCTGACCTTCTAGCGTCGCGACACTGAGCATCAGACCTAGGAGGGTCGCGACATCCACCCTTCCATGTCGCGACACTGAGACGTTCAACTCTCGCAGTTTTGGGGCATCTCGACACGTAAGCCTCTGCGACGCGATGCGCAGGGCTGATGAACACTGAAACTTCATTTTCTTTATTCCAGAGTTTCCAGACTCTATTGTTCTCCCTGTTTTGTCCTACGGAATCGAAAAAGAATGTCGTTTTACATAAAATATTTTAAAATACACCCATAGTAGATATCCACGGGTTAGACCCACTTTCGCTATGCAGGACACCGATCCGATCCTATAGGTTCCACATCCGCCCCAACAAATATCAAGATCGAATTTCGAGAGAATAGAAATTCTATATGTATTTAGTGATTTGACATACCCTACGACAATATTTTACTAGTTAAGTCCACGAGTTCCAAAACTACGGGTTTGTAACACCTCGCCAGAGGTAGGATGTTACCGGCAGGAGACATGATTGACCCATCTCCATAAGCCTCTAAATTTACAAAATTTTGGCATGTTGTATCCTAAAACCGGACAACCTGGATCTCAGTCCAGCATCAAAGCGAAGCTAAAATAAACATCATATATCAAAATGGATCTCAGGTCCACACCAACACATCAAAATCATCACCTAAGGGCTTTGTGCCCATATCATCTATCAACACTTAAAGGCTCTGTGCCCACAACATCATAAACAGTCAAATCATTTACTTATACAAACAGCATGCTCAGCACGACAAATAAAACCATAAATCAAATATCCTAAACTTCTTAAACTTCTAAACTTCTCCCATGACACTTGCGAGGGTGACTACCGCTTAGGATATCCACGTCTCAAGCAAGACTTCCAAAGCTGTAGTGGTTGACAAATCTAAAAGTCAACCTGCGAAACTAGCAAACTGATTTGGTGTGAGTTATAAAACTCAATAAGTAACCACGCATCGTACTGCAAACCAAACATGCAAGTAAGTATATCATAAACTTTTCAGGATTACTAAGTGTTGGGGTTGGTGCTCAGAGCGCCAATTCCCGGTTGTATTTCCTTACAAATACTATTGTAAAACGTTCTATTATGAATAAAATGAGCAGTTTTTATAATATAATATATCTTCTTATATGGTAAAGATGTAATAGACCTTAGAATGATTAGTCATGATACAGTTGCAAAAGCGTCGCAACTGACATTGAGTTGTATCATGACGTTGTCATTCTCATACTATTCCTGGTCAAGGTTTACACTACTTGGTCAGTAAAGTAAACCCGTTGAGACCGGTACATGTCGTATACTGGAATATATGATTCCAATGATTTCTCAATGAACCATGAGTCTTGGAGACTCGTATAGATGTGTAGGTGTTTATAGCGGATAAACACTGAATTACTCACTGAAGATTCTTAATGGATGGTACACTAACATCAATAAGAATCTTCTCGGGTTGAGTAGTATTTGTGATTCTTCGACTTGAGATACCACTGTAGGCACATGAGACATATTCCACACTTAGATGGCAGTCACGTCACCGATCTATTTAGATCAGACCTCCGCGTGTTCGTTGGGTGTGGATAGATCGTTAGGGTGTCATGTGTGTGTCGAGATAAGATCCGTCAGTTATGTGTACAGAGCATAGGTAGTCCATATATGATTAGCAATCAGATAAAAACCATGGGCCCGTGGTACACTTTTTAACTCAGTTCTAAGTGTTCTTTTAGAGATTGCTAATAGAGACGTCGATGAGATTATCCCTATAGAGATTTGACGTTTACATCTATATCTCTGGGATATATCCGGATATCTGTGACGAAAGAATTATACATATGCCATGACCTCAACCTGTATGATTCAGCGAGTTTATCTGTGGTCATCATAATTTACGGGTGGGTAAATTATGGACACGAAATTGGATTTCGTGACAGATATGCCTGAATTTAGAGAGTCTCACTAGTGAAATATACTCGTAGAGCACTAGGGCAACTTTTATGAATAATACTGATTATTTATAAGTCGTTTAAAGGTTAAACGAAAAAAACATGCGGATGGACCTAATTGTCATTTCCTAATTATTGTGTATTTATACTTAATGATAGATTTTGTTAAATACACATTAATTAAATGTCAAATTGTGATATTTGACTAATATCATAAATATATATGTATTTAGATATTTAAAGTAAATATAATACATATATTTAAAATATTTGTATTTAAATAATTATTTAATTGTTAAATGATTAAATTAATTAAAATATAAATATATTAAAGTTGTGATATTTATGGAAATAATTTAGTTGCTTTTGTTGACTTGTTGAATAATTCATTAAAGGTGTAATGATTTAAAACACAAGTTGATAAAGTAAAATTAAATGAAACAAAATTGAAATATCTAGATATTTTCCCTATTATACCAAATTCGGCCAAGGCATTTGGTGTAGGTATAAATTATTTTGTTTCATTTTTAGGGTTCATAAGTTCATTAGTTACCAAAATAAACACAAAAGAAGTTGAGAGAAAAGTTTGAAGGCAAAAGGAAAAAGCTTGGAAATCTTTTGTATTTGTAAGTTTTTCTTTAAAGCTTTCAACATGAAAAATATTTCTAACATGCTTAGCTTCAACTTGTGTTTATTTGATGTTGTCTATTCACTTATAGTTTGTGCTTTTAATTAGTTTTGAACTTAAATGAAAGATGAATGCATATATGGAATCCAAGTGAGCTTGAAATGGTTTCATAAGCTCTCTTTTGATTTTTTGATAATCATGTTGCCATTCTAGAGTTTCTAAGCCACTCATTGATGACCTAGAATTATTCTTGAGTTGTTTCATGATGGTGAGATTTTTTTGGTGTGGTAAAGAATGAATTAAAGTGTTGGATTTTAAAGATTTGTCAATTTGATGAAATTATAAAATTAGGGTTCTTAACCCTTTCCAAATTTGGGGTTTTTCATATATGTGATGTATTATAGTGTGTATATGATGCATATAAATTTTTGGGTTGATTGGATTTGATCATGACATGTTTTGAACATAAAAGGACTAAATTGTAAAATCTAAATTTTTCTGGGTGCTCTCGGCAATTTGACTAAAATTGGGGATTTTTTTGCAATCTGATTTGATGAGTTGTTCTTGTTGGAAATGATTTAGAATCATCCAAAATTGTATTTGACAATTTTGGGACTAAAATGATCAATTTGTAAAGTATTGGGACAATTCGATAATTACCAAGAAATTTGGTTTCTTGTGTAATTTTTCAGAATTTGATAATTGGGTAATTAAATAAATAAGTTTATTTGATTGATCCAAGAAAAATTTTGAAATCGAGAAATTTTGATTTTCCGCGATTATGTTGCGTTACCGGATTTTCGCCATAAAACTCATACACCAAGTTGTTACGAGTTAAGAGTTATCATTCTCTTTTATTATCCTTTATTCTTTACACATGTCAAATCCTCATATCTACATATTTACATATATTTCAATCTATTAGCCAAACATTCAAAGCACACAAGGCAACAATTCGAATATCACAATATATGTCATTTTACATCGATACATTTCAATCACAAGAAACATGAAATCACATATTTATACTTTTATCACAATAATCATTTTTAAAATATCATCAAATCGATAAGTCAAACAAAATTCTTCAATTTGAAACAAAATTTCTTCACTTCCAATTGTCTTACAATAACTTAACATTCGAGATTTATATATATGAATTAACACATATTATAGCTCACTTCTCTCATATTTATGCAACTACAGTTTCAGAATTCTTACAAATATACGTACATGCCAATACAACTTAGCAAACACGGTTTATAACATCTGATACTCACATCAGTCAAATCATTCATTCATTTCACCTAAGCATACACCGTCCATACATGTTATGGATTCTAACATATATATACATACACTCAGACATACATACAATCCTCGTGCAACTAACAACGAAGCTTAAATAACAATCAATACAACAAAGAACACATCATTAAACAATACATACATACATGTACACATATCACATACACAAACTCATCATACGATTTCTCATAAACAAGCTCATAGATGACAAATAACACGAGTCATCATCCAAACACTCATATACATATATATGAATATACACATTACTATTAATTCAAGTGCAACAACTCTCATACCTTTCACTTATCAAAAACATATACTTAGTTTCAGAATATTTATCTTGAAACCTTTGATACATAAACTTATCAATTCGACATATTCATCACAAACACATCATTTCACTCACGTACCTTGACCATTCAACCTCCATACATACAAATCGCATGCATTAGTTAACATCAAACTTATCCAAATACTGTTCATATAAATGTGTTTACATAAATTCAAAAATCATAACTCATTCATTTTATTGATCTTATGCACTCAAGTAATACATATCTTATCGTTATATATATGTGTGCAATTTCGTATATCCATACTCATATAGTGCTTATACATATGCATATTCAATATAAGTTCATACAGTTACATACCTGAACACATGTATATAGACATTAACATCATCGAATATTTCATTTCATTTCATGGCAATAACCAAAATTCATACCTTTGGTGGTCGATTATCTTAACTGTACATAATCTTGAACTTTGTTCTTAAGACCGTCTCTTAACTATCTTCGTCTTATCCTAAACACTCCAATCACACACACACACATATATATATACATACATACATACATACAGTACTTCACGCATGAGTTACTTACCTGGCTTAGCGAGCGCTTCAAGTCATAGTCAAATCAATATTTCGAGGGCATACACGGACTCCAAACGATCCCAACACTTCACAAAGCAAACTGAAGTTAAATAATCATCAATCATATCAAGCCCCTCTACACATCATCAAATTCGGCCAAGGGCAATTTTAATCATCTTTAGAGTTTTCATCACAATACAATATTATACAAGCTAAAACATCATCCAAACACATGAAATAACATAATAACTATTCCCAACACTAAATACAATTTTCATGAATTATTGCCCAATCATTTCAACCAATATCTAACCATGACTAACCAAATTCAGACATAAATTCTTGCATCTCCAAATTACTACTTTCATCATTCCTCATACTTAAATATTTACCAAACTACAATTCTAAACCCAACCTTATCAAACTCACGTCACACCTCCAATCCTTGACATCAAATGATACTAACTACCATATTTTAAAGCTATAATAACTCAAATACATCTCCTACTTTTGTTGGAAGGCTCGCAACCTCATGCCCTAATAATACCGTCCATGAAGCCTTCTCATCAACCACACTTCCACCATAAAAGTCATTACTACATTACTTACATCATCACCAAGAAAAGAAAGAAAGCAAAAAAAAAAAAACATACTCAAACTTTACTTATGTAATTTGGCGAAGGAGTATATAGACCATTTTATTTTCTCAACACCAAATCAATACAACTCAATGTTGGACAATTATGACCCATAGCATCACTATTTATAAAAGACATGGTGTGTTTTGTATAAATTAACTATGTGACAAAAGAAATTGCTCTTTTATCATTTTGTAATTGAATTACTTGGATATATATAAATTATAAAAGTCCTTATGATTAGTTCCGGATTAATAAGATATGAGATAATATTAATCCACGAAAGGTTTAATCATTAAATATCCCTAGTCGTAGTATTATTGAGATTGGATATCGATAATGCGGAATAGACTAGTATTACACTTGTGCGCGTTATGGAAGCTTAACGACTTAGTTCTCATATATTTAAGTATTGGATACTTATGCAAGTGTGATAGGAGGTTCTGTTAACCGTTGGACCGGAAAGAGCTTCGCTCTGGATAGACCCATCGGAATCCCATTGGTAGTATGACTATGTGTCTATGGGAATCTGAATCAGGGTAGGTGTATGTGGTCTTAACTTGAGACTTGCATCGCTAATACTTGTGACAATCAGTATACTTTGGTTTTGGTCGTCCAGACCTTTAACAGGTTCTGTATACGCC
The DNA here is from genome assembly GCA_019454045.1 of Zanthoxylum bungeanum. Classification (NCBI taxonomy): domain Eukaryota; kingdom Viridiplantae; phylum Streptophyta; class Magnoliopsida; order Sapindales; family Rutaceae; genus Zanthoxylum; species Zanthoxylum bungeanum. The sequence goes on from SKCR01036736.1 coordinate 28,506, forward strand.
TCTTCTCGGTATACTGAGAATCGTAGTGTATTGGGTGTGATGTCAAGATGGAAGTATCACTTCAGTTATATGGAGATGATGATCACGCAAGGATACATAACTAGTACTCTTAAATGCTGCAACTATAGAGATAGTATGACTAGGTCATGATTATCCGATTACAGAGACTAGTTGCTAGTGATCCGATATATGCTTCGTACGGGGCATACACAATTCCAGCCCTAGGCCTAGCATGTGACATCAGATACTGGATCGTAATACGTAATACATTGTATACTACGCCTGATACATAATATATATTCTTCGTTGAATATTTCTGGAGAATTGGGTAGGCACAGTGCTTTGCTAGAAGCCAACCATGTCTTGTAAATCAGTAAGAACATGGTACCGGGTACGCACGTGTTCGGATAGTCCGATAACCATATTTTTTACCAACATATCCAGGGATCTCTTGGGCCGCTTCCCAAAGATTCACCGATGACATTTGACTCGAACAGAATTAATCTGAGATTAATTATGAGAGAGAAAATTAATCTGGGATTAATTACGACAAGAATTTATCTGAGATTAAATTCTTCTAGAAGAGAGAACGCGATTAATTTGGAATTAATCGGCAAAGTAAATTTAATAGTTAAGTTGGATTTTACTATTTAATTTATTAAATTGGGCTAAAATATATATTGGATATATTATTGAAACTGAATTTCAATAAGGAATTAAAATTGGACTTAATTAAGCGAATAAATTAATTTGGAATTAATTCGTAAGCGACTTTCGTAATAATTTTGCTAGGCATTATTATTATAAATTGGATTTAATTAACTCGCGACGGAAAATTCGTTTAATCGGAATTAAACGATCCCGAGCCCAAAATGTGTTGTGTAAGCCAACTTGAATTTGGAATTCAAAATTGGGTGGGACCCACAACTCACATCACATGTCAAATTGTGATGGTGGTAGTTGGCAATAATGATTAGATTATTTAAACACACAACACAAAAGTCAAGACAACTATTCACCATCTTCTCTCTTCTCCCTTCAATGGTTGAATTCTTCCTCTCTTCCCTTTGAATGTTTGTTACAAAAATTCATCAAAGCTAGCACTTTGGGAGTAAATTTAAGGTGATAGGGAAACTCACCCAAGAGTTTGGAACTCAAAAAGGAGGGATTGAAGCTTCTACATCCATGGAATTTTGAAATCCTAAAACCGATCAATATGAGTATTTCCGCTACTTTCACTTGATTTATTCACACTAGAATCATGTTTAGGATCCTTGGGAAGTCTTAGAGATACTAACACTCAACTCAAAACGTCATCATATGCATAATTCATTAAATAAAAGAACAAAAACAGCCCCTATAAGATTTTCAAATTCACCCCGCCCCTTAGGGGAATAAAATTTTCGGCATTCAACTAAACAAATCTAATCCATGCTTAAAACATCATAAAACACATAAACCATCATAATTTAATTATCAAAAACAAAAACAACATCCCCTATATCAATTAAAATTTTGGACAGTCCCTTTTATAAGAGGAATATTGGTCATTTCCAAAATCTAAGCTTAATCCAAATGAATATAGTCATGAAATGCATAAAAATAGGTGCTAACTACTCTAATTAAGCCAAAGTACAAAGATGAAGAATTACGGCTAATGGGCTACGAATTTTGGGATGAAAAATCTATTCTAAAATCTGAGAAAATAAGAAAAGAAAAAGTAAGGAAGCTTACATGGATGAAAAATGAACTAGAAGCCTTCAAACTTAGCTTGACAAATGGGGAAGAGCATGCAAATCTAAAATGGTGTGAAGTAAGAGCTTCCTTTGTTCCTCACATTTGTTTTTTAGCTTTTGTGTGGGACATAGTGAATAATAGAGAGCTTATATAGTAAGGGACTGATTTTTGTTGTTAAAGGAATGGTCTAAAGTGATGCCAAATGTCAAAAATCAAATCAGTCCACAAAATCACTATTCATCTGACATTTGAGTTGCATGTTTGACATATTTCTGGCCTGATATTGGGAATTTGTTCAACATAAAAGTTGTAGGTCTTAGTCTGAGATTTCCGATGATATAAAATTAATGAAAATTGGACATCGTATGAAAAGTTACTGCTGAAAAACCGAAGACTATCCGGATCACGTTAAAATTTAAATGCATAGCGAAACTAAAATATTTTCAGTTCGTGTTCCCAAAATAATTTATATAAGAGATAAGAGTTATTCCCATATATAATAATCGATTGAGATTGTCTCGCTCTAGCATATAAATATTTGACCTGCCATACAGCGACACTTATTTGTGGAATGTTAGGTTTTCGTGACATAGTAATTATTTTTAGGTTTCTAATTTATTTTACATGTTTATGCATCATGTTTAATTTTATGCCAAAATACTTGTGCTAATATTAATATGCGATGAATGAGTTTAAATGCATGTTTTTTAATTAATATTTCAGTCATTTTCTCAAATTATTTCTTTACTTGCTAACGACAAAATATAAGGGAAAACTACGTTAAATAAAAAGTAACATGAACATTGTCCTGGCCTTTTGCAGACCTTAAATTTGTCCTGAATGAGGAGTGTCCACCAGAGCCAAGCTATACATGATACTCACCAAAGGTGGGTGTGGCCAATGAGAAGGCCTACTACTACTTGCTAGCATGGATGTCTGATGTTATTGCTGTAAAACATTAACCAATGGCTATAGAATCTGTGATGATTGAGTCATTGGAAGACATGTTTGGGTAACCTTCGGAGTGGCGATGTCAAGAGGCATTGGTCTTAGTGATGACTGTAAAAATGAAGGAATGGACATTCATCCGAGAGCATATCTTGAGGATGATGATCCAATTCAATATGGTTGAAACCCACAGAGGTCGTATCGATGAGAGTAGTTAGATGACTATGATCATGGATACTTTTCGAAGAGTTTCCTACAATTTAAGAGAAACTATGTTATAGATAAGTTGACCTTCACTCTTACGCAACTGCTCAATGGGCTCACCTCTTATGATTCCATATTTATGGATCTTCGTAAGCCTAGTGGAGAGGCAAGTGTTGCCAACTCTTTCAAATCTACAAAGAAAGAAAAAAATATTGGGAAGGCTAAGGGTACATCTACCTGATACATAGAAAAACCTTATTGAAGCTACCTTTACCATGAGAGTCAGGACAGATGATGTCATTTCATTAAAAGCAGTGGAAGTTACCAGTTTTAAATTTTCAAATAATAGTTATTTGAATTTAACAAAGTGTTGTTTATTCCTATTTTGTCGCAGAAATTTGATTTTTGTTTCAAAACTGCTGCATGATGATTTTTTCATTTTATTTAATAATAATATTTATTATTTCAAAATGGATTACCAATATGCATAGAAAACTTTGAAAATAACTTGTATGTGTTAAGACCATTAATACATAACACACTATTTGACACTAAGATGTTTAAGGTTGAAAAACTTGAAACTAAACGGTAAAAGATTTCTTACAATGACACATATCTATGGTATTTTAGACTTGGCCATGTTAACCTTGACAAGATAAATATATTAGTAAAAAGTGGATCTTTAAGTCAGTTAAAGGACCCCACCTTACCAATCTATGAGTCTTGTTTAGAAGGTTACCAATCTATGAGCCTTTTCTAGAAGGTAGATGTCCAATAGACCTTTTATTGGAAAATGACTAAGAGACATCTAACCACTCGGTGGTTATGACTATTTCGTTATATTTATTGATGATTATATATATTTTAAAATGACTAAGAGACATCTAATGCAGCGCAAGTCACATCTAACCTTTTATTGGAAAATGACTAAGAGACATCTAATGCAGCGCAAGTCACATACTTTTATAAAGTTCAAAAAATATCATGCTGATGTTGGATACCAATTAGGTAAAATCATCAAAATTCTTCGATCAGATCGTGGGGGAGAATACATCGAAAATGAATTTGAGGAGTTCTTAGTTGGGCATGAGATAGTGTCCCAACTCGCGGCACTTGAAACTGTTGGGGTTTTGGGTGAAGGGCGCGACGAAAGTGGTGTTCGGGCGAAATCATAATTTTAAAAACTTTTAAAATTACCGAATAAATTATTCATATAAATTATTCAATATCCAATATGAATAATTTATTCATATTCACCTAAACATGTTTATTCGAGATCAAATAACGACATAAACAACTAAGAAACGTCGCGAAACGTTTACGAAAACATTTTTCCGTAAAATGACGCAAAACACGTTTTTGACCGAACCGACCACCCAACACTTATGAGGACTGCCTAGGTCAGCCCCAATAGTGTCAGGGTAGTTCATGGGCTGCCCAAACAGTGAAAAATTCACTGTTTGGACAGCCGTCACCCGGTAATGCCGTTTTTCATCATTTTCACTTATTTTAACTCCGAAACAATTTCCGAAAATTGCTCCAACAGCCAAAACACATCCAATACATTCATAAGACATTATTTCATCACCATATGAACAGTATTTCCAGATCTGATCCAGAAGCAATAATTATCAATTTTTCAAGATTAATCCAATTAATCAAAACACCAATCAAAGTCACCACACATGAACCACCCAAGAACAATTCTAGGCATTACAAGAGTGGCATAACACTCTAGAATGACAACATATCATCAAATGGGAAAATTGGATTAATATTATAATAATATCACCCAAATCAACTTCACACATGCATCATCACTTCCATATCCATCCACCAAAACCAAAAGCCCCAATTTTAACAAACAAAGGAACCCTAGAACTATTCTAACAATTCAAGAAAATAAGAAACTAATTTCCAAGCTTAGGGTTGTAGAAGATTACCTTTAATCTCTTGATTTCTGTAGGCACTGCATTTTTGCATGTAAGTCTCTATGATAAGTCTCATTCAGAGGCACTACCTTTTAAGTCGCGGAAGTCGCGGGAAACGGACGTCGGAAGGGAAAAGTCAGAAATCAGTATTTTGTTGGATTTTATTCACTTGTTTAGCTTCGGGTTCGCTTGTTGGACCTCTGTTTTAAAACACATTCTTAGCCCAAACCCCCGCAAGACACACACCAAGCCCATCTCACCCAAGCCCAATCCAAGAATAATTAACATATTTAAAAAACACAGATTAAATTAAATTAAATTAAAATCAATTAATTTGAAATTAAATTAAATTCCTATCTAAGCAAATCTTTTCCTAATTTAAATAAATCACCTACCAATTTAAATATATTCCCCCACCAAAATATAATTATCCTTTCCTTTTTTAAAAAAATTAAATCCATCCCTAATTTAATTGATTTATTTCCTTTTCAAAACCAATACATAACACTAATTGACAACTATAAAAATAACACAAAACCCTAACTCCATTGGCTCTCCATCCCCACGGCGCAAACAAGAAACAAAAGAAAATAACCACTAGCATTCACGTCCCTCTCTCATCTCTCTCTCAACGACTTCACAAACCTGCCAAACCCTAAACACGTTGACGAGAAAACCCTAATCCTCACAGCCACAACAACTCACATGGATCCACGAAGACCCCCAAGTCTCAAACTTAAACACTGCTCGTTAACCCCTTCATGCAGCCCTTCCCTCAACAACCTCACACACTCGGCACGTCTCCATAAACTCAAAAGCCACAGCCCTCATCACCACCACAAACGAGCCATCACACTCCACTAGCAAACAACAAACCAAATTTCCCTCGACGGAACCAAAAACCCTTCACGCAGCCCTTCCTCTCACATTCAACACTCACGCACACGACCAACTCTCCACACTCTGCAAACCATTCAAATCTTACCCTCAAATTAACAGCCCTTTAACACAAACCCTCACACACGCCATGAACCTAGAGTCCTCCACTCACACACTCAAAAAATACACACACACGTCCCACTTGTCACGTTCAACACCACACAACAGCCTTTTGACCAAACACACATAACAGGCCACCGACCGAAGCAACTGCCCTCCACGTGAGGACAAAACCCACCGAGTAATAAACCCTTAGCCCCCCTACTTACGCAAAAAACCATCAACAAAACACAGGCCCATCAACCGACATAAACAGTGAGAAAATAGCATAAAACAATTCCCAAATCAGCCCCTAAACCACCACAAAACAGTCTCTGAATACCGAAAACAGTAACTAAACCCAACGACCAGAAAATATAGCAGAAATAGAGGAAACAGCAGCCCGAGACAGTGAAACAGCGAAGGAAAATGTTGAACCAGTGAACCGGAGGAGTTGTGGAGCATCAACCCTTCCGACGACCGTGTACCGTACTTCCGAGAGACGATTTAAAAGGTTAGACCTGAGGGCACTTTTCTTATTTATTTTCATTCATCTTTTAATTGTTTTATTTATTTTCTTCACATGAGAGTCGCTTGTGGATGCATGTTGTGGCCTTTTAATGGATGGGAAAATGCGTCGTCTCTTTGTTAGGTTCATTTCTTGGTCCCAAGATCAAACAAGACATGAAATACATGTGTGAACACATCAACGGAGGTAGCGGAATACTCACATCGATCGGTTGAGACGATTTGAAGACGAATGAAGCCATTTTGCTCACTGCCAAGGGCGCCCACTGCAACCAGTCCACTGCCCTCCAAATCAGAATTTTGAGCTAAGAAACGGAGCTCCAAGCTTCGTCAAACGGATCCCGGCTCATGGGTGAACCTCCCTACCACCTTCGCAAGTCTCGTAAGTGTGCTAGCACTTGGATTTTCACACCATGAAAAACCACTCTATGCTTCCCTTTATTCACGCCATTTCTGGTTCAAAACCAGTGAAGAAAAACAGTTTTGGGCGTGACTAGAAGAAGAGGAAAAATGAGAGAGAAGAAATTGTGTGTTGGTTGGTTAAAGCATTTTCCAAAAATGCCTTTATATATATTTTCAATGAAAAAATATATTAAAACAATTACAATTGATTAATTAAAACCAAAAGTAAATGCTTTTTCCCTCCAAACACTATTCTAACAACTCACATCACTATTCATTTCACTTTATTAAAGTGACTTGATGTGTGTCTATCAATCAATCAATCACATCAATCAATCACATCACTCAAAGTGACATTTGATTTGACGCTTGATGTGACGAATGATTTGACGCTTGATGTGACTTGCGTCGCCGCACTCGAATTCGAAATACGAATGCGCTCGCAATCACACTCGGGCTCGGGTTCGCTAATTCCAAATTAATGATTTTTCCGTTGCGTCGTAATTAAATGATTACACCTAGCGAATTCACTATTCACGTCGCCAAGGAATTAATTCTAAATTAATTCGTTCGCCCGAATTAAAATCTAATTTTAATTCCGCGTCGAAATATAATTTCGTTTAATATATCGAATATATTAATTTACCGATTAATTCCAAATTAATCGTTATCTCTCTCTAGACGATATTTTATCCTAGATAAAATATCTCCTTAATTAATCCCAGATTAATTTTCTCTCTCTTCTATATAATCCTAGATTATTTAAGAGTGCGAGTTATGCGTCATCGGTGGATTATCGGGAAGCGACCCAGGAGATCCCCAGATAAGTTGGCAGTAAATACGGTCGTCGGAGTATCCGAATCACGTACGTACCAAGTACTACGTTCTACCGATTTACGAGACAAGGTCGACTCCTAGCAAAGCACCAAGTCTAACCCAATTCTCCGGACATATCCATCTAAGAATATTTAAGATCTGTATCAAGCGTAGTATACCAAGTATTGTGTATATCGGCCCAGTATCGGATAGTCACGTGCTAGGGCTGGGGCTGGAAAAATGTCTGCCCCGTCCGAAGCACATGTCGGATGTCTGGTAACTAGTCTCTATAATCGGATATGTATGACCTAGTCATAATATCATGATGGTTGCGCAACACTTAAGAGAACTAATACCGTATCCTGCGTGACATCATCTCCACTATGACTGAAGTGATACTTCCGTCTTGACATCACACCCAATACTCTACGATTCTCAATATACCCAGCAGTTGGCGTACACAGAACCGGTTAGAGTCCTAGACGACCTCAACTGAAGTATATTGATTGTCGTAAGCATTAGCGGTGCAAGTCTCAGGTTAAGACCAAATACACCTACCCTGATGTCGGACTCCCATAGACACATAGTCATAATACCAATGGGATTCCGAGGGGTCTATCCAGAGCGAAGCTATTTCCCGTACCATCGGTGAAACACAACCTCCTATCGCACTTGCATAAGTATCCAATACTTAAATATATGAGAACTATGCCGTTGTGCCCTCACAACGCGCATAAGTGCAATACTAGCCTATTCCGCATTATCGATGTCCTGTCTCGATAATACTCCGGCTAGGGATATTTAATGATTAATCCTTCGAGGACTGATACTGTCTCATATCATTCTCAATCCAGGAACTAATCATATGGACCTCTCTTCATTTATATATCTATGGTGATCTAATCACAAACGATGAGAGTGCAATTTCCTTGTCACATAGTTAATTTGTACAACAACACCATGATATGTACAAATAGTGACGCTATGGGTCATATTATCCAACACTCTTGTGGTATATAGGATGGAAACCCAGACGTAAATTCCGTAGCCGAATCCGAATAGATGGTAGTGCGGTCTGTACTTGGGAAACAACTCCACGTACCACTTGAGCAAACATCACATCTTTATTTTATCTTGTTTATTTATTATTCGCATTTTATATTTCGTCTTTTACTTTCCTCACGTTACTTGCTTGTGTATTGATGATATAGTGCGCATGGGCTTAGTATGTTGGTCTAAAGGTTCTCTATTTGAGGGAAGAAAAGTCTAAAAGGCTACCTTTACGACAATATTTTGCCGCTCTGGACGAAGTATGTTTGATTGAATGTGAGATATGTTTAATCAGACATATGGAGTTCCACATTATTTTCTCATTCATTTGTATGCATTGTAATATAATGCGCATGGCCTAACTAGGGTGGATTAAAGGTCCTCTATTCGAGGGAAATGCATGAAGGCTACCTTTAACATGATGTTTTGCCGCGCCTTTTATTATGTCATTTACCCTTTGCATATCATTGCTTTATTTACGCATGCATTACATTCTTGTGCGCATGGGCTAACTAGGGTGGATTAAAGGTCCTCTATTCGAGGGAAATGCCTAAAGACTACCTTTTCCACGATGTTTTGTCGCGCCTTTTATTATGCCATTTACCCTTTGCGTATCATTGCTTTATTTAAGCATGCATTGCATTCTTGTGCGCATGGGCTAACTAGGGTGGATTAAAGGTCCTCTATTCGAGGGAAATGCCTAAAGGCTACCTTTACCACGATGTTTGCCGTGCCGGAAGAGGTGCACTCGATTGAATGTGAGATGTGTTCAATTGGGCACACGAGGTCCTAGATTGTGTATTTGTTCAATCCATGCATTTTTTTGTGTCGTTTCAGATGCCATTTTGGTAATCTCGTTCGAACGCGTTTCCGAACGCTACACGAACGTACGCATTCTGTCTCAGTCCGTTCGAACCCGTTTACGAAAGCTACTCGAACGCGCATACATTTTGTTTTATAATGCATCAGGTCTTATCCCATTCGAACGCATTCTCGAAGGCTATACGAATGCGAACCTTCTGTTTACCATTCGAATGCATTTTCAAACGCTACACGAACGCATATATAGTAAACCGAGTCATTTTCATCACTTTTCATGCATGATTTTTTCTTGGGTGATTTCTCATGCATTATGTAATTAATCATATCATTCCATTATTGACACTTTTACTATTGTCATCTATTTGTATTCCTGCATTTATCTATTTGATGTGTTCGTGATATTGTGTTCAAGCATGATTAGGTCGTTAGGATGTTACTTGTTTCTTAAGCATGATTTAGCCATTAGTACATTATTCCTCTATGTATGATTTGGTTATCTTCTTTCGCAATAGGCGTTCAATTTATGTTTATGTTTAGGTTGTTATTTATTTTTCATGTTTGATGATTCAACACGTTCATGAGATTATTGTGTGATATCGTATGTTTGCCGTTATGATGATTTATTTTATACATGCGAACTTAGGAGTAGATTATCCTTGGAAATATATGTTGCTTATGCTTGGTTAGATTATTGCACAAATCCTTTCATTACAAGTGGCATAAGTAAGGGACCATTCCGAACCCAACGGTTTGAGGTCTTCCCTTGCGAGGGGTGAGTGCGGCCTTAAATCATTTTCCCGGTTCACATCGGGTGGCGACTCCATGTTATTTCTCTGGTTTAGTTCCCCCGCGGGCTATTCCGTACTCCCGACCGGGCCGCGAGCCCGGGACAGCGACGCCGATTTCTGTGTCCTACAGTCTGGCGACTCCATTGGGGATATAGAATCGGCCCCGAAATGATGTCTTGTAATGATTGTGATTTATGCTTTAGTTAACAGTGTCTATAGTGGGTTAAAGGGGTTTAATCAAAGGCATTGTTAAGGCTAGGTGATGGTTTGGTGTCTTCCTTCATTCACTACCTTTCTATAAGGAAAAGCTGTGAAGGCACCTAGGTAATCATTACCCGTAGCTCGTTGTGACAGACTAATTTGGAGGACTTGTTGTTTATTCCTGTCACCAAGGCGATAAGAGCCTAAGAGACTTGGGTATTTAAGAGAGTTCACTCCACCCTCTCTCTGGGGAATCTACAATGGGAAATCCATTTGACATTTAGTCATACCATAACTCGTTGGCACGTACCTTAAGGTATAAAAAAGGTGCGCTCACTTGGTCGCTCGACCTTGAGTGGGGAGTCCTAGTTGTGGGCAATCTTTCGCCAGCGGGAGCCTTCGTCCGCACTCCCGTAAACCCATATGTAGACCATAGTTGTATGACCAATAGAAATTATTTCCTTGTGCTTGTGTTTAGGGACCATCATCATTTGGATTCAGTTGGACTTCTTGTCAGAAATGCGAACTTGTTGGGCCATTTAAACTGGGATGAGTTCGTATCTTATGAAAATTGGGCTAAAAGTTTCTAAAATGCCGATGGGCCACTCTGTAGAAATTGTTTCTTTATGCTTATGCTTAGGACCATCATCATTTGGACTCAGTTAGACTTCTTGTCAGAAATGTGAACTTGTTGGGCCATTTAAACTGGGATGAGTTCGTATCTTATGAAAATTGGGCTAAAAGTTTCTAAAATTCCGATGGGCCATCCTGTGATTGGGCCCCTTATCATTTGAAGTTATTTAGCCATGTTATCGCAAAAGTGTAAACCTGTTGGGCCTTTTCAACTAGGACAAGTTTGCACCTCGCGATAATATGATTGAATGCTTTAAAATGACAAAAGGCCAACTTATATACATTGCACGCATATCATGCACCTCATGCATACACTCATCATGCTAACCCATTGTGTTCAAAAAGCCATCATAGATTCTCGTTGGGTTGGGGGAGAAGAGAGACTTGTCAGAAGACCATCAGCCAACATGAGTAAGTCAGTCAACGAGGGATCCTGCCTGGATCAATTGGAGACCAAAGTAACCGAAATTATTGAGATGTTGTAAGTTTTGACCAATGCTATGGCCAGTTTGACCGTACCCTGTATAGCCAGTAACATGAAGTTTTACAACCATAATGGAAAGGCCATTGAGGGACATTCAAAGACCAAGCCCACTCCCTCTGAGGTTACCCCTATCAGAAACAGGCGATTCTCCAATCTTGGTAGACCTTTTTCAGTGGTATTTGAAGAGCTGAAAAGGCAAGGACTCCTAAATCCCTTAGAGCCTAAACCACTTCCAAACCCTGTGCCACACTACTTTGACCTAAACCTATACTGTTACCTCCACCAGCAAAGAGGCCATGAAACTAACAACTGCACCCGCCTTAGGCATGAAATCCAAGACCTCATTGATTCCCACAAAATACCCGACCCAGAAAAAGAACAACCCAACACACAAAGAAACCCCATACCTAACTATCACTCCGTCCCACTGCCTACCTACATGATTAAATCCGGCCTACCTAACAGCACTGTCTTCCAAACTCACGACCACCAAGCTTCCTGCCTGAGGATATGGGGCAACAATAGTAAAGATGAGATAGAGCAGAAAGAGGAAAGTAAATGGGAAAAAAGAACTACTGTACTTGGAGAATCTGATGGTCGAAGGAAGCAAGAAGACGAGGGAAGACGAAGTTGAAAATTATGGAGATGTTTGTTTTCCTGATCTCATTCAATTGTGATGTCACATCCATTAATCATAAAGACATTGATTTTGTCTACTTGTTCGAACCTTTTCTTAATGAAAATAAAGACGTTCATTTCACTTACTTGCCTGAGTCTCTTCCTTTCAACCTGCAACATGAGCATATTTGACAAAAGCATTCAACCCTGGTACTATGATACTCATCTATGTTTAGAACACCGGGAATCCTCGGAAGAATCAAGCAGAAAAGACAGGATAGCCATTCAGAAATTGGGAAACGGGGCAGTGAAACTGTCAGATTTAGAAGGGAACGAGTTCACCGAGCCAATCAACGTGGATAGATTGAAGCAGTATTTTACTTGAGGAAGAGAAGACCGAGCAGTCACCAAGGGAATTGGCGGAAGACCTAACCCAACGGGATAAGAAACTCATTCATGCATGTGACCGGCGTAAACACACACGTATAACGCAAGCGTACGTATCGTTCAAGTAGTATAAAAAGTATCGATCCCACAAGGACTTAATACCTAAACTATTAATTTTATGAGGTCAAATGATTACTAGTATCTAACAGGTTGTTTGATTGATTTGAAATGGCGATGATTCTAAATTTAAAGACAAGTAAATAAAATTGTTCGAAAGTAAGTTTTAAGAAAATTCAATATTAAAAACTATATAGGGTTGTGAATCTTTTCAATATTATTTAAAGATGAAGTGGTTATCCTATAGCTGGGTAATATATTAATTTATTAACCTGGAACACTAAATTATGTGAAAGCCTCTGTCGATGGTCAGACACAACTACCCAGTTTAACCCAATTGAACCATATGTCTATGTCAACCAAATTATCTAGATTCATTAAGTTTAAGTTCCAATTATGGCTACCCCCGCCCGACAGGTATATATCTATCCTGTAAGGAAATCTATTAAAGGGTTATCTATCCTCAAGGAAGATCGTGGGTTATTGAGTCTAAGGTCTCAAACTTAAAATCCCTATGTCTAGTTCATTTTAAGTTTACCTAATCAATTTTATTAATGGCCAGTTAATAAAAAGCATTAAAATTAAGACTCAATAAATAAATCTTTATATTACCCAAACTATAATCTAACTCTTATAAACCAGTGATATTGAAATTCATCACAACCCTAGATAACTAACTTAGTTATGACACATGACTAGGGCTAGTAAAAACTTAAAAGTAAAAGCCATAAAGTAAAAATGCGAAATAGTAAATACGGTAAAGTAAATACTGAAAAGTAAATAACAATAAAATGAAATGCTAAGGTAAAAGGAATTACTTTTACTATTTACTATTTTAAATATCTCCCATAAAATAATATATAAACTTGTGATAATATTACCAACCAGCCATATAGGCGGTAACCTGATTAATTCAAATTAAGTCCGACCAGCCATAAAGGCGGTATGATTTGTCCATGAACCTGCCATATAGGCGGTAAGAAAATTTAATTATCAACCAGCCATATAGGCGGTATCCTGGATTAATCAGGTTTAAACCAATTTAAATTTAATAGCCAACCGACCAATATGACGGTATCCTTATTAAGTCAAATTTTTAAATAGTAAATATATTATATTTAAGGGAGATTAATCTAAATAGTAACAGTAAAAGAATTACCTTTCACCTTAGCAAGGAGAAGTTACCTCATCATGGATGAATAGTAAAACTGAAACAGTAAAAACAAGATAAATTACTATTACTATTACAAAACGTAATTACTATTACAGAATGTAATTAAAAATTAATTACAAAACTTAAATTAAAAGAAATTCGAGAGAGAAACTCCCCATTTACATCAAAGAAATGAGAGAGAATGGTGCCACTAAAACTGAAATCTCGAGCTCAATTTATAGACAATTTTGGGTCAGCGTCGCGACGCTGAAAATGCACTAGCGTCGCGACGCTAGCAACAGTTTCTGGAGTCCACACGTATGTTGACCACGCGGCTGTCGGCATAATAATTGGTGACATGTGTCACGCTCTTGTTGGCTGCCGATGCGGTCCAATGAAATCGTGCCACGTGTAATCTTGTGATTGGGAGTAAATTCGGTCTAATAGAATGGTGACACGTGGCATGCTCTGATTCGTTGATTATTCGGTCCAATAGAGAGGCGACACGTGGCACGCGGTTTGGGTGGTCCAATGAGGTGATGGCACGTGGCATGCGGCGCATGTTAGCAAGATCCGGCGCACGTTAGCAAGTCCAACCTATCCAATTTTGACACGTGGTAGACGGCGCATGTTAGCACATTCGGCGCATCCTGGGCGTCGCGACGCGGGAGTATTGGCGTCGCGACGCGCTAAAGACCAAAATATCCCTGTTGACGCATTTTTGTCCGTTTTTGCCCCAAATTGCCTCCAGTGCTTTCCAAACTTTATTTATCTGTAAAATAACAACAAAACACATCAAAACGTTCATAAAACTCGAGCAACAATTCAAAACATTAGGCTAAATGAGTGGGAATAAGTGATGTAATTACCACTCATCACACCCCCAAACCTAACATTTTTCTAGTCCTCGAGCAAAACATAAAATAAAATAACATAAAGAAACAAAATTAACTAAGCCACTTTCGTAGGGATCACGATTGCATTTAGCGTATGCAACAAGCCTTTAAACCCCTAGGTGTCCCTAGTGGACGAGTTGTAGTCTCGTGAGGGCTTACAACAATGATACCCACAAACATTTTTACAAAAGTAAAAAGTTAGTTAAAACTAATGCACACAAAAGCAAAAAAGACAAGAGAAAACAGAATAAAGATTGTTAGTGACTAATCAGGTGAAACTTCTACTCCAAGTTATTAGTTGTTTTGTTTCTTTCTAAATTACCAAATAAGTAAATTCTCCGATTATATTTACCATTCTCCATATACACAGCCAACAAAATATTAATCAACTCATTTTTGCCCACAACAGTCATAAGTGTAGTTGATAAGAGAGTAATATTTTTGTCCTAAAGTTTTATCAGATTTCACACCTTTTGTAGCAATGGAATAATTTTTCTGATTTTTCTGATTTTTTCTTTGATTTTTTTTTTCTATTTTTTATTTATATACAATACCTTCCATCTATGTAGCGAGTTTTGGGTCGGTGGCTCCCAAACCAGTTGGATTTAGGGCACTGGGTGTTAAGACACCCCTACAGACTTAATTACCCAGACTTCAGATATAAATATATTTTTTTTTGCAGCATCTTCGATCCATGTAACGAGCTTTGGGCCAGTGACTCCCAAACCAGTTGGTTTTAGGGCACTAGGTGTTAAAACACCCTTACAGACTTAATAACTCGGATCTCAGACGTTTTTTTTTTTTTTTTTTTTTTACTCCATCACTTTTTGAGATGTTTCCTCCGATTAAACTAGAGCACTGAATATTACAAACTTTTCAATTTTAGCTCATGTCCGTATGTTACTATGCATGTTGATAATACTTGCCAACTTAGCATATGAAGGTCCATTTTAGTCAGTGTTAAGGAGAATTTACAAATTAAATAATTTAAAATGAAATAAACAAACATTAACTTGTTCCGAAATAAATGGTTTGAGATACGTATAAGGAGTGAGAACTCCTTACTCAGCTATCTCTCACCAATTTCACATTTTTAGTCAAAACACAAAAACGCAAAATATTTTTGTAATTTTTGAAAATTTTTCAATTTTTTTTTTATTTTTCGAAAAATTTTGGACTAAAAATAAAAACAACACACAAATTAGAAACAATGTACTGATCAACTAATTCCCTCCCCCAAACCTAAATGAGACATTGTCCCCAATGTCTTAAACAGTAAAAGGAGAGTTACGAAGGTCGTACCTGGTTAGCTGAAATATACAGGAAATTAAAGGTTAAGATCCAGATTAATCCTACGCCTCTTACCACGATCGTCCTCAGACCAATTTATCTTTGAAAGAATAGGGTCAACTCGTGGCTTATAGGCTATGAGTTGGTCTATTAGATCCGGAGCAGTTCTGGCATTAAAGAGGAGTTCTTTTAAAGGTTTCGACACGAACCCATTTCTCCGAGCATCATCAAGAAACACACAAAGAAAATCATAAAATCCATCAACGTTGAGCAGTACAATTGGTTTCTGGTGTATGTTCAGGTTCGCCCACGATAACACAATAAAAATTTCCTCCAAGTACCCAAGCCACCTGGCAAAGCAATAAAAGCATCAGCACGGTTAATCATTCCCACTAGTCGTTCAGACATACCTGGCACAATCAGTTCCTCTCCGTTTGATGGCTCAATAAGATTTGCCTCTGCCAAAGGTTTTGGGATGATTCCCAAAACGTGACTGCCTCCTATAGAGTTCTAATATAGGTCCCAAGAATCATGAAATCAAGCATAAAATTCGTATGAACACATCAAAGGAGTAAGGCGGAAACATAACTCACATTGAACGGTTTGAGATGCGAAGAACAAGATCGTTTTCTGCCTCCCTCCAAGCTCGGCAGTGGCTTCCTCATGCAGTGGGCTGCTCGGTTTCACTGGTTATTGTCTCCTCCAAAATCGGCCATTGAAGACCTCCATTGAAGCTCCAAGCTTCAAGCTCCAAAAATGATTCCAAGCTCATAAATTCGTTTCCCTATCACCATAGTATAACCCAAGGTGTGTGCTAGCACTTCTTCATCTTCTTTGCTTCTCACAAATTCGGTCAAACCAGAATTTTTGGAGAAGAAATCGGCTTGAAGCGTGAGAGGGAGAAGAGAGAAGAGGAGGGAAAAAGGGTTTCATAGAAACCGATTGAGAGAGAGAGTGTGTTAAATTGAAAAAGAAAAAATGTATTTAGGTTTTTATATTTTCCAAAAATAAATCAAAACCATTTACCACTTTTCATTTTTCAATAAAAGCAAAAGTCAAAAGCAAAAAGCAAAAAGTGCTTTTCAACCTTTCACCCATCACTTCTCTTTTTTACATCAAGTCACTTCACTTTAATAAAGTGACAACTTGTCATGTCACATCACTCAAAGTGACAAGTGATTTGAAAATTGATGCGACTAGTGATTTGACGCTTGATGTGACTTGCGTGCCGCACTCGAATTCGAAATGCAAATGCACTCGCAATCACTCTCGGGCTCGGGTTCGCTAATTCCAAATTAACGAATTTTCCGTCGCGTCGTAATTAAATGATTACGCCTAGCGAAATCACTATTCACGTCGCTAACGAATTAATTCTAAATTAATTCGTTCGCCCGAATTAAAATCTAATTTTAATTCCGCGTCGAAATCCAATTTCCCATAATATATCGAATATATATTATTTTATCGATTAATTCCAAATTAATCGTTCTCTCTCTTTAACGATACTTTATCCGAGATAAAATATCTCTGTAATTAATCCCAGATTAATTTTCTCTCTCTAGAAATTAATCTTCTCTCTTTACTAATTAATCCCAGATTAATCATAGTGCGAGTCATACATCATCGGTGAATCTTTGGGAAGCGACCCATGAGATCTCCGGATATGTTGGTAGTAAATACGGTCGTCGGACTATCCGAACACGTAAGTACCTCGTATTACGTTTATACCGATTTACAAGACAAGGTTGGCTTCTAGCAAAGCGTCATGCCTACCCAATTCTCCAGAAATATTCTTACAGGAATATATAGATCTGTATCAAGCATAGTATACCGTAGTATTGTGTATATCAGCCCAGTATCGGATAGTCACGTGCTAGGGCTGGGGCTGGATAAGTGTCTGCCCCGTCCGAAGCACATGTCGGATGTCTGGTAACTAGTCTCTATAATCGGATATACATGACCTTGTCATAATATCCCGATGGCCGGCCAGCACTTAAGAGCACTAATACCGTATCCTGCGTGACATCATCTCCACTATGACTGGAGTGATACTTCCGTCTTGACATCACACCCAATACACTACGACTCTCTGATAAACCCATAAGTGGTGTACGCAGAACCGGTTAAAGCCCTGTACCACCAAGACCAAAGTCTATCGATTATCGTAAGTATTAGCGATGCAAGTCTCAGGTTAAGACTATACACACCTACCTTGATTTCGGCCTCCCATAGACACATAGTCATAATACCAATGGGATTCCGAGGGGTCTATCCAGAGCGAAGCTGTTTCCCGTACCATCGGTGAAACACAACCTCCTATCGCACTTGCATAAGTATCCTATACTTATATATATGAGAACTATGCCGTTGTGCCCTCACAACGCGCACAAGTGCAATACTAGCCTATTCCGCATTATCGATGTCCTGTCTCGATAATACTACGACTAGGGATATTTAATGATTAATCCTTCGTGGACTGATACTGTCTCATATCATTCTCAATCCAGGAACTAATCATATGGACCTCTCTTCATTTATACATCTAAGGTGATCTAATCACAAATGATGAGAGTACAATCTCCTTTGTCACATAGTTAATTTGTATAACAACACCATGATCTGTACAAATAGTGACGCTATGGGTCATAATTGTCCAACAATCTCCCACAATCCGATTTTGACACGTGGTAGACGGCGCATGTTAGCACATTCGGCGCATCCTGGGCGTCGCGACGCGGGAGTATTGGCGTCGCGACGCGCTAAAGACCAAAATATCCCTGTTGACGTATTTTTGTCCATTTTTGCCCCAAATTGCCTCCAGTGCTTTCCAAACTTTATTTATCTGCAAAATAACAACAAAACACATCAAAACGTTCATAAAACTCGAGCAACAATACAAAAAATTAGGCTAAATGAGTGGGAATAAGTGATGTAATTACCACTCATCAGCATGCATGCATACACGTAACATATTTCGCATTTTTTGTGTGTTTGTTTTGTTTTGTATTCACAGGTTTCAAAGAAGGAACAGAGAAAGCGGCAAAGGCAAGCCAATCAGAAGCAGCAACAGTATAGTTAGTTTCAGAAATGAATCAGTATCAGTTTTGGGAAGGAATTCCAGGGTTGAGGCCCATATCAGTGTCAGTTTCGGGGATGAATCCCATGGTTGAGGCCCATATCAGTAGTAGTTTCAGGAATGGAACCCAGGGGGCGAAGCCCACATTATCAGCGACTGAAAGGAAGAATTCCATGGAGTGAGTGAAAAAAACAAGAAAAGAGAAGTCTTTGATAGTTGGGCATATGTCTGGTGATGACATTGTTTGTTGTAGGGAGAAACCTTAGAAACGATAAGTGCGAGATGTGCTCTCATCCGGTATACTGAATGGATTGATCTCGGCTGGACTCACGAGCACTTGATTACGGGATCTCAGCAGTAGAAGCCTGAGTAGTTGGCAAGATAACTAGTTGAAGAGATAGTGGATCAGTGAATCCTGGATGTCCATCCTGGTTTACTTATGCTACGTTATATGATATGGTTGGAAATAAAGAAAAAGTCTCTGCAATGAAAAAAAGGAAACAATAGACCGCCTATAACTGATAAGCGTGAAGCTACCCATGGGCGAGTATTAGGACCACCATGAGGAGAAATTCTACCTTAAAGGGTAGGTGAGTCGAAAAAAGAGAAAGAAAGAAAAGAGAAAAAGAAAAAAAGAGAAAAAGAAAGTTCAAAATTAAAAGAAAGAAAAGAAAGAGACAAAAGAAAAAAGAAGAAAACCATATCATGTTGAGTACGTGGAAGTAATCACAGAGTGTGATCAAGACATCTAGGTTGGTTAGACCCACTGATCCGATTCTCCGAGACAAAATCATCGAGTTGGCTTACTTAAGGGTGAAGCTGCGAAAGAGCCTTATCACAGACACACTTGGAATCTAGTTCAGATCATTCACTCAGACGGTCGGATTTGAGTTGTATCAGGTACTTTGAAGGTTCTCTGGTTTCGACACGGAGCATCCGTTGAGGACAAATATGTTTAACTATCAGGATTATCTTGTGAGAGGCAGTACAATATGTTGAAATGAACCATCATATTATTAGTATCAGTCGTGCCAGGTATGGCACTATGGGGGCGAGGCCCACATCATTATCAATATCAGTCTTGCCATAGGTATGGCACTCTGGGGGCGAGGCCCACATCATTATCAGTATCAGTCTTGCCAGGTATGGCACTCTCCGGGTATGGAGACACATCATCGTCAGTATCAGTTTCACCGGGTATGGCACTCCGGGTATGGAGACACATCAGTATCAGTATCAGTTTTGGGGATGAGTCCCAAGGGTTGAGGCCCACATTATCAGTATCAGTTTGGGGTCGAGGCCCACATCAGTATCAACTTAGGGGCGAAGCCTACATTATCAGTATCAGTTTGGGGTCGAGGCCCACATCAATATCAACTTGGGGGCGAAGCCCACATTATCAGTATCAGTTTTGGGGATGAGTCCCGGGGGCGAGGCCCGCATCAGTATCAGTTTGGGGATGAGTCCCAGGGTCGAGGCCCACACATCAATAGCAGTTTTGGGATGCGTCCTAGGGTTAAGGCCCACACATTTCATCAGTAATTTTGGGGATGAGTCCCAGGGTTGAGGCCCACGTCAGTATCAGTTTGGGGTGAGGCCCACATCAGTATCCGTCTGGGGCGAGGCCCACATCGGCATTGTCAGTATCAATCCAGGGTTGAGGCCCATATCAGTATCCGTCTGGGGCGAGGCCCACATCAGCATCGTCAGTATCAGTTTTGGGGATGAGTCCCGGGAGCGAGGCCCACATCAGTATCAGCATCAGTTTTGGGGATGAGTCCCTAGGGCGAGGCCCACGTCAATATTGTCAATATCAGTTTTGGGGATGAGTCCCGGGGGCGAGGCCCATATCAGTATCCGTATCAGTTTTGGAGATGAGTCTCAGGGTTGAGGCCCACATCCATATCAACATCAATATTAGCAGTTTTGGGGATGCGTCCCAGGGTCGTGACCCACATCATCAGCAGTTTTGGGAATGCGTCCCAGGGTCGTGACCCACATCATCAGCAGTTTTGGGGATGCGTCCCAGGGTCGTGACCCACATTGTCATTGTCAACGTTATCGGGATGCATCCTAGGGTCGAGGTCCCCGTTGTCAGTTGCAGTTATCGGGATGCGTCCCAGGGTCATTGGCCCCCTACATCATCAGTTTTGGGGATGTGTCATAGGGTCGTGACCCACATTATCAGCGGTATTGGGATGCGTCCCAGTGTCGAGACCCCTGTTATCGGTTGCAGTTATCGGGATACGTCCCAGGGTCGTTGGCCCCATGCATCATCAGTTTTGGGGATGCGTCCTAGGGTCGTGACCCACATTGTCAGCGGTATTGGGATGCGTCCCAAGGTCGTTGGCCCCCCTGCATCATCAGTTTTGGGGATGCGTCCCAGGGTCGTGACCCACATTGTCAGCGGTATTGGGTTGCGTCCCAGGGTCGAGGCCCCCATTATCGGTTGTAGTTATTGGGATGCGTCCCAGGATCGAGGTCCACTGCATCATCATCTCAGCTCGAAGCAGCAGGCAAGTCAGGTGGCAGCTGGCGAGCAAGGTAACTAAAAATGCATTGCACAACTTTGATAGGATTGTCATTGTCACACACTGCACAAGTCCCATCAAAGTGGAGGCGACTGTAGGCACTGCATTTTTGCATGTAAGTCCCTATGATGAGTCTCATTCAGAGGCACTACCTTTTAAGTCGCGGAAGTCACGGGAAATGGACGTCAGAAGGGAAAAGTCAGAAATCAGTATTTTTTTGGATTTTATTTGCTTTTTTAGCTTCGAGTTCGCTTGTTGGACCTCTGTTTTAAAACACATTCTTAGCCCAAACCCCCGCAAGACACACACCAAGCCCATCTCACCCAAGCCCAATCCAAGAAATAATTAAAGCATATTTAAAACACATATTAAATTAAATTAAATTAAGACCAATTAATTTGAAATTAAATTAAATTCTTAATTTAAGAAAGTATCTTCCTAATTTAAATAAATCACCTACCAATTTAAATATATTCCCCAACCAAAATACAATTATCCTTTCCTTTTTTAAACTAATTAAATCCATCCCTAATTTATTGATTTATTACCTTTTCAAAGCCCATGCATAACCCTAATTGACAACTATAAAAATAATACAAAACCCTAAACTCCATTGGCTCTCCATCCCCACGGCGCAAACAAGAAACAAAAGAAAATAACCACTAGCATTCACGTCCCTCTCTCCCCTCTCTCTCAACGACTTCACAAACCTGCCAAACCCTAAACACGTTGACGAGAAAACCCTAATCCTCACAGCCACAAACAACTCACATGGATCCACGAAGAACCCCCAAGTCTCAAACTTAAACACTGCTCGTTAACCCTTCATGCAGCCCTTCCCTCAACAACCTCACACTCGGCACGTCTCCATAACCTCAAAAGCCACAACCCTTCATCACCACTCCACTAGCAAACAACAAACCAAATCTCCCTTGACGGAACCAAAAACCTTTCACGCAACCCTTCCTCTCACATTCAACACTCACGCACACGACCAGCTCTCCACACTCGGCAAACCATTCAAATCTTACCCTCAAATTAACAGCCCTTTAACACAAACCCTCACACACGCCACGAACCTAGAGTCCTCCACTCACACACTCACAAAACACACACACACATCCCACTTGTCACGTTTAGTACCACACAACAGCCTTTTGACCAAACGCACATAACAGGCCACCGACCGAAGCAACAGCCCTCCACGTGAGGACAAAACCCACCGCGTAATAAACCCTTAACCCCCTACTTACGCAACAAACCATCAACAAAACACAGGCCCATCAACCGACACAAATAGTGAGAAAATAACATAAAACAATTCTCAAATCAGCCCCTAAACCACCACAAAACAATCCCTGAATATCGCAAACAGTAACTAAACCTAACGACTAGAAAATACAGCAGAAACAGAGGAAATAACAGCCCGAGGCAGCGAAACAGTGAAGGAAAACGTTGAACCAGTGAACCGGAGGAGTTGCGGTGCATCAACCCTTCCGACGACCGTGTACCGTACTTCCGAGAGACGATTTAAAAGGTTAGACCTGAGGGCACTTTTCTTATTTATTTTCATTCATCTTTTAATTGTTTTATTTATTTTCTTCGCATGAGAGTCGCTTGTGGATGCATGTTGTGGCCTTTTAATGGATGGGAAAATGCGTCGTCTCTTGTGGTATATAGGATGGAAACCTAGACGTAAATTCCGTAGCCGAATCCGAATGGACGGTAGTGCGGTCTGTACTTGGGAAACAACTCCACGTACCACTTGAGCAAACGACACATCTTTATTTTATCTTGTTTGTTTATTATTCGCATTTTATATTTCGTCTTTTACTTTCCGCACGTTACTTGCTTTTGTATTGATGATATAGTGCGCATGGGCTTAATATATTGGTCTAAAGGTTCTCTATTTGAGGGAAGAAAAGTCTAAAAGGCTATCTTTACGACAATATTTTACCGCGCCGGACGAAGTATGTTTGATTGAATGTGAGATATGTTTAATCAGACATATGGAGTTCCACATTATTTTCTCATTCATTTGTATGCATTGTAATATAATACGCATGGGCTAACTAGGGTGGATTAAAGGTCCTCTATTCGAGGGAAATGCCTGAAGGCTACCTTTACCACGATGTTTTGCCGCGCCTTTTATTATGTCATTTACCCTTTGCATATCATTGCTTTATTTACGCATGCATTGCATTCTTGTGCGCATGGGCTAACTAGGGTGGATTAAAGGTCCTCTATTCGAGGGAAATACCTAAAGGCTACATTTTCCATGATGTTTTGCAGCGCCTTTTATTATGCCATTTACCCTTTGCGTATCATTGCTTTATTTACGTATGCATTGCATTCTTGTGCGCATGGGCTAACTAGGGTGGATTAAAGGTCCTCTATCGAGGGAATGCCTAAACTACTACATTTACCACGATGTTTACCGCGCCGGACGAGGTGCACTCGATTGAATGTGAGATGTGTTCAATTGGGCACACGAGGTCATAGATTGTGTATTTGTTCAACCCATGCATTTGTTTGTGTCATTTCAGATGCCATTTTGGTAATCTCGTTCGAAAACGTTTCCGAACGCTACACGAATGTACGCATTCTGTCTCAGTCCGTTCAAACGCGTTTACGAATGCCACTCGAACGCGCATGCATTTTGTTTTATCATGCATCAGGTCTTATCCCATTCGAACGTGTTCTCGAACACTATACGAATGCGAACCTTCTGTTTACAGTTCGAACGCATTTTCAAATGCTACATGAACGCATATACAGTGAACCGAGTCATTTTCATCACATTTCATGCATGATTGCTTCTTGGGTGATTTCTCTTACATTATGTAATTAATCATATCATTCCATTATTGACACTTTTACTACTGTCATCTATTTGTATTCCTGCATTTATCTATTTGATGTGTTCGTGAGATTGTGTTCAAGCATGGTTAGGTCGTTAGGATGTTACTTGTTTCTTAAGCATGATTTAGCCATTAGTACGTTATTCATCTATGCATGATTTGGTTATCTTCTTTCGCAATAGGCGTTCAATTTACGTTTATGTTTAGGTTGTTATTATTTTTCATGTTTGATGATTCAACACTTTCATGAGATTATTGTGTGATATTGTATGTTTGTCGTTATGATGATTTATTTCATACATGCGAACTTAGGAGTAGATTATCCTTGGAAATATATGTTGCTTAGGCTTGGTTAGATTATTGCACAAATCCTTTCATTACAAGTGGCATAAGTAAGAGACCATTCCGAACCCAACAGTTTGAGGTCTTCCCTTGCGAGGGGTGAGTACGGTCTTAAATCATTTTCCCGGTTCACACCGGGTGGCGACTCCATGTTATTTCTCTGGTTTAGTTCCCCCGCGGGCTATTCAGTACTCCCGACCGGGCCGCGAGCCCGGGACAACATCGTCGATTTATGTGTCCTACAATTTCCTAAACTTTTCTTGAATTTTCCTTCATTTTCTTCATGATTTGATCAAACAAATCTTATGGCTATTTTTCCTCTTATGTTTCGGCCATGGTGGATGGTTAAAGGAAATGAAAAAAAATTTCAAATAAAAATAAGAGATGACCGACTCTTAGGGTCATTTTTGTCCAATTTTAAAATTTAATCTAATTAAATAATATTAACCTTTTTGGTAGCAAATTAAATTTGCACACATTTAGCTTAATTAAATCATGCCATGTGTTTTAATAATAATTAAACATATTTCATAACATTTATAAAATATAGATATTATTTAACTATTCAAATATTTAAGAATTAAATATCTAAATAATTAATTAATATAATTATTATTATATATGTATTTTTATTTACATAAATAACAAATACATATATTAATAGCATGTGTCAAAATCTCATTTGACAAATAATTAATATGTATCAAATAAAATTTTGTATCAAATACAAATACATATTAATTACGATTAAACCAAAATGCCTTTATGCATGTGTTATCGTTTAACCGATTAAACGATCCGAATTAACTCATTTAATCCGATGAAGTATTATGAATAATCTGTATTATACATAACGTGTTGCCCAAGTGCTTAACTAGTACAATTTATATTGTGGGACTCTCTAAGTTTATGTTTATCCGTCACGAAATCCAATTTCGTGTCCATAATTCACCTACTCATGAATTATGACGACCACAGATAATCTCGCTAAACTATACAAGTCGAGGTCATTGTATACGTATAATCCCTTCGTCACAGACTATCCATATCATACATGGGATATAGATAAAAACGTCAAATCCTTTCAATATAATATAGTCGACTTTCAATTTACGATCTTTTGAAGGGTATCTTTCAATAGTAAAGTGGCAAAAAGAATTTTGTATCATTCAGTGCTTGTGCCACCTTCTTAAACTTTGTCGCTCCAGTGGTTCCTGAAAAGAAAGAAAGAATCAGGAGGTCTAGTATGGTGCTTGACTTTGAATGGGAGTTCCATTCTGTCAAGCTTCTGGGCGGTGTCTTTCATTTGTACTCCCCAAAACAGTGATGTTTCTCATGGATGCATGAGATCTTTAATATGGTTAGACATTTGCTCCTCCATTTGTTTTGCTTCTTGCTCCACCTTTTCTTCACATTTTTATTTTAAGATTTCTTTGTTCAGCTCTTCATCTGTCATATGTGACATGCATACTCCATATGTGTCAACTTGAGGATGTAAAGATGTGTCTGATTGTAGGTCTTTATCCTTCATGGTTGGTATGAATGGTTCTTGTAGTCTCTTCTTCAAACATCAATGCAATGCATGCTCCAAGATCTTCATTTTGAGGATACATAGTTTCATCCTCACTTGTTGGTGTAGTTGGTATAAACAGCTCTGCTTCTTGTTCCTCATCAGAGTCCGATGAATAATAAAGATAAAATTGAGATTTTACTGGTTTGGGCTCCTGAACTGATACCTCAAATTCTTGATACTGCTCAGCCTTTTCCTCTGTTAAAGTGTCATCATGAAATGCTTGGTACTCGAAGGCTTCGTCAGTGTTATTTGAATTTGTTCCGTTTGATTATTTGTCTCAATTAATTTGTTAGCCTCTGTAAGGTTTTCATGTGATCCAGAAACGTTGCATCTTGTTCAGATTCCTGTTTCTCGAACCTGTTTATCAATTGTCTTCCCACCGATGGTTCTGTTCTTTGAAGATCATAAGTTGACGGTGGATAAGATGGAAAATGTAGTTCAGTGAAATATGCTGGTTCATTATATGAAGGTCTCTAATAGTTCTGCTACGCTGAATTGTAGAGGTATATGCATTGATTGCTCGGGTGGTTACCATCACATATCTCACATCTCCTCATTGTGTTCTGAAATGGTTGGGAAAATGTTGTATTGATTGGTTCTGAAATCAATGGATAGTTGTAAGGCTGGACAACAGGCCTCAGAAAACCGTACTGTTGCTTCATGATTTGAGGTATATCTTTACCTTGTGAAGCTCGTAATTCTTTTATCACCCAATGAAGATCCATTTTCAACCACCTGAAAAATAAAAGAAAGAAATAAAAATTAAAGATAAAAATAAGGAAAAATTAGATACAAGTAAATTAGATAGCTTCAAAATTAATAACGCAAGAAAAATAAGTCCCCGGCAACAGCGCCAAAAACTTGATCGGTCAAATTACACACGTAACGCAAGCGCACGTATCACTCAAGTAGTATAAAAATATCGATCTCACGAGGACTTAATTTCAATTGTTGTTATTAATTATTGATTCTATTTATTTACAGGTATCTAATTAAATGGAGAAGAGAATGATTGCTTGATTGGTTGGTTGAATGTGGATTTGATAAATAAATAAATAAATAAAAACACAAAAAATACTAAGGAAAATAAACAAAAGACACAAACATCTAGGGTTATGATTCCACACAATATTATTCTAATGATGAATTGATTCTCTATATATGTGTAATAAATCAGTTTGCTAACCTGGAACACGAAGATATGCAAAAGCCTATTCCGATGGTCAGATGCAAACACCCAAAATGACCCAATTAATCATATTCCTATGTTAACCAAGTTATCTGAATTCATTAAGTTCAAGTTCCAATTATGGCTACCCCCGTCCGACAGGTATATTCCTATCCTATAAGGAAATCTACCTAAGAGACTTTTACCCCAAGATGAGATCTTGAGCTATTGAATCTAAGGCTGAAACCTAAAATTAATTTTCCAAGTTCATTTTAAGTTGACCACATCAATCATATTGGTGATCTGGCAACAAGAAGCATTAAGCTTAAGATTCAACAAACAAACCAAAGCATTAAACATAATATAAAGAAAATCAATTATGAAACTTGTGAATATTGTATTCATCACTTCCCTAGAATAAAAATAAAATACTGGGGTTTGGGAATCCACCTTTAATATTTCAAATGTAGAAATCTCACTTTATTATAATATAGAAATTATCAGTGTTACCCAATTAAGTCAAACCGGCCATAGAGACGGTGTTATTATTTGTTCATAAACCAGCCATATAGGCAGTAATCATCTGTCATCTAAAGACCGACCATATAGGCAGTGTCACATTTTGTCAAATAAATAAAACCAGCAATTAAGGTGGTATCCACATTAATCTATATTATTAAATTACAATTTCCATATTATAAATTAAGTGAGATTAATATACCTTATCATATTAAAGGTTTCACTCATTCCCCAGCAGAAATTAACTATAAAACATAAAAGAAAGTAAGAACACACAAACTATTATTACTAAAAATAAAAATACATAATTAAAATATATAAAATAAGTACAGAAGATACAATCCTCAAGTTCCTTATTAGAAACCTCAAGGAAAGTATGAAATTTCCAAATGAAATGGCTTGGTATTTATAAGCAAAATTTTACCTCCACCAATTTCTCTACCAATTTCTCCACAAAACATAACATCAAACATGGCACCAAATATGGCACCAAATCCTCCACCAAACATGCAAGCATGTTTGGTGGAAGTTTGATAATTTTCATTTTTTTACTTTAATTTTTTTTATTTTTTGTTGTTTTGAAAATGAATTTAATAATTACACATAACACACTTACGGATATTTTATCAATTTCGGTCATGAAAACTTCAGAATTCAAAATTATTATTAACTTCAAAGTTGTAGATATTTGAGTCTTCTTTAATCTGAAACTTGAATCACCTCAATCTGATATCGGAGTAGAAATGTATGCCCAAAAAACGAAAATTACGCAAAATTGAAATTTCCGAAATTGAACTTTGATAGAACACCATTTCAAGTTTCCAACCTCCAAAATCCATATGTCAAGTCTAGTTTTTGCCTTTATTTGTTCCATATTTCATCCTGAATGATTCTATTAAGTCCCGATTTTATTTTATCTGTAAAATAAATAAAAATACATCAAAAGGTTCATAAAACTCGGGAAAATATACAAAATATTAGGTCAAATGGGGCGGTAAATAGTGATATATTTTTCGCTCATCACACCCCTCAAACCTAACATTTTGCTAGTCCTCGAGCAAACCAACAAAATAAAATAAAATAAAAAACTTTTAAAATAAAATAAAACTAAGCTACTTTCGTAGGGATCACGGTTGCATTTAGCGTATGAAACAAGCCTTTAAACCCCTAGGTGTCCCTGGTGGACGAGTTGTAGTCTTGTGAGGGATTACAGTGACGATACCCACAAACGTCAATGAAATGCACACAAAAGCAAAAATATAAAAGGAAAGAAAGAAAGAAATAAAATAAAAGAAAATAATAGCTATATATACAATGTCCTAAGAGAATGTCTAGCAATAAAGTTAGAGCAAACCTTCAAAATACAAACTACAAATAAAATCATTTCCTTTGAACAAAGTATCTAAATCAGAGTTTGAGTTTTTGTTTGAATAGCCCTGCAAACAGCTTTGATTCTAATTTATTAACTAGGTGAGTTTGTCTCAATTCTCAGTAGTTAATGGGTCAAACCAACTTGACTATCTAAAATTGTTCTGTCTACTACAATCTGCACAAAGTGAGGTATGTGATTTTTTTTGTAACATATTTAATCCATGTAGCGAGTTTTAGGCTAGTGACTCCCAAACCAGTTGACTTTAGGGCACTAGGTGTTAAGACACCCATACGGACTTAATTACTCGGATCTCGGATGTCTATTTTTTTTTAAATCTTATATATAAATCTTTAATTCATGTAGCGCGTTTTAGGCCAGTAACTCCCAAACCAGTTGGCTATAAGGCGCTAGGTGTTAAGACACCCCTATGGACTTAATTACTCGGATCTCAGATGTTATTTATTAATATACACTATTTTTTAATCACCATTCCTCACATAATAAATAGTTGCAGACAGAAACAGATATTCAGGCAAACGGTCATTCATCAACCACTGATTATTTTAACTAGTCACTTTATCAATTCCTTATTATCTAACTGCTACAAAACTATTTTTTTAAATGCATATGAGTCTGACATAGATATTAGGTTCAAAATATATGATAAAATGAAATAAGCATTTATCTTTTCCTAGAACTTTTTACTAAGACAAACAATCTCATCATTATACTATATATTTTTTTTATTATTTTATTCTATTTTATTTGTAAATAAAGCATGTAGAAATTAAAACACACAAAACATACAAAACAAACGACATGCAGAGAATAAAAACATGCAGGAAAGAAAAAATTTGACGGAGAAAACAAATGAACATAAACAACCTCACCCCCAAACCTAAGCCTAGCATTGTCCTCAATGCGTTACAAAACAAAAGAAGGATAAATGAACAATGTTACCGTGAATTCTTTTGGGGGCCATTTAACTTATTTTTTTGGCAAAATCGAGTCATGTGACGAATATATTCACTAGTACTCGTATAAAGATTTGACTCATTACTCCACTGTCTCTACTGAATTGACTTTTTAACTTCACGATTTTGTCAAACATTATTTCGTGATAATCTCGTTTTCACTGGTTTCCTTTGCTTTAAGTGCTCCGTCTATGTTTTTCCCTGCAAAAATAACACACAAAATTAAAAACTCTACAACATGTATACACAAAATATAAAAATTTAAATTTAAATGAAAATAAAAATAAAAATTTTGCATGGGTTGCCTCTCTGCTAGTGCTAAATTTATCATCTTCAGCCAGACGTGACTGAAGTCCATCCGTCAATGAGGTTTCAACGTGGTTTTGGACGTCCAATTAAGGACAATCCCATGAGCGTTGCTTTTGAAGGGTCTCTTCCAACAGTAAAGTGGCAAAAAGAATTTTATCTCATTCAGTGCTTGTGCCATATTTTTAAACTTTGTCGCTCCAGTGGTTCCTAAAAAGAAAGAAAGAAAATCAAGAGGTCTAGTATGGTGCTTGACTTTGAATGAGAGTTTCATTCTGTCAAGTTTCTGGGAGGTGTCTTTGATTTGTACTCCCCAAAACAATGATGTTTCTCCTGAATGCATGAGATCTTTAATATGGTCAGACATTTGCTCCTCCATTTGTTTTGCTTTTTGTTCCACCTTTTCTTCACAGATGTATTTTAAGATTTCTTTGTTCAGCTCTTCATCTGTCATCTGTGAAATGCATGCTCTATATGTATCAACTTGAGGATGTAAAGATGTGTCTGATTGTAGGTCTTTATCCTCCGTGGTTGGTATGAATGGTTCAAATAGCTCTTCTTCAAACATCGGTGTAATGCATGCTACAAGATCTTCATTTTGAGGATGTAGAGTTTCATCCTCACTTGTTGGTGTAGTTGGTACAAACAGCTTTGCTTATTGTTCCTCATCAGAGTCCAATGAATAATAAAGATAAAATTGAGATTCCGCTGGTTCGGGCTCCTGAACTGATACCTCAAATTCTTGATACTGCTCAGCCTCTTCCTCTGTTAAGGTTGAAATTACCTAAAAGCAATAGCGACAAACAATCTCTATTTCCCAAGAGGGGGGGTGAATTAGGTTATCGCTATAAGTGCGGAATTAAAAAATCTTTACCGATTTTTAGCTCTTATTACCAAGTGAGGACTTTAGGCAATTTTCTCTATTCCAATTAATAGCCTATATGCAAGTTTTCTATTCAATATATATAAGCATAAATAAACTTGCTATAAACAAAAGTATAGGGAAAGAGAATACGACACCAAGATTTATAGTGGTTCGGCCAAACGTGCCTACGTCCACTCCCCCAAGCCTCACTTGAATATCTCCACTAGAATCGAGTTTTCCGTGGTTCACTCGTAACCAAGAGTTTTCCGAAAAGGCGCACTCCAAACCTTTTACAACTTTGAGTTTTGTTCGTAGGTGCACTCACAACCTTTACAACTTACCCAACCAAATGGGATTTCACAAACAGCAAGTGTTTTGATAAAGAAGAATTAAAACACACTTGGGCACTCACAAATAATAAGAAGATTGTGTGAGTTGCAAACCCAAGTGATCTAAGCTCACTAAATGTAATGAAGATATGTGTGAGCTTGTATGAGTGTTTAAGTGTATGAAGGTTTAAGACACTCTTGTATTTTCCCTAGAAAATGTATGAATGTTGTGTATTAAGTCTCTCTAGGTTTCTTACTTGGGGCAAATGAGTTGGGGTCCTATTTATAATAAAATGCAAAGTATTCCCCAAATTACAGCGAAACCGGCGAGCAAACCGGCGAGGAGACCGGCATACCGGTCTAGGTTTGCAATGGCTCCTAACGGCTATATAACGTTCAAAAAATTATTCGTTAGACCGGCGAGCAAACCGGTATGGAGACCGGCGAGGAGCTCCCTGGTTCCAGCGAGCATGATTTTCTCAGCCAAAACCGGCATGAAGACCGGTTTGGATCTCCCTGGTTTCAGTAACTGTACAATAAAGGCTAGACCGGTATGGAAACCGGTATGGGGACCGGTCTGGAGCTCTCTGGTTTCAGTAAGTGCATGTTCTGATGACCAGTCAAGACTGACGACACTTGGTATTTTGGCCATAACTTTCTCTATAAAATTTCAAATCAAGATCCGTAAATTTCTACATAAACTAGACACATATATCTAGTTTCTGTAAACAATTCAGCTCCAAAAACATTAATATGAATTTTATGGAAATTTTCTAATGTGACATGTATGCAGAAAACGCACATATGAACATGTTGTAGTAAAATGGCTCTAGCAAAAGTTCTATGCATCGGAATTGTGTTCCATTTGAACCGTAGCAAACAAGATACACATATCTATCTAACGATATATCATTTGAAGTTTAATTCAACCGTTTGCTAGTTTTTAGAAGATCATTTACCGATGCAGCTGTGCATGAAGTTCATTTTGGTGCAAATAAAATGCAAATGATTCTTTTAGCATTCTAAGCCATTTTAAATGCAAGTGATGCAAGATGTATGATTCCTAAGAGCTTTAGATCACTTGAGTAAACTCACTTACAATTAGAGCACTCAGCTAAGACTTCACATGATTTCTTCAATTATGCGCAAGTCTTCACATTCTCGCTATTCACCACATATGCTTCGACACTTTTTGTATTGCTTCGTGTTTGCACGTCGAAGTCTTCTTTCTCGCGTTGCATCATCAAAACCAATTACAATCGATTATGCGACCAAGTCGCCAACAAAGGTGTCATCATGAAATGCTTGGTACTCGAAGGCTTCGTCAGTGTTATGTGAATTTGTTCTGTGAGGTATGCAGTTCTGGTTGTTGATTATTTGTCTCAATTCATTTGTTAGCCTCTATAAGGTTTTTATGATATCCAGAAACGTTTCAACCTCTTCAGATTCCCATTTCTCGAGCCTGTTTATCAATTGTCTTCCCACTAATGGTTCTGGTCTTTGAAGATCGTAGGTTGATGGTGGATTAGATGGAAAATATGGTTAAGTGAAATATGCTGGTTCATTATATGAATATCTCTGATAGTTCTGCCACCCTGAATTGTAGAGGTATATGCATTGATTTTTCGGGTGGTTATCATCACATATCTCACATCTCCTCATTGCGTTTTGAAATGGTTGGGCAAATGGTGTATTGATTGGTTATGACATCCATGGATAGTTGTAGGGCTGGACAACAGGCCTCAGAAAATCAGACTATTGCTTCCTGATTTGGGTTATATCTTTACCTTGTGAAGCTCGTAATTCTTTTATCACCCAATGAAGATCCATTTTCAACCACCTGAAAAATAAAAGAAAAAAATAAAATTACAGATAAAAATAAGGAAAAATTAGATACAAGTAAATTAGATAGCTTCAAAATTAATAACGCAAGAAAAATAAATCCCCGGCAACGGCGCCAAAAAACTTGATCGGTGAAATCACACACGTAACACAAGTGCACGTATCGCTCAAGTAGTATAAAAATATCGATCTCACGAGGACTTAATTTCAATTGTTGTTATTAATTATTGATTCTATTTATTTACATGTATCTAATTAAAGGGAGAAGAGAATGATTGCTTGATTGGTTGAATGAATGTGGATTTGCTAAATAAATAAATAAATAAAAACACAAAAAATACTATGGAAAATAAAAAAAAGACACAAACATCTAGGGTTATGATTCCACACAATATTATTCTAATGATGAATTGATTCTCTTATATATGTGTAATAAATCAGTTTGCTAACCTGGAACACGAAGATATGCAAAAGCCTATTTCGATGGTCAGATGCAAACACCCAAAATGACCCAATTAATCATATTCCTATGTTAACCAAGTTATCTGAAATCATTAAGTTCAAGTTCCAATTATGGCTACCCCCGCCCGACAGATATATTCCTATCCTGTAAGGAAATCTATCTAAGAGACTTTTACCCCAAGATGAGATCTTGAGCTATTGAATCTAAGGCTAAAACCTAAATTTCATTTTCCAAGTTCATTTTAAGTTGGCCACATCAATCTTATTGGTGATCAGGCAACAAGAAGCATTAAGCTTAAGATTCAACAAACAAACCAAAGCATTAAACATAATATAAAGAAAATCAATTATGAAACTTGTGAATATTATGTTTCACCACTTCCCTAGAATAAAAATAAAATACTAGGGTTTGAGGATCCACCTTTAATATTTCAAATGTAGAAATCTCACTTTATTATAATATAGAAATTATCAGTGTTACCCAATTAAGTCAAACCGTCCATAAAGGCAGTGTTATTATTTTTCCACAAACAAGCCATATATACGGTAATCATCTGTCACCTAAAGACCGACCAAATAGGCAGTGTCACATTATGTCAAATAAATAAAACCAGCCATTAAGGCGGTATCCACTTTAATCCATATTATTAAATTACAATTTCCATATTATAAATTAAGTGAGATTAATCTACCTTATCATATTAAAGGTTTCACCCTTCCCCCAACAGAAATTAACCATAAAATATAAAAGAAAGTAAAAACACACAAACTATTATTACTAAAATAAAAATACATAATTAAAATACATAAAATAAACACACAAGATACAATCCTCAAGTTCCTTATTAGAAACCTCAAGGAAAGTATGAAATTTACAAATGAAATGGATTGGTATTTATAGGCAAAATTTTACCTACTTCAATTTATCCACCAATTTCTACACAAAACATGGCACCAAACATGCTTGCATGTTTGGTAGAAGTTTGATAATTTTCATTTTTTTACTTTATTTTATTTTTTTGTTTTGAAAATGACTTTAATAATTACACATAACACACTTACGGATATTTTATCAATTTCGGTCCTGAAAATTCCGAATTCGAAATTATTATGAACGTCAAAGTTGTATATCTTTGAGTCTTCTTTAATCTGAAACTTGAATCACCTCAATTCGATATCGGAGTAGAAACGTATGGCCAAAATATGAAAATTGTACAAAGTTGAAAATTCTGAAATAGTACTTCGTAAGAAAGCCATTTCAAGTTTCCAACCTCCAAAATCCATATGTCAAGTCTAGTTTTTGCCCTTATTTATTCTATATTTTATCCTGAATGATTCCATTGAGTCCCGATTTTATTTTATCTGTAAAATAAATAAAAACACATCAAAAGATTCATAAAACTCGGGAAACTATACAAAATATTAGGTCAAATGGGTGGTAAATAGTGATATATTTTTCGCTCATCATGTTTTTCCTTAATGCTTTCTTGATTAAAAACTTTCTCAAGCTTTCATTTTATAGTGAAGCTTATGAAATTTCTAACTCATAAATTTTTTAATCAACTTTTAGGTGGATTTAACCAATTTGTCCAAATATGTATAATTAGGTGTGACTAATCACATTTGTCTACCATTTTGATTTAGTCCAAATAAATGTAGATAAAATTTAACCAATTGAGTAGTTCATTGTCTACCAGTTTGATTTAATCCAATTAAATCAAGTCAAATACACCTATTATTTTTGAAGTTGGTACTTGGAGCGCCAATCTGAATAATGTATTATAAATCTTATTATTTAATAATAAAATAACTATATTTTCATTTCAAACCTTATTAATGGTAATGTCATTATGTATATTAGATAAATTTATAAATATGCTAAAAATGACACTGATTTTAGAATACTCATGTAGTAATACTGGACACTAAGCGATCTGACATTGAGATAGTATTACTATTATAAAATATTCTTAAAGTAAATATTTCTAGTCATTGGTTTTAGAATACTGTCGAATTCCTATAACCTAGAATACAAGCACATGTCGTATATTGAAATTGGAGTTCCAATGGTTTAACCTAATGTACCATGAGTTTTGGAAAACTCGTATAGACATGTGGGTATTGGTTGGACCGAATACTGAATGACTCACTTGTGATTCCTAATAGTTGGAAGTACACACCACCGTCCATTAGAATCTCATTTAGTTGAGTAGCGTATGTAATCCTTTAAATATAGGATATCATTGATTTTGTGTGAAATCCTTGACACTTTGATGCCATGTATGTCAGAAACCTTTCATGGTCTGACCTCTAGATGTTTGTTGAGGGTGGACCGATGTACTCGTTAATCAAGTGTGTATCAAGATAGGATCCATCGGCCCGTATGTGTACCATAAGGGGTTTATGTATCTATTTGTGTAAGTCACTATTGTTAAAGACTTTGGCCAAATCTGATCACCTAGGGTGGATCATATTAGTTGTAAAGAATCGTGGACATGTCGACATAAGATGTGTGTCTCGGAAACTTGACGGTCTATTCTATATTTCCTAAGTATAACTCGGATAGCCAACGATAGAGGGATTGATAAACATATGTGATGACTTCGACTTGTATAGTTCAGAAAGGTCGTTTTTGTTCTTCGCGAATTCGGAGGTGGCCGAATTGCATACATATTAGCTAGGCTTATATGATGAACATTTCTGGACTTAAAGAATCCCACAATATGAAGTGTACTCGTTGATCACATGGGTAGCCGATTAATTTTGATAAAAGATAATATTCAATATTATAATTATCAACTAAGATAATCAAGTGTTATTGTATAACATTGATTATTTTCTTTGATCTAATTGGATTAATTCAATATTTACACAAGGGCTTTATCATAATTTCATAATTATCTCTATCATTTGAGGATATTATGATAATTATAAGTATGTAATTATATTTATTTTCCACTTGATTTAATTGGATTAAATCAAAGTGGAAGACATGTAACTAATCCATTAATTAAACTTTATCTTTATTTAATTGGATTAAATAAAAATGGTAGACAAAGGTGATTAGTCACACCCAATTATACATATTTGGACAAATTAGATTAAGCCCACATAAAAGTTGATTAGAGCTTTTATTAATTCAAAATTACCTAAGTTTTGCTATAAATAGCAAGCTTGAACAAAGGTTTTAATCAAGCTTAAGAAAGCTAAATACAAGCAAGAATTAGAGAAATTAGCCTAAGTTGGAGAAGTATTTAGAGAAGCTTTGTGAGATCTCTACAACATTTCAATTAGGAGAAATCAAGATTGGATCTTGGAGTGAAGCTTGCTAGCATTGGAATCAAGATTGGATATTGGAGTCAAGCTTGCTAACTTTGGATTTTCTCCATAATATTTCAACAAGAAGAAGTACATTACATCTTTGAATCAACCTTGCTAGGTAAGTTTGATCTTCTCCAAAGCTATGTTTTTCATTAGTGAGACATATAATGATGAATTATGTATTAGATGCATAATGTTGAAATTAGGCTAATTAATTGTGTTAGGATGCTTTAGAAGTATAAACACAATATGCTTGTAATTGGGTCAAAATGTTTATGTAAGACATAGATATCAAATTAGAGTTTGGAACTCTAGATAATAGCTTGGAGCTAAGGCTACTATTCTAGAATCACTTGACCACTTTTGGATGACCTAAAATTGTTCATGAGTCATTTCATTGTGGGATTCTAATTTAATTTGTGTTTTGGATTCGAAATTTACGCAAGTGCGTATTTAAAATAAATTTATATTTTAGTAAAAATATTTAATATTTCAAAAACTTGATTTTTGTTCAATAACTTGTGTGGATGTTGGTTTTGATGTTAAAAATTAATTTTGGGTATTTTTGAACTATTTAAGGAAGATCGGAAGAAATTAGGGTAAAATACCTTAATTCCTTCAGCTCTCTGGAAAGATAGCTGAAGGTAAGTTAAAATTAAAAAAATGAACGTTTTCTTTTTACTTGGCGCCATAGTGTGCGCGCGCACTGTAGCGTGTACAGTGCATGCGCGCACTGTAGTGAGCACGGAGCGCTCTACGAGCGCTGAATTTTGCTTCCTCCCGTTTTGAAGTTTTCGAACTCCAATTCAGCCCCGGTTTTTTCTTATACACTCGTAATGGAATATAATATTTCATTAAATTTTTTAAAATTACACCCATGGTTGATATCCACGGCTTAGACCCATCTCCACTGCGCGGGACATCGATCCGACCTAGGGGTCCCACAACCGCCCAATAGAATGGTATCAACGCAGATCTTTACCACACAACACATGTTTTGAATCTATGCCACGGTAATTTAATTATGCATAAGTCATATTGGATATGCATTGCATGTTTTAAATTAAAATTTTAATTTTGACCCAAGCATGTTAATTACTTGATTGTCATAAATCTCTCATTATTATATGATTATTTTTAAGTAATAAGTATTAATAATATTATAGTATTATTGGAAGGTCCGTCTTGTCAATATGGAGATGAATGAGTTCTTACTATTTATGCCTAAGACCGTCATTATTGTGAGGGTATAAGTGCTCGGAACTTAGGTCCCTCCGGTAAAAAATTAGATGTAGCATGATGAGTTAACGTAGTCACCCAATACCGTCATTATTGTGAGGGTATACATACGTAGCTCATTAGTACACATTGACAAGTATACATCTGGAATACGTCTTAATCCAATACCGTCATTATTATGAGGATAAGAAATGGTTCAAGACCAAACTAGGAGTCACATGAATGTGATTGACCTTGGAGATCTACCTAATGAATTTATAAAGGCCAAGACCGTCATTATTGTGAGGCTGGAGTAAATGTCATGAGATCCACTTCCCGCTGTGAAATTTTAAAATAGTGGGATGACACTAATAGATTTAAAATTCCATAATCAATTAGTATTTTTATTTTGAAATGAAAAATATTATGCTAGTGTTTAATTTTTACCTTGTAGGTGGCTGCCGCAAATCCATTAACTCGACTCTTGGATTCTAATAAAATGAAAGGAGCCGAAAACCATTTCGAATAGGAAATGAACATCCGCATTGTCTTGGAGTTTGAAAAGTTGACCTATGTAACTTTCAATCTACTGCCCGTTGAAATCTATCCCGACTCCACTCCTGAAGAGGGAGAAATTTTTGAAAAATAGAAGGATGATAACCTTAGGGTGAAATCCTACATTTTAGGATCGATGGTTCTAGATTTGCTCAGATAGTACATAGAAGTACCGAATGC
Organism: Zanthoxylum bungeanum; assembly: GCA_019454045.1. Classification (NCBI taxonomy): domain Eukaryota; kingdom Viridiplantae; phylum Streptophyta; class Magnoliopsida; order Sapindales; family Rutaceae; genus Zanthoxylum; species Zanthoxylum bungeanum. Next base: position 67,983 of record SKCR01036736.1, read on the forward strand.
TTGGAGCATTATAAGAACACCCAAGGAGTTGTTCGAGGCAAATTAAGTGTTGGACAATTATGACCCATAGCATCACTATTTGTACAGAACATGGTGTTATTGTACAAATTAACTATATGACAAAGGAAATTGCTCTTTTATCATTTGTAATTAGATTACCGGGATAAATAAATGATAAAAGTCCATATGATTAGTACAAGATTAATAAGATATGAGACAGTATTAATCCACGTAAGGTTTAATAATTAAATATCCCTAGTCGTAGTATTATCGAGACTAGACATCGATAATGCGGAATAGGCTAGTATTACACTTGTGCGCGTTATGGAAGCTTAACAACATAGTTCTCATATATTTAAGTCTATGATACTTATGCAAGTGTAATAGAAGGTTCTGTTTACCGATGGTACGAAAATAGCTTCGCTCTGGATAAACCCCTCGGAATCCCATTGGTAGTATGACTATGTGTCTATGGGAATCCGAATCAGGGTAGGTGTATTTGGTCTTAACCTACGACTTGCATCGCTAATACTTACGACAATCAGTATACTTTGGTTTTGGTCATCCAGGGCTTTAACAGGTTCTGTGTACGCCTCTTCTGGGTATACTGAGAATCATAGTGTATTGGGTGTGATGTCAGGATGGAAGTATCACTTCAGTCATATGGAGATGATGATCACGCAGGGATACAGAACTGGTACTCTTAAGTACTGCAGTCATCGGGATAATATGACTAGGTCATGATTATCTGATTATGGAGACTAGTTGCCAGTGATCCGATATATGCTTCGTACGGGGCAGACACAATTCCAGCCCCAGGCCTAGCATGTGACATTAGATACTGGATCATAATACGCAATAGTACGTATACTACGCCTGACAAAGATTATATATTCCTTTAAAGAATATTTCTGGAGAATTGGGTAGGCACGGTGTTTTGCTAGAAGCCAACCATGTCTTGTAAATCGGAAAGAACGTGGTACCGGGTACGCACGTATTTGGATAGTCCGATGACTGTATTTACTGCCAACATATCCAGGGATCTCTTGAGTCGCTTCCCGAAGATTCACCGATGACATTTGACTCGAACAAGAATTAATATGGGATTAATTACGGTAATAAATTAATCTGGTATTAATTACCAAAGAGAAAATTAATTTGGGATTAATTGTGTTAAGAATTAATCTGGGATTAATTCGATTAGAAGAGAGAACGTGATTAATTTGCAATTAATCGGTAAAGTAAATTTAATAGTTAAATTGGATTTTACTATTTAATATATTTAATTGGGCTAAAATAATATATTAGATATATTAATCGAAATTGGATTTCAAAGCGGAATTAAAATTGGATTTTAATTCAAGCGAACGAATTAATTTGGAATTAATTCATAAGCGACTTTCGTAATAATTCTGCGAGGCATAATTATTTAATTAAATTAGATTTAATTATGTTGCAACGGTAAATTCGTTTAGTTCGAAATTAAACGAATCTGGGCCCAAGCGAAGTTGCGTGTTGGATTGCCCGACTTAAATTTTGAATTTAAAGTGGGACCCACCAACTTACATCAAATGTCTACACAAGTGATGGAAGTTGTTATTTGGTTGAGAAAAGATTAGATTGCTTTTCATACACTCAAACCAAGTCTAACACTCAACCTTGATATAAAAGAGGTAGTCAACTTTTGAAGTGTGACTAATTATTCATCATCTCCATTTTTCTATCAAATTGCCGAACACAATGGACCTTGGAAGGGGAATTTTTTCTTTCATTTTGTTCATAGCTAGCACTTCAATGAGTTAAATAAGGTGATAGGGAAACTCACCCGAGAGTTTGGAACTCGATTTCAAGCTTCGAGCTACTACATCCAAAGGCGTTTTGAAAGCCTACAACCGATGAAGGTGATTTTTTCCGCAACTCCCTTTGATTAATTCACACACGAATCACTCTTAGATGATCTTGGCATGTTATTGGAACACTAACAATGGTATCAGAGCCACCTAAGTTTATATGATGTTGAATTGGATTTGTGATAAATTGATTAGATAAAAAATCTCCAAAATCCATGCTTGGCCGAATGTATCCCCTAGGTAGCTCATGGTGATTTGTTGAAAATTAACAATTGGATGTGTTGATGGCATGAATTGTATGTTAAATGTTGATTTAATTAGATTGAAATCAAATTTCATGATGAATTCTTGCCTTTGCCGTGAGCTATATAGCATGTAATAGATTGATTTTGCTTCAATTTGTGTTGGACATGAATTGGAAATGTTGAGCATAATTAAATGGATTAATTAGTGTTTTGGAAACATTAGATTAGTTGATTAATTATGTTAATTACACTTGAATTGAATTAATATGTAATTTGGAGAAATATATTAATTTAATTTGTTGTAATTGGGCTTAATGGGCTTGGTTGGGCCAAGTTTGGTTTTGGACAATTGGGTTGGATCCAATTGGGCCTAAAACCATTTCCATAAAGTCCAAAGTATGACATTGGGCCTTTAATGATTTAATTGGGCCTAATGGGCCAAAATTGATTTTATGGCATAAAGGTGATTCATTATTGGGCCTTGGCATCTTGGGATTGATCCATAATGGCCAAAGCCCATGCCTAAAGAATTAATTAAAAGCCCATTGGACTTTAATTAAAAGGTATTGGATACTAATTGGGCCTTTGAGACCCATGTAGATTGGATTTGAAATCCAAGTCTAAAAGGCACTTTTAAAAGTGTAATTATTTAATTTGGAATTAAATATGAATTAGTATTGAATATAATTTAAATTGGATTTAAAATTATAGTTCGATATAATTCAATAATACGTACTTTGAGTATTTATTCTTAAACGAGTTGGACTCGCGCAAATCATATCGTTGTTTGAACATTGGATGGTCATTAATTCAAAGATTAATTAATTGGATTAGATTGATTGAATAACATATTTTGTGTGAATACTTGGATGTATGAATGAATAATGTATATCGGATGGATATTAGAATGGTGAGGGCAATTTTGGAAATTATTGTAATAAATTTAGAATTTATTAAATTGGATCTGCATGTCCAGCCTATTATCTATTTATCTCATTGTATTTCTCTTCTCACCAATTCCCCTCAATGTAAATGAGGTTTCTTTAGAAGTATTATGTAATTGGGTAGAAGTATGAATAGTGCTAGCGGGAGAGAGGAAAGAGAGAGATTTGTTCTAGGAACAAAGTTTGTTATATATCCATCCGAATATCATTATTATTTTATTCGTGCCTTATTATGCTTTTAGAACTCATGCTTAAGGGTATGATGAGACCTAATTAAAGATAATAAATTGGTTGCCAAATCGCGACAAAAACCATCATTTTATATTAAGCATTTTTCCTTCCATTGAGTGATTCTCTCTCAAGATCCAAGATTGGCATTGGTTTGTTGGCCAAAGTCAAGACCTTTGTCTATCGCGGATGTGTTTGAATCACGAAAACTTTGTTCCATATCGTACGTCTTGGGAAAGTTGTGATTTATTGGCCAAAGTCAAGGTCACTTCTTGTTCATCGACCTCGATTACGAAGCTTTCCCACTGTCAATGGGTCACGCTTAACTGGTTTCATTAAGCGTGTTGAGCCAAAGCCAAGGCTTAGTTGATTCAGAGGAAAAAGGTTAGACAATATATTGGATATATTGGCATATATTGGATATATGTTTCGGACTTGGAGGTCCACCTACTGGATCTAGGAATTGGATGAGATCCAATTGATCTTAGAGATCTACCTAGTTAAGTTTCATACAACTTATTGGCTGAAGTCAAGGTTGTGTGTTATTTAACGGGATCCTAGCCCACTAGGAAACTAGGTTTCCCGAGTACTCCACATAGGGTTAGAGGCTCGCCAAAAAATAGTGGGAGGCAAGTATTAAATTTACAATTTCGTTTAAATATTTGCCAATACGCGCTCATTTCATTTTTCATCATTAATTATTTATAAATATATTAGTTGGACTAATATTCTATTGTTGTTTTAATTGAACAGTTGGACTATATTCAAACTATTTCATTTATAATTGGTTATATAATTGGATTATAGTAATCAATACATTTGAATTTAACCAATCAAATTGTAGTTAATTATATAGTTAGACTATATTAATCATTACATTATATTGTACCTGAAATCGTTGATTGGATAGTTGTACTATAGCAAGCAAGATGACTTGAAAGATTAGCGTAAAATGACATAATCCTAGGTGAAAAATGTCTTTTACGGCTTTAATTTTCATATTGGGAAATGAATCTCATGATAGTCCTGTGAGTTAAGAAGTTACTCTATTTGATAGAGCGACCTCTCGGGCCTAAGCCCAGAGTTGAGAAAATAGTAGAGCATGAACTTTGGAAGACTCAATGTGATGATAACTTTAGTGCTCAATCTGTTATGTTTGACGCAAAGACTCCTAAATTTCGTCGTCAGAACTAAGGATTAGATCCTTATACAATGATGATGAAATTAAAGGATCTTTATAGATCTAACCTTAGATCTTAAAAGTACAAAAGAAGCTCTTTCGCTCGCTTATGTCAGAGGGTACATCTGTCGAGCACTAGGTGTCACAGATGATTGCTGACATCGAACAGCTAGGTTAACTGGGCATTACCTACGAGGCCGAGACTTCCATAGATTTGATCTTACAGTCTCTTCCCGAATGTTGTTCATAATGAACCAAGAGAAAACTCTTCGAGAGTTAATGGCTATGCTCAAGGAAGCAGAGCCATAGCTTCTAAAAGGGCAAGAAGCGCAAGGCACATCTTACTTCGACATCCCAGAAGGTCAAGGCTTGGCTGAAGGCTTCTAAAGGTGTGAAGAAAATGGGCAAAGGCAAAATCATCACAGTCTTCTGGGAAGACAAAGGACATATCCCAAGATGTCTGCCTAAACTGCAGCAAACGGGGTCACTGGAAGCGTGACTGCCGTATGGATAAGGCAGACATGAAGGAATTGAAGACGGGCAAGGCTCCGACTTCAAGAATGTTTGTTATTATAATAAACGTGTCCACTACTAGTTTTAAAATTGGATTTTTGATACTGGAAGTGGTACTCAAATTGGTGGTTTCTATTAAGGTCCCAAGATCAAAAACAAGCATGAAATATGTGCGAATACAAATCAATGAAGTTTCTGAATACTTACATCGATCATTTGAGCGATGCGGTAGGCAACAAAAATCAACTTTTCTGCCTTTAAGGACTGCTCGGCAGTACACTATCACAGCTCACTGGTTTCGGCCATTTGAGCTCATTCGTCAAGCTCCAAGCTTTGTCAAACGATTCCTGGCTCATTGGTGGACTTCCCTATCACCTTCGCATGACTTCGTAGTGTGCTAGCACTCCCGATTTTGCCACAAAATCGCGACTCTTGCTTCCCATTTCTTCCTTGGTTCACGGCAGTGGGCTGCCAAAATAGAGGAGAAATTTTGCCCCAAGGGCGTGAGAGAGAGAGATGAGAGAAAGAGAGAATTGTGTTTGGTTAGCTTCAAATTTGTGTATCTAATACCCAAATTTGAATTTCAAATTAATTTGGCATGAATTTGGCTTTCAAAACGTCAAGCCATAAATGGCTCCAACCACCTCCATCAACTCACATCAATCCATCAATCATGAATAGTGACTTGCGTCACTCAAAGTGAAAGACATCCATTACTTGATTGACGAATGATGTGACGCTAGTTGCGACTAATGATTTGACGCTTGATTCAACTTGCGTGCCGCACTCGAATTCGAAATGCGAATGCGCTCACAAATAATCTCGGGCTCGGGTTCGCTAATTCCAAATTAACGAATTTTCCGTTGCGTCGCAATTAAATCTAATTTAATTAAATAATCATGCCTAGCATAATTACTATTCACGTCGCTAACGAATTAATTCTAAATTAACTCGTTTGCCCGAATTAAAATCAATTTTAATTCCGCGTCGAAATCCAATTTCGATTAATATATTGAATATATTAATTTGTCGATTAATTCCAAATTAATCGTTATCTCTCTTTAATTGATATTTTATCCCAGATAAAATATCTTCGTAATTAATCCCAGATTAATTTTCTCTATCTTGTAATTAATCCCAGATTAATTTAGAGTGCGAGTCATACGTCATCGGTGAATTTTTGGGAAACGACCCATGAGATCCCCGGATATGTTGGCAGTAAATTCGGTCGTCGGACTATCCGAACACGTAAGTACCAAGTACTACGTTTTACCGATTTACAAGACAAGGTTGGCTTCTAGCAAAGCGCCATGCCTACCCAATTCTTCGGAAATATCCTTACATGAATAAAGATCGATATCAAGCGTAGTATATGTGGTATTGTGTATGTCGATCCAGTATCAGATGATCACGTGCTAGGCCTGGGGCTGGGATTGTGTCTTCCCCGTACGAAGCAAATGTCGGATGTCTGGTAACTAGTCTCTATAATCGGATAAACCTGACCTTGTCATTTTATCCCGATAGTTGCAGCATTTAAGAGAACCAGTCCTGTATCCTACGTGACCATCATCTCTACTATGACTGGAGTGATACTTCCGTCTTGACATCACACCCAACACACTACGATTCTCAATATACCCAGCATTGGTGTACACAGAACCTGTTAAAGTCCCGGACGACCGCAACCAAAGTATATTGATTGTCGCAAGTATTAGCGGTGCAAGTCTCAAGTTAAGACCAAATACACCTACCCTGATTTCGGACTTCAATAGACACATAGTCATACTACCAATGTAATTCTGATGGGGTCTATCCAGAGCGAAGCTGTTTCCCGTACCATCGGTAAAACACAACCTCCTATTACACTTGCAGGAGTATCCTATACCCAAATATATGAGAACTATGTCGTTGTGCCCTCACAACGCGCACAAGTGTAATACTAGTCTTTTACGTATTCATCGATGTCCAATCTCGATAATACTCTGACTATGGATATTTAATGATTTATCCTTCGTGGACTGATACTGTCTCATATCATTCTCAATCCAGGAACAAATCACAGGGACCTCCTATCATTTATATATCTTGGTGATCTAATCACAAATGATAAGAGTGCAATCTCCTTTGTCACATAGTTAATTTGTACAACAACACCGTGATCTGTACAAATAGTGACGTTATGGGTCATAATTGTCCAACAATCTCCCACTTGGCCTATAGCCAGTCACTCGAGTGTTTTACACCCGAACTATGTACGGTTGGCTCAAATTGCTAAAAAAGCTTTCGTCAGCGGATTTGCATGATTATCGTCTGATGCGATTTATTCGATCATCACATCGCCGCGATGTATGATCCGAACGAATCAGATGATTATCGAAGTATGTATCTGGATCGTTGATGAGACCATTAATTCTTTAGCATGTGATGAAGCCTAGCTCAGCTACTAAAAGAACTATATCTAATCTAATTAGATATTATCGACCCCAGAAGGCTTCTATTGCTGCTTCAGCTGCAGCAATAACCCGCATTTGTTGTTTATTCGGTAACACTATCTTACTTGGAAGATTTCCAGCTCACTGTACCATTATTCAAACTTTGTAGTACCGTTTGCGACTTATAGTCGTTTAATTGTTTTAGGAAACTTGCTACAGTGATCCTAGTCACTTCAAGTTCTCCTTCTCTAGAGTTTAAGACAGCATCCTTAGATCTCTAAGATACTAACAGATGTTCTTAACATCAATCCAGTGACTATCACTTGGATTGGCCTATTTGTGAATCTATATGCTCAAAGCGTATGAGACACCAGGTCGCGTACATTTTTCAATGTACGGTTTCTCGGAGAATTTTCTCGAAAGCCAAGCTTTCACCGATTTTATTTATGGGAATATCATTTCCAAGAAATGACATATTATCATTATTTATAGGACAACCACTGTCAATGCGCTCTCACTAACCCTCTTATATACACAAGAATCATTTCATTTTGAATTAAATCATACTCTATTATGATTACATCAAAACGATAATTCCTAGAACTATGCTTGCATTATCCAAATGGATTTACCGTGGCAACAGGTAAAAGGTTGAATCGTAATCAACACAATGTTGATAACGATACCTTTCCGCTACAAGCCTAGCTTAGTACGTTGGTATGTTGCCATCCATGTATGTCTTCCTTGAAGACTTATAAGTACCAATAGGCACAATGCCTTGCGGTACATCAACTAGTATCAAAACATAGTTGATATACATGGAATCCATTTCGGATTCATGGCACTTTGCCATAATAGGGAGTAGATACCTTGTATCACTTCCTCATACGTAGTCAGTTGGTATTCCTCAATAAGATAGACATCTTTATGAGGTGGGATCGGAAACCCATACCCAGGTAGTTTTCTGACTCTATCCGAATTACGTAATTCTTGTGTATTTGAAGATTAATGGTATAGTTTCATCCTTGATGAACTATTTGTGTTCCATTAAGAATCGGTGCCTGGAATAGTATTACTCTGATTTTCATCGAGTTTTACTATCCTCCCACTTACCACTGCATATCGGTATTCCTCTTAGGAAAACCGCATGGTGAGCAACAATCTAATTGTTCTCTTGTGAGGTGTATAAGTACAATACTTATGGTATCCCTAGGATAACCTACAATTGGCACTTATCCAATTTGGGTTTTAGTTTGGTATCATCCAAACGTATGCCTAGCATCCCAAATCTTCAGGAATGAGAAACCCGGTTTCTTTCCCGTTCATATCTAATATGAAATCTGTCTAACAGATTTTAATGGAACCTTATTCTAAATAAGTTTTGCACTGTTAAAGCTTATCCGTTTGAAGGAAATGGTAGCTCAGAGCGACTCATGATTAACATCATCATGTCCAACAAAATTCGGTTACTCAGTTCGGACACACCGTCAAACTGACGTGTTCCGGGAGGAGTCCTCATTGAAAGAATACTATACTCTTTCAAGTATTTCAGAAACTTATTACTTAAGTATTTTCATTACGGTCTTACCGTGACGGTTTAATACTTTAGCCGATCTGTTTTTCTATTTCGTGTCGAAACTGTAAAAGTTTCCGATTTGTGTTTCATAAGAAACACATAACCATAACGCGATGCCACATCCGTTGAGGTCACGAAATATTCATATCCACTTCTAGCCTAGCTAGACATGGGCCCACTTGCTTCACTATGAACTAGGGCTAACATATCGGTGGCACTTGCACTTTTACCAAGTAAAGGTGTTTTAGGCACTTTGCCCAATAAACTAGATTCGTAGACTTTATTTGAATAGGATCAAATCAGTCATAGTACCCACTCTTCGAAAGTGTGGATATACGAGTCTTGTTTGATTGTGTCCCAGACAACAATGCCATAATTAGTTTCTTTTGATCAAATCAGTTTGAGCTATTTGTTTGTCATGTTATATATTTGAGATTTATTTATATTCAAAATATAAATTCTGTTATTCACATCTAATATGTTTATCTCAATATCATCTTTATATAATAAAACACTTTAGTATTCTAGAATATAAAGGTTCACCCGCAGCGGGTTAAACACTGATATAGAGATGATGTTTCTAGTCAAACTAGTCACATTATAACAGATTCCAAACTTAGGTACACACCCGAAGGTAGTTCCTAAACTTAGGTTTCTGCGGTTTAAAACAGCGACTTCGTCCCATTTACAATTCGCAGATAAATCTTGATTGAAGTCGGTATCCTGTTCAAAACAGATTCTGAACATCAATATATATTTATGTATCACACTAAGTATTTAAAATCTAATTTTAATACTAGTAATGAACATATCGTTGATAAATATATTTGAAGTTAGAGCCTTGCTCATTCTTCAATTCCTTCATGTATGTTTTGTCCAAACGGTAGTCACGCTTCCGCGATCCCGTTTGCCACATTTTAGGCAGAAATTTTGGGATATGTCCTTTATCTTCCCAGAAGATTATAATGATTTTGCCTTTGCCCTTTTCCACATTCTAGAAGCCTTTGGCCAAGCCTTGGCCTTCTAGAATATCGAAGTAAAGTGCGTCTTGCGCTACTTGCCTTATTGCAAACTTTGACTTTATCTCATTGAGAATAGTCATTAATTCTCCAATAATTATTTTATTGCAATTTAGTACTTCTAAAATCCAAAGATAGATTTATGAAGATCCTTCAATTTCATTATCATACTTTAAGGATCTAATCCTTAGTTCTGATTCAGAAATTAAGGAGTCTACTACGGTAAGTATAATGGATTAAGCACTAAAGTTATCGTCACATAAATCTTCCAAAGATTATGCACTACTATTTGCTTAACTCCGGGCTTAGGCATAATATGTTATTTTATCAAATAAAGTAACTTATTATTTTTCCAGGACCATCCTGAAATTTTATTCCCAATTTGAAAATTAAACCATTTAAATACATTTTCCCTAGGATCATGTTTTAAATGTCAATCTTTAAATTACATCTTGATTTTAATAGTCCAACTATTTAATCAACGATTTAGGTACTATTTATTATAATGATTACAATAGTCCAACTATTATATCAACTATAATTTAATATATTAAAATCAGTTATATTGATTACTATAATCCAATTATAAAATCAACTATAAATGAATAGTTTGAATATAGTCCAACTATTTATTAAAACAATAATTTAAATATTAGTCCAACTAACATTTAATAATTTGACGAATGATATTTGTTTGAGCGCGTATGGCAAGTAATTAAACGAATATTGCAAATTCAATTCTTGTCTCCCACTATTTTTCGGCGAGCCTCTAACCATCTGTCGAGTACTCGGGAAACCGTGTTTCCTAGTGGGCTAGGATCCCGTTAAATATCACACAATCTTGACTTTGGCCAACAAATTGTATGATAATTAACTAGGTAGATCTCTAAGATCGATTGGATCCAATCCAATTCCTAGATCCGGTAGGGGGACATCCAAGTCTGAAACATATATCTTATATATGTCAATACATCCAATGTATTACCTAACCTTTTTCCTCTGAATCAACTAAGCCTTGGCTTTGGCACAACAAACTTAGTGATCCCAGTCAAGCGCGACCCATTGATCATGGAAAGCTTCGTAATCAATGTCGATGGACAAGAAGTGGTCTTGACTTTGGCCAACAAACCACAACTTGGACAAGACACCAATATGGAACAAAGCTCTCGTGATTCAAACACATCCTTGACGGACAAAGGCCTTGATTTTGGCCAACAAGCCAATGCCAGTCTCGGATCTTGAGTGAGAATCACTCAATGGAAGGAAAAATGCTTAATATTTTGCAACGGTTTTTCGAGTGCAAATTGGGAACCAATTTATTATCTTTGTTAAGGTCTCATCATCATATACCCTTAAACATGCATTCTAAACACATAATAAAGCACGTATGAAAAATAATAATGATATGCGGATGGATACTTTACACATTGATCCTAGATCATATCTCTCTATTTCTCTCTCCAGCTAGCACATGTATTACTTCTACCCGTTACACTACACTTCTAAAGAAACCTCATTTACATTTAGGGGAATAGGTGAGAAGAGAATACAAAGAATAAGGAGGTATAAGGCTGGACACGCAGGTCCAATTAATAAATCAAATTTATTACAATTTCCAAAATTGCCCCACCCATCTAATATCCATCCAATATACATTATTCATGCATCGCAACCATGTATTCACACAAGCATGTTATCAATCAATCTAATCCAATTAATTAATCTGATAATTAGTGATCATCCAATGTTCAAACAACGATTTGATTTTGCTCGAGTCAAACTCGTTTTGCGAATAAGTACTAAAAGTACGAATTCTCGAATTAAATTAAACTACATCATTAAATCCAATTTAATATGCATTCAATTCTAATTCGCTATTTAATTCCAAATTAAATACTACACTTTAATAATGAACTTTTACGACTTAAATTCCAAATTTAATCGTTACGGGTCTCAAAGCCCGATTAACGTCCAACGTCAATTTAATTAAAGTCCAATGGGCTTTTAATTAATTTCTTAAGGCGTGGACTTTTGGTCAACTTGGGTCAAACCGAATAACCAAAATCCAATCCGGGATTTACCCCATAAGCCTATAAATCAATTTTGGCCCATTAGGCCCAATTAAACTTTAAAGGTCCATTAAGTCGCATTTGGGATTTATGGATGCGGTTTTGGGCCCAATTGGATCCAACCAATTTTGCCTAAACCCAACTTGGTACAACCAAGCCCAATAAACCCAATAACAACTTTAAAAGCCCAAATCCAATTTTAAGGCCCAATTAATTAAACACAAAAAATTCCAAATTTCATATTCAATTAACCAAAGTGTATTACATAATTAATTACCCAATTAACATTTCCAAAACACCAAATTAGTATTAATTAATCATGCTCTTCATCATTAAATCATGTCCAACACAATTTAACAAAAATCAAACCCAATTTTACATGTTAAAGCTCTCGGCAATGGGGAATTATTTTGTCCAAATCAAATTCAATCCAATTAAATTCAATTCAAAATTAAATCAATATCCCCAAATGATTTCCAACACATCCAATGAATCAAAAAATCAAAATTCACTAAGAACACATTTAGGGCACCATTCGGCCAACACAAAATTTGGGGAAAAAATGATCCAATCACAATTTCATGAAATTGATCCAATCAATCTTCAATTCAACATGTTTTAAGCATACTCAATCATCCAATTCAACCAAATCATGCTTGAAAACATTTTACCCAAATTTTAAGCCCTAAACTTTTTCATGCTCAAACCTTGCTATGATACCATTGTTGGTTTCTATTAAGGTCCCAAGATCATAAACAAGCATGAAATATTGCGAATACAAATCAACGAAGTTGCGGAATACTTACATCGATCGGTTGAGCGACGCGGTAGGCAACAAAAATCAACTTTTCTGCCTTCAAGGACTGCTCGGCAGTACACTGTCACAGCTCACTGGTTTCGGCCATTTGAGCTCATTCGTCAAGCTCTAAGCTTCGTCAAACGATTCCCGGCTCATGGGTGGACTTCCCTATCACCATCGCATGACTTCGTAGTGTGCTAGCACTCCCGATTTTGCCATAAAATCACGACTCTTGCTTCCCATTTCTTCCTTGGTTCACGGCAGTGGGCTGCCAAAACAGAGGAGAAATTTTACCCCAAGGGCGTGAGAGAGAGAGATGAGAGAAATAGAGAATTGTGTTTGGTTGGCTTCAAATTTGTGTATCTAATACCCAAATTTGAATTTCAAATTCATTTGGCATGAATTTGGCTTTCAAAAAGTCAAGCCATAAATGGCTCCAACCACCTCCATCAACTCACATCAATCCATCAATCATGAATAGTGACTTACGTCAATCACTCAAAGTGAAAGACATCCATTACTTGATTGACGAATGATGTGACGCTAGTTGCGACTAGCGATTTGACGCTTGATTCAACTTGCATGCCGCACTCGAATTCGAAATACGAATGCGCTCACAAATAATCTCGGGCTCGGGTTCGCTAATTCCAAATTAATGAATTTTATGTTGCGTCGCAATTAAATCTAATTTAATTAAATAATCATGCCTAGCATAATTACTATTCACGTCGCTAACGAATTAATTCTAAATTAACTCGTTTGCCCGAATTAAAATCCAATTTTAATTCCGCGTCGATTAATATATCGAATATATTAATTTTTCGATTAATTCTAAATTAATCGTTATCTCTCTATAATTGATATTTTATCCCAGATAAAATATCTCCGTAATTAATCCAAGATTAATTTTCTCTCTCTTCTAATTAATCCCAGATTAATTTAGAGTGCGAGTCATACGTCATCAGTGAATCATTGGGAATGACCCATGAGATCCCTGGATATGTTGGCAGTAAATTCGGTCGTCGGACTATCCGAACACGTAAGTACCAAGTACTACGTTTTACCGATTTACAAGACAAGGTTGGCTTCTAGCAAAGCGCCATGCCTACCCAATTCTCCGGAAATATCCTTACAGGAATAAGGATCTATATCAGGTTTAGTATACGTGGTATTGTGTTTGTGGATCCAATATCGGATGATCACGTGCTAGGTCTGGGGCTGGGATTGTGTCTACCCCATACGAAGCACATGTCGGATGTCTGGTAACTAGTCTCTATAATCGGGTAAACCTGACCTTGTCATTTTATCCCGATAGCTGCAGCATTTAAGAGAACCAATCACGTATCCTACGTGACCATCATCTCTACTATGACTGGAGTGATACTTCTGTCTTGACATCACACCCAACACACTACGATTCTCAATATACCCAGCATTGGCGTACACAGAACCTGTTAAAGTCCTGGACGACCGCAACCAAAGTATATTGATTGTCGCAAGTATTAGCGGTGCAAGTCTCAAGTTAAGACCAAATACACCTACCCTGATTTCGGACTTCCATAGACACATAGTCATACTACCAATGGAATTCCGATGGGGTCTATCCATAGCGAAGCTGTTTCCCGTACCATCGGTAAAACACAACCTCCTATTACACTTGCATGAGTATCCTATACCCAAATATATGAGAACTATGTCGTTGTGCCCTCACAACGCGCACAAGTGTAATACTAGTCTTTTACGTATTCATCGATGTCCAATCTCGATAATACTCTGACTAGGGATATTTAATGATTTATCCTTCGTGGACTGATACTGTCTCATATCATTCTCAATCCAGGAACAAATCACAGGGACCTCCTATCATTTATATATCTTGGTGATCTAATCACAAATGATAAGAGTGCAATCTCATTTGTCACATAGTTAATTTGTACAACAACACCGTGATCTGTACAAATAGTGACGCTATGGGTCATAATTGTCCAACATAAATATGTACTGATGTCCAGGATCTGCTGATTAGCAAGAGACTGGCTTCAGATGAGATCAACCTGTGAGTCGGAAACGGGACAAGAGTCGCTGTTTTGGCCATAGAAACCTAAGTTTTGGAACTGCCTTTAGGGCATGTACTTAAATTAGGAGACTGTTATAATGTACCTAGTTTGACTAAAAAAATTATCTTTATATCTAGTACAGTCCGTTGCTGGTTTACCTTTATATTCTAAAACACTAAATGTTTTGTTTATAAAGATGATATTGAGATAAACACATTAGATGTGAATAACAGTATTTATATTTAGAATATAAATGAATCTCAAACATATAATATGATAAACAAAATGCTCAAACTGAGTAAATCAGATGAGACTTATTTGTGGCATTATGGTCTGGGACACATTAACAAGACTCGTATATCCACACTTTCGAAGAGTGGATACTAGGATAGATTTGATCTTAATTCAAATGAAGTCTGCGAATCTTGTTTATTATGCAAAGTGCCTAAAACACCTTTTACTTGGTAAAAGTGCAAGTGCCACCGATCTGTTAGCCCTCGTTCATAGTGACGTAAGTGGGCCCATGTCTAGCTAGGCTAGAGGTGGATATAAATACTTCGTAACCTTTACGGATGTGGCATCGCGTTACGGTTATGTGTATCTTATGAAACACAAGTCATGAACTTTTGAGTAATTCAAAAAGTTTCGACACAAAGTAAGAAAACAGACCGGTAAAAGTATTAAAAACATTACGGTCGGACCATAATGTAAAATACTTAAACATATGAGTTTCAAGTTTACTTGAAAGAGTATGGTATTCTTTCACAGTGGACTCCTCCCGTGACACCTCAATTTGACGGTGTGTCCAAACAAGAGAAATCGAACTTTGTTGGACATGGTAAGGTTAATGATGAGTCACTCTGAGCTACCAATTTCCTTCACAGGATACGTATTAAATAGTGCAATACTTATTTTGAAAAAGGTTACATGAAAAATCTGTTAGACATACTTCATATTAGATATGAACAGGAAAGAAACCATGTTTCTCATTCCTGAAGATTTGGGAATGTTGGGCATATGTGTGGATGATACCAAACTACATCCCAAATCGGATAAATGCCTATTATGTAATTGGTTATCCTAAAGAAACTAATTCCATAACTCACAAGAGAACAAAGAAATTTGTTGCTCTATATGCGATTTTCCTAAGAGGAATACCTAAATGCAGTGGTAAGTGGGAGGAAAGTAAAACTAGATGAAAATCAAAGTAATACAGTTCCTGGCACCAATCCTTAACGGAACACGAACAGTTCATCAGGGATGAGACTATTCCACAATCTTCTAATACACAAGAACAACATAGGTTGGAGAGAGTCAGAAAACAACCTTAGAGGTATGGGTTTTTGATCTCACCTCATAAAGATATTAATCTTATTGAGGATAATGACCCGACTACGTATGAGGTAGTAATACAAGGTATCGACTCCGCTATATGGCAAAGTGCCATGAAATCCGAAATGGATTCCATGTGCATTAACCAAGTTTGGATACTGGTTGATGCACCAGAAGGCATTGTGCCTATTGGTGGTAAATGAGTCTTCATGATGAAGACAGACATGGGTGGCAACATACCAACGTACAAAGCTAGGCTTGTAGGGAAAGGGTATTGTCATCAACATGGTGTCGATTATGATGAAACTTTTTCACCCGTTGCCATGATTAAATCCATTCGGATAATGCTTGCAAGTGCTGCATATTTCCTTTATGAAATATGGCAGATTGACGTCAAAATCGGTTTCCTTAACGGAAACCTTTTGGAGGATGTTTTATGCAACATCCTAACGGTTTTGTGTGCCAAAACATGCAAACAAGGTTTGCAAGTTAAATCGATCTATTTATGGATTGAAGCAAGCATAGCGTTCTTGGAACCAACATTTTGATGAGATCATAATGGTATATGATTTCATTCAAAACGAATATGATTCTTGTGTATATAAGAAGGTTAGTGGGAGCGCACTGACAATGAATGTCCTATAAGTTGATGATGTATTGCTTCTTAGCAATAACATTCCCATAATATAATTGGTGAAAGCTTGGCTTTCATTAAAATTCTCCATGGAATACCTGGGAGAAGCAGGCTTTATTCTAGGAATAAGGATCTACTGGGATAGATCTAGAAAGCTGCTCACAACCCTCCCAGAGCTCGTACGTTTTTTGAAATGTATGTGACCTGATGTCTCATGCTTTGAGCATATGTAGACGCTATAAGGCCAATCCAGGTGATGGTCACTGGATTGATGTAAAGAAAATCCTTGAGTATCTTGGACGAACTAATGATGCTTTCTGGGAATATGGGGAAAGGAGAACTTGAGGTGACTAGGTTCACCGCTGCAAGTTTCCAAACCGACAAAGACGACTTTAAGTCACAATAAGGGTACATATTTAGTTTGAATAACAGAATAGTGAGCTGGAAATCTTCCAAGCAAGATATTGTTGCCGATAAATAACAAAAGCGAAATATTGCTTCAGCTGAGGTAGCAAAAGAAGCATTTTGGATCTATATAATCCTAATTGGATTAGGTATAGTTATGTTAGCAGCTGAGTTGGGCTACAGAACAGGCTAAGAAACCGCGGTCTCATCAACGATCCAAGTATATATTTGACTATTTCATCTGATTCGTCAGATCATACATCGTGGTGATGTGGTGATGATCGAATAAAACGCATCAGATGATAACATTGCAAATCCGCTGACGAAAGTTGTTTCTCAGCAAAAGTTTGAGCAACCCGTACATAGTTCAGGTGTAGGACACTTGAGTGATTGGCTATAGGCCAAGTGGGAGATTGTTGGACAATTATGACCCATAGCATCACTATTTGTACAGAACATGGTGTTGTTGTACAAATTAACTATGTGACAAAGGAAATTGCTCTTTTATCATTTGTAAATGGATTACCAGAATAAATAAATGATAAAAGTCCATATGATTAGTACCGGATTAATAAGATATGAGACAGTATTAATCCACGTAAGGTTTAATCATTGAATATCCCTAGTCGTAGTATTATCGAGACTGGACATCGATAATGCGGAATAGGCTAATATTACACTTGTGCGCATTATGGAAGCTTAACGACATAGTTCTCATATATTTAAGTATATGATACTTATACAAGTGTAATATGAGGTTTTGTTTACTGATGGTATAGAAACAGCTTCGCTCTAGATAGACCCATCAGAATCCCATTGGTAGTATGACTATGTGTCTATGAGAATCCGAATCATGGTAGGTGTATTTGGTCTTAACCTAAGACTTGCATCGCTAATACTTGCGACAATCAGTATACCTTGGTTTTGGTCGTCCGGGGCTTTAACAGGTTCTATTTACGCCTCTTCTGGGTATACTGAGAAACGTAGTGTATTGGGTGTGATGTCACGATGGAAGTATCACTTCAGTCATATGGAGATGATGATCACGCAGGGATACGGAACTGGTACTCTTAAGTACTGCAGTCATCGGGATAATATGACTAGGTCATGATTATCCGATTATAGAGACTAGTTGCCAGTGATCCGATATATGCTTCGTACGGGGCATACACAATTCCATCCCCAAGCCTAGCATGTGACATTAGATACTGGATCGTAATACGCAATACTACGTATACTACGCCTGACAAAGATTATATATTCCTTTAAAGAATATTTCTGGAGAATTTGGTAGGCATGGTGTTTTGCTAGAAGCCAACCATGTCTTATAAATCGGAAAGAACGTGGTACCGGGTACGCACGTATTCGGATAGTCCGATGACCGTATTTACTGCCAACATATCCAGGGATTTCTTAGGTCGCTTCCCGAAGATTCACCGATGACATTTGACTCGAACAAGAATTAATCTAGGATTAATTATGAGAGAGAAAATTAATTTGGGATTAATTACCAAAGAGAAAATTAATCTGGGATTAATTACCAAAGAGAAAATTAATCTGGGATTTATTGTGTCAAGAATTAATCTGGGATTAATTCAATTAGAAGAGAGAACGCGATTAATTTGGAATTAATCGGTAAAGTAAATTTAATAGTTAAATTGGATTTTACTATTTAATTTATTTAATTGGGCTAAAATAATATATTAGATATATTAATCGAAATTGGATTTCAAAGCGGAATTAAAATTGGATTTTAATTCAAGGGAACGAATTAATTTGGAATTAATTCATAAGCGACTTTCGTAATAATTCTGCGAGGCATAATTATTTAATTAAATTAGATCTAATTATGTCGCAACGGTAAATTCGTTTTGTTCGGAATTAAACGAATCTGGGCCCAAGCGAAGTTGCATGTTGGATTGCCCGGCTTAAAATTTTGAATTTAAAGTGGGGCCCACCAACTTACATCAAATGTCTACACAAGTGATGGAAGTTGTTATTTGGTTGAGAAAAGATTAGATTGCTTTTTCATACACTCAAACCAAGTCTAACACTCAACCTTGATATAAAAGAGTAAGTCAACTTTTGAAGTGTGACTAACTATTCATCATCTCCATTTTTCTCTCAAATTGTCGAACACATTAGACCTTGGAGAGGAAATTTTTTCTTTCATTTTGTTCATAGCTAGCACTTCAAGGAGTTAAATAAGGTGAAAGGGAAACTCACCCAAGAGTTTGGAACTCGATTTCAAGCTTCGAGCTACTACATCCAAAGGCGTTTTGAAAGCCTACAACCGATGAAGGTGATTTTTTCCGCAACTCCCTTTGATTAATTCACACACGAATCACTCTTAGACGATCTTGGCATGCTCTAGGAACACTAACATCAAGAAATAGAAATATATTGGAGGTCTAAGGAATTATTTCGTGCTACAATCAAGGATGAATGAGTAGTTAGCATTCATGTTTTGAACATGATCGACCAGATCTGATATTTGGAACGACAGGACATTGTAATTGATGAACGACTAGGCCGTAATTTGAATATGTATTTTTTGTCTGGTACTTATGTTAGATTTGTGTTAAACTTCCATTTGCATTCGATTCAAGCTAATTATGAAGAACTTCATAACATGTTACACACGGCGGAGCATGATTTGAAGAAAGACAATCCCATTTTGTACCTCCATGGTAGAGCTAGCTCTTCAAAGACTTCTGGGAAGTCAAAGAAAATCAAAATGGGAAAGAATAAGATATCAAAGCACAAAGCTGCAAGACTGCATGTAGCTCATGATCAATGTCTACATTGCAAGAAGTCTGGACACTGGAAGAAGGATTGTCTAGAGCTAAATGGAAAAGCAGGACCCTCAGGTTCGCTTTGTATTTTTCCTATTATTGACATATTATTAGCCTTAGATGCAAATAGTGGATGAGTGTTGGACACTGATAGTCTCACTCATATTTGCAACTCCATGCAGGTCTTGAGGGTTAAAAGAATGCTGAAATCTGGGGGGATCCAACTTAGAGTTGGAAATAGGGAGTAATTGTATGTCAATGCCATAGGAACACTTGTTCTAAATCTCTCAAATAAATATAAATTAATTTTACAAGACTGTTATTATGTACTCTCTCTTATCAAACAAATAATATCATTACCGATATTAGATAAAGAGGAATATAAAATAAACATTAAAGATGTTTTATGTTTATATGATAAAGACAAATATTTGGTATGTGAATGTTCTTTATCTAATGATCACTATATTTTGGAAACATATAGAGATGCCTTTAATGTATAGGAAAAATACAAGTAGAGGATTTGAATTAAATAATACTGAATTATGGCATATGAGATTGGGTCATATAGGTGTTAGACGTCTATCAAAATTAGTAAAGGACGGTTTGATTGAAAATCTTCCCTTAGATCCTTATCCGATTTATGAGTCATGTATCCAAGAAAATATGACAAATGCCCAATTTCTTGGTGTTGGACACCGCGCTAGAGATTTATTGGAACTAATACACAGTGATGTGTGTAGTCTATTGAATCATATCTCTCATGATGGTTCAGCATACTTCGTGACTTTCACGGATGATAAGTCAAGATATGAATATGTCTATTTGATGAGACATAAATCAGAGACATTTGACAAGTTCAAAATATTCCGAAACGAAGTAGAAAAATATTCTGAAACTAAGTAGAAAAATAAACCAGTAAATTCATCAAATGCCTTAGATCAGATAGAGGTGATGAATACATGAGTGACGAACTCAGAAATTATTTAAGGGAGAATGAGATTCTAGCCCAATATAGCCCACCAGGAACATCTCAACACAACGGTGTGTCTGAGCGTAGAAATCGTACTTTATTTTATATGGTACGAACCATGATAAGCTATACAAATCTTCCATATTACCTTTGGGTTACGTTTTACTTATTGTTGCCCACATACTTAATAGGGTTCCATCGAAAGCTGTTTCTACGTCCCCCTATCAAATATGATTCGGTAGAAATCCAAGTCTTAGATACTTAAAGATTTGGGGTTGTCCTGTATGTTAGTCTCTAAGACATGCCACAAGATACTAAACATGATTATTTGTGTGAAATTAACAAGAAAAGTGGCAGAATCACTGACATTGAGAGATGGAGAAATTTCAAAAATTTCTTTTGGATGAAGCTTCAAACTTGTTATTTAAGTTGTATTTCTTTGGGTGAGTTTCCCTATCACCTCAATTGACTCCTCCAAGTGCTAGCTTAGCAGAATTTTTGAAGCAAAAATTCACTTCCAAGAAGAGAATGAATCGGCAATATGAGAAAGAAAGAGAGAGTGAATAGTTTCCTAAACTTGGTTGTTGTGTGTGTTAAAGGCTTAATTAATTAAACCAACTACTTGCATCAAAATTTGACATTTGATATAAGTCATGTGGTCCCACCACATTTTAAATTCAAAATTTGAGTTGACTTCTCCAACACATAACTAAGTCACGGTAATTTTATCGGGTTCGTTTAATTCCGAATAAACAAATTTTCCATCGCGTCATAATTACATACAATTTAATTAAATAATTATGCCTCGCAAAATTATTACGATAGTCACTTTCGAATTAATTCTAAATTTATCCGTTCACCCGAATTAAAATCAAATTTTAATTTCGTATTGAAATCCAATTTCAATTAATATATCTGATATATTATTTTAGCCCCAAATAAATAAATTAAATAGAAAAATCTAATTTAACTATTAAATTTATTTTATCGATTAATTCTAAATTACGCGTTCTCTAATCTATACTAAGTTAATCCCAGATTAATTCTTGCCGCAATTAATCTTAGATTAATTTTCTCTCTCATAATTAATCATAGATTAATTCTATCTGAGTCAAATGTCATTGGTGAATCTTTGGGAAGCGACCCAAGATATTCCCGGATATGTTGGCAGTAAATACGGTTATCGGACTATCTGAACATGTGCGTACCTCGTACCACGTTCTCACCGATTTACAAGACATGGTTGGCTTCTAGCAAAGCACCGTGCCTACCCAATTCTCCAGAAATATTCACCGAGGAATATCAGTAATACTAATATAATGTAATGTGTAATACGATCCAGTATCGGATGTCACATGCTAGGCCTAGGGCTGGCTCTGTGTCTGCCCCGTACGAAGTATATATCGGATCCCGTGTAACTAATATCTGTAATCGGGAAGTCATGACCTAGTCATACTATCCCAATAGCTGCAGCTTTTAAGAGTACTAGTTTCGTATCTTGTGTGACCATCATCTCGATATGACTGAAGTGATACTCACATCTTGACATCACATCCAATACACTACTATTCTCAGTAAACCCAATACAGGCATACACAGAACCTGATAAAGCTCCAGATGACCAATACTAAAGTAAACTGATTGTCGCAAGTGATAGCGACGTAAGTCTCGTGTTAAAGATCACATACACCTACCCTGATTCGGATTCCCATTGACACATAGTCATACTACCAATGGGATTCTGAGTGGGTCTATCCAGAGTGAACTGTTCTCGGTCCAACGACTAACAGAACCTCTTATTACACTTGCATAAGTATCCAATACCTAAATATATGAGAACTATGTTGTTAAGCTTCCATAACACGCACAAGTGTTATATTAGTCTATTCCACATTAACAATGTCCAGTTTCGATAATACTTCGACTAGGGATATTTAATGATTAAACCGTTCATGGATTAATATTGTCTCATATCTTATTAATCCGATTTAACCATATGGAATTTTATCATTAATATATATCCAAGTAATCTAATTACAGTAATGATAAAATAGCAATTTCCTTTTGTGACATAGATAATTTATACAAAAACACAATGTTCTTTACAAATAGTAATGCTATGAGTCATAATTGTCCAACAATCTCCCACTTGTCCTATAGCCAATCACTCAAGTATCTAATACTTGAACTATGTACATGTCGCTCAAACGTTTGCTGGATAAAACCTTCGTTAGCGGATCTGCAATGTTATCATCTGCTGCGATCTTCTCGATCTTCACATCGCCACAATGTATGATCTCACGAATCAGATGAAATCATTGAAGTACATGACTGGATCGTTGATGAGACTGTGGTTCCTTAGCCTGTGAGATAGCCCCATTATTTTCACAATACAAAGGTACGGGCTCAGGTGCTAACGAAACTACTCCTAATCCAATTAGGAATTTACGGATCCAAACTGCTTCTTTTGTTGCCTCAACTGCAATAATATATTTCGCTTCTGCTGTTGAATCGGCAACAGTCTCTTGCTTGGAAGATTTCCAACTCACTACTCCGTTGTTCAAACAAAATATGTACCCTGATTGCGACTTACAGTCATCTTTATCGGTTTGGAAACTTACATCGGTGAACCCAGTCACCTCAAGTTCTCCTTCCCCATAGACTAAGAAAATATCTTTAGTTCGTCTAAGATACTTAAGGATGTTCTTTACAGCAATCCAGTGACCATCACTTGGATCGGCCTGATAGCGACTACACATGCTCAAAACATATGAGACATCAAGTCGCGTACATATCATGGCGTACATGATCGATCCGATTGTTGAAGCATACGGGATCCGAATCATTGCATCTCTCTCATTTTGAGTTTTAGGACACATATCCTTCGATAGAGAGACGCCATGTGACACCGGAAGCAGCCCCCTCTTGGACTGATCCATGTTGAATCTCTTCAACACTTTGTCAATGTACGAGCTCTGGGAGAATGCGAGCAACTTTCTAGATCTATCCTGGTAGATCCTTATTCCTAGAATAAAGGCTGCCTCTCCCAGGTCTTTCATTGAGAACTTTAATGAAAGTCAAGCTTTCACCGATTGTAGCATGAGAATGTCATTTCCAAGAAGCAATACATCATCAATGTATAGGACAATCAATGTCAGTGTGCTCCCACTAACCTTCTTATATACACAAGAATCATCTTCGTTTTGAATGAAACCATATTCTTTTATGATCTCATCAAAATGTTGGTTCCAAGAACGCAATACTTGCTTTAATCCATAAATGGATCAGTTTAACTTGCAAACCTTGTTTGCATGTCTTGGTACGACAAAACCATCATGTTGTTGCATATAAACATCCTCAAAAAGGTTTCCGTTAAGGAAAGCGTTTTTGAAATCCATCTGTCATATTTCATAAACGAAATATGTAGTAATAACAAGCATTATCCGAATGGATTTAATCATGGCAACGGGTGAAAAGATTTCATCATAATCGACACCATGTCGTTGATGATACCCTTTAACTACAAGCCTAGCTTTGTACGTTTGTATGTTGCCTACCATGTCTGTCTTCCTATTGAAGACCCATTTACAATCAATAGGCTTAATGCCTTTTGGTACATCAACCAGTGTCCAAACATGGTTGGTATACATGGAATCCATTTCGGACTTCATGGTTTATTTCCATAAAGCGGAGTCGATACCTTGTATCGCTTCCTTATACGTAGCCGGTTCATCTTCCTCAATAATATTAATGTCTACATGAGGTGAGATCAGAAACCCAAACCTCTCATGTTGTTTTCTGACTCTCTCCGACTTACGCGGTTCTTGTGTATCAGAAGATTGTGGAACTGTCTCATCTCTGATGGACTGTTCGTGTTCTGTGAGGGGGTCGGTGCCAGGAACAATATCACTCTGATTTTGATCGAGTTCTATTTTCCTCCCACTTACCACTGCATTCATGAATTCCTTTCTTAGGAAAACCGCATAGAGAGCAACAAATATTTTGTTCTCTTGTGGGTTGTAGAAATAATATCATTTCGTTTCCTTAGGATAACCTACAAATAGGCACTTATCTGATTTGGGTTCTAGTTTGGTACTATCCAAACGTTTAACATATGCCCAGCATCCCCAAATCTTCTGGAATAAGAAACTCAGTTTCTTTCCTGTCCATATTTCAAATAGAGTCTGTTCAACAGAATTTGACGGAACCTTATTCAAAATAAGTATTGCACTGTTTAATGTGTATCCCTAGAAGGAAATCGGTAGCTCTGTGCAACTCATCATTAACCTTACCATGTCCAACAAAGTTTGGTTTCTCCGTTCGGACACACCGTTCAATTAAGGTGTTCCTGGAGGAGTCCACTATGAAAGAATACCATATTATTTCAAGTAATCTTGAAACTCATTACTCAAGTATTCTCCACTACGGTCCGACCGCAATATTTTAATACTTTAGCCAGTCTGTTTTTCTACTTCGTGTCGAAACTCTTTGAATTTCTCAAAAGTTTCTGACTTGTGTTTCATAAGATACAAAGAACCATAACGCGATACATCATCCGTAAAGGTTACGAAGTATTCATATCCACCTCTAGCCTGGCTAGATATGGGCTCGCATACGTCACTATGAACGAAGGCTAACAAAACGGTGGCACGTACACCTTTACCACTAAAAGGTGTTTTAGGCATTTTGCCTAATAAACAAGATTCGCAGACATAATATAAATTAGGATCAAATCCGTCCAAGTATCCATTCTTTAAAAGTGTGGATATATGAGTTTTGTTAATGTGTCACAGACGACAATGCCACAAATAAGTCTCATTCGTTTTACTCAATTTGAGCTTTTTGTTCGTCATGTTATATGTTTGAGATTCGTTTATATTCAAAATATAAAGACTATTATTCACATTTGTTGTACATATCTCAATATCATCTTTATAAACAAAACACCCAGTGTTTCTGAATACAAAGGTATACCCGCATCGAGTTAAACTAGATACAGAGATAATAATCCTAGTCAAACTAGGTATAAAATAGCAGTCGCCTAATGTAAGTACATGATATGAGGGCATATTCAAAACATAGGTGCCAACGGTAAAAAAAAAATGACTCTCGTCCAATTTCCGACTCGTAGGTCGATCTCCCCTGAAGCCAGTCTCCTGCTAATCTGCAGATCCTGCGCATCAGTACATATGTGAGTACCACATCCAGTATCAAAAATCCAATTTTTGAAACTAGTAGTGGACATGTTTATTTCAATAACAAACATACCTGAAGCCGGAGCCTTACCCGCCTTCGCTTCCTTCAAGTCCCCCTTGAACTTACGGCAGTCATGCTTCCAGTGACCCCATTTGCCACAGTGTAGGCAGACGTCTTTGGATGTGTTATTTGTCTTCCCAGAAGACTGTGATGATTGAGCCTTGCCCTTCTTCTTCTTCTTCTTCAAACCCCCAGAAGTCTTCGGCCAAGCCTTGGCCTTCTTGGATGTCGAAGTAAGATGAGCCTCACGCTTCTTGCCTTTTAGAAGCTCTGGCTCTGCCTCTTTCAGCATAGCCATTAACTCTCCAAGATTTTTCTCTTGGTTCATCATATTATAGTTCATGATGAACCCGCCCCAGCAGTCGGGCAGAGACTGTAATATCAAATCTATAGAAGTCTCGGCCTCGAAGGTAATGTCCGGCTGACCTAACTGTTCGATGTCAGCAAACATCTGTGACACATAGTGTTCGACAGATGTACCCTCTGACATACGAGAGCGAAAGCGTTTCTTCTACAAGTCATACTTCTGAGATCTAAGATTAGATCTATGAAGTTCATTCAACTTCAACATCATCGCATAAGGATCCAATCCCTTATTCTGACGGCGAAACTGAGGAGTCATTACAGCAAGCATAACGGATTGAGCAGTAAAGTTATCATCACGGTGAGTCTTCCAAAGCTCATGCTCTACTGGCCGCTCAAGTCCGGGCTCAGGCCCGAGAGGTCTCTCTATTACATAAAGCAAATTCTCAGATCACAGGACTATCATGAGGTTCATTTCCCAGTCTGGAAAATTTACGCCATTAAAGACATTCTCACCCATGATTATGTCCCTAACGCTTATCTTTCCAGCCATTTTGATTGCTATAGTCCAACTATCCAATCAAACGTTTCGGGTACACTCAAATGCAATGGTTACTATAGTCCAACTATATAACCAACTACAAATGGAGTAGTATTGAGTATAGTCTAACTGTTCAAAGAAAACAATAAATAAATAATATTAGTCCAACTAATATATATAATAACGAGAAATAATAATAGAGCGAGCATATTAGCGAGTATTAAACGAAATTGCAAATTTAATACTAGCCTTCCACTAATTTTCGGTGAGCCTCTAACCATCCGTTGAGTACTTGGGAAACCTAGTTTCCTAATGGGCTAGGATCCCGTTAAATAATACACAACCTTGACTTTGGCCAACAAGCTGTATAAAATTTAACTAGGTAGATCTCTAAGATCAATTGGATCCCATCCAATTCCTAGATCCGGTAGGTGGACATCCAAGTCTGAAACATATATCTAATATATTTCCTAACATGTTTCCTCTCAATCAACTAAGCCTTGGCTTTGGCTCAACAAGCTTAATGATTCCAGTTAAACGCGACCCATTGACAGTGGGAAAGTTTCGTAATCCATGTCGATGAACAAGAGTGACATTGACTTTGGCCAACAAGTCATAATTGCCCAAGACATGTGATATTAACAAAGCTTTCATGGTTCAAACACATCTGCGATAGACAATGATCTTGACTTTGGCCAACAAATCAAAGCCATTCTTGAATCTTGAGAGAGAACCACTCAATGGAAGGAAATGCTTAATATTAAATGTGAGGGCGTTTTCGTAAATTGGCAACTAATTTATTATCTTTGTTTAGGTCTCATCATACACCCTTAAACATGCATTCTAAAAGCATAATAAGGCGCGATAAATATAATAATGATATGCGGATGGATATATACATTTTGTTCCTAGAACAAATCTCTCTCTTTTCTTTTCCTCTCTCCCGCTAGCACTTTACATTCTTCTATATACCCAATTACATAACACTATAAGAAACCTCATTTACATTGAGGGGAATTGGTGAGAAGAGAAATACAATGAGAATAAGAGGTGATAGGCTGGACATGCAGGTCCAATTTCAAATAAATACAATATTTACAATAATTTCCAAAATTGCCCCCACCCAACTAATATCCATCTGATATACATTATTCAAACAAATACATCCAAGCATTCACACATAGCATGTTGTCAATCAATGTAATCCAATTAATTAAATCTTCAATTAATGACCATCCAATGTTCATACAACGATTTGATTTGCGCGAGTCCAACTCGTTTAAGAATAAATACTCAAAGTAAGTATTCTTGAATTATATCGAAATACAATATTAAATCCAATTTAAATTGTATTCAATACTAATTCATGTTTAATTCCAAATTAAACAATTACACTTATTATATTATAATAATGCCTTTTTAGACTTGGATTCCAAATCCAATCCAATCCAAATGGTCTCAAAGGCCCATTTAGCATCCAATGCAAATTGTATCAGGTCCAATGGGCTTTAATTAATTCTTTAGGCATGGACTTTTGGCCATAATGGATCAAGCCCATAATGTCTTGGCCCATTTAGGAATCACCATGTGCCATCAATTAATTTTGGCCCATTAGGCCCAATTAGATTATTAAAGGCACAAAAGTCATATTTTGGACTTTTATGGAAATAGTTTAGGCCCAATTGGATCCAACTCAATTGTCCACAACCAAACTTGGCCCAACCAAGCCCATTAATCCAAATATAACCAAATTAGCCCATTTAGTATTTTAGGGACTAATTTACATTAATACAATATTCCAAATATTACATTAATCCATTTTAAGTGTAATTAACATAACTAATTAATTAATCTAACATTTCCAAAATATTAATTAATCTAATTAATCATGCTTATCATTCCAATTCATGTCCAACACAAATTGAAGCAAAATCAAGTCTCCAACAAGCATGCTAACTCACGGCAATGACAAGAAATTAACATCCAATTTGATTTCAATTCAATTAAATCAACATTCAACATATATTTCATGTCATTAACACATCCAAGTGTCGAAATTTAAAAAATCACCATGAGCTATTCTAGGGTAATATTCGGCCAACATAAGGAAATTGGGGAAATTTGATCCAATCAATTTTTCAACAATCCAACAATGCAACAACTCCAAGTTATCATCATCTAACATCAACCAACAACTCAATTTTGAATTTTCATGCTCCAAGCAAAAATTCCTAATTAAAGTTTATGAACCCTAGTTTTCAAAATCATATTTAGCAAGGCTCTAGATACCATTGTTAGTCTCTAAGACATGCCACAAGATCCTAAACATGATTATTTGTGTGAAATTAACAAGAAAAGTGACGGAATCACTTACATTGAGAGATGGAGAAATTCCAAAAATTTCTTTTTGGATGAAGCTCCAAGCTTGTTGTTTAAGTTGTATTTCCTTGGGTGAGTTTCCCTATCACCTCAATTGACTACTCCAAGTGCTAGCTTAGTAGAATTTTTTAAGCAAAAATTCACTTCCAGGAAGAGAAGGAATCGGCAATGTGAAAAAGAAAGAGAGAGTGAATAGTTTCCTAAACTTGGTTGTTGTGTGTGTTAAAGGCTTAATTAATTAAACCAACTACTTCCATCAAAATTTGACATTTGATATAAGTCATGTGGTCCCACCACATTTTAAATTCAAAATTTGAGTTGGCTTCTCCAACACATAACTAAGTCACATGCAATTTTATCAGGTTCGTTTAATTCCGATTAAACGAATTTTCCATCGCGTCATAATTAAATCCAATTTAATTAAATAATTATGCCTCATAAAATTATTACGATAGTCGCTTTCGAATTAACTCTAAATTAATTCGTTCGCCCGAATTAAAATCCAATTTTAATTTCGTATTGAAATCCAATTTCAATTAATAAATCCGATATATTATTTTAGCCCCAAATAAATAAATTCAATAGAAAAATTCAATTTAACTATTAAATTTATTTTATCGATTAATTCTAAATTAATCGCGTTCTCTCTTCTATACTAAGTTAATCCCAGATTAATTCTTGCCGCAATTAATCCCAGATTAATTTTCTCTCTCATAATTCATCCCAGATTAATTCTATCTGAGTCAAATGTCATTGATGAATCTTTGGGAAGCGACCCAAGAGATTCCTGGATATGTTGGCAGTAAATACGGTTATCAGACTATCTGAACACGTGTGTACCCCGTACCATATTCTCACTGATTTACAAGACATGGTTGGCTTCTAGCAAAGCATCGTGCCTACCCAATTCTCCAGAAATATTCGCCGAGGAATATCATATGTATCAGGCGTAGTAATACTAATATAATGTAATGCGTAATACTATCCAGTAACGAATGCCACATGTTAGGCCTAGGGCTGGCTCTGTGTTTGCTCCGTACGAAGCATATATCTGATCTCGTGTAACTAATCTCTGTAATCGGGAAGTCATGACCTAGTCATACTATCCCGATAGCTGCAGCTTTTAAGAGTACTAGTTTCGTATCCTGTGTGACCATCATCTCCATATGACTGAAGTGATACTTCCATCTTGACATCACATCCAATACACTACGATTCTCAGTAAACCCAATACAGACGTACACAAAACCTGTTAAAGCTCCAGACGACCAATACTAAAGTAAACTGATTGTCGTAAGTAATAGCGACATATGTCTCAGGTTAAAGATCACATACACCTACCCTGATTCGGATTCCCATAGACACATAGTCATACTACCAATGGGATTCTGAGTGGGTCTATCCAGAGCGAATTGTTCCCGGTCCAACGGTTAACAGAACCTCTTATTATACTTGTATAAGTATCCAATACCTAAATATATGAGAACTATGTCGTTAAGCTTTCATAACGCGCACAAGTGTAATACTAGTCTATTCTGCATTATCAATGTCCAGTCTCGATAATACTTCGACTAGGGATATTTAATGATTAAACCGTTCGTGGATTAATATCGTCTCATATCTTATTAATCCGATTTAACCATATGGACTTTTATCATTAATATATATCCAAGTAATCTAATTATAGCAATGATAAAATATCAATTTCCTTTTGTCACATAGATAATTTTTACAAAAACACAATATTCTTTACAAATAGTGATGCTATGGGTCATAATTGTCCAACACTGTATACGTTAGAGTTACGCATCGGGATAAACTAGCACCCAAGGGGTATAAATATAGGTTTGTTGGATATCCTGAAAATTCTTTGGGATATCAATTCTACGATTTTGAGCAACAAATGTATTTTTTGTTCGCTTTGTCACTTTTCTTGAAAATGAATTTTTGAGAAATAGTGGGAATTGTAGAAAGATTGAACTTGATGAGTTTAATCCCACAATAAGGAACCTGAGATTGAACCAGAGATCCAACTAGGTGAATGATGTACAATACAAGTTCTACGTAAGTCGAATAGGATATCAAAGCCTCTTAAGAGATTATTTTGAACATCTGATGTGAGTCTTGATGTTCTCCTCATGGAGGAAACAAATCCGACTACGTATAAAGAATCGATATTGGATATCGATTCGGAAAAATGGCAGGAAGCCATGAAATCCATGATGGATTCTATGCATGACAATCAAGTCTGTAATTTGGTTGAACTTCATGAGGAGTTAAACCTATTGGTTGTAAATGGGTTTACAAACGGAAGCGAGGGCCCGATGGAAAGGTGAGAACATTTAAGGCCTGACTGGTAGCAAAAGGTTACACTCAACGTCTTGGGATTGACTATGAGGAAACTTTTTCACCACTAACCATACTAAAATCTATTAGGATTCTTTTAGCCATTGTTGCATATCACGATTATGAGATATGACAGATGGATGTGAAAACCGCTTCCTAAATTGATTCCTCGAGGAGGATATCTATATGGCAACCAGAGGGTTTCGTGTCTAGTGAGACTTCAAACTTGATTTATAAGCTCCAAAAGTCTATTTATGGACTTAAACATGCATCTAGAAGCGGGAATCATCGTTTTGATG
This sequence comes from Zanthoxylum bungeanum, assembly GCA_019454045.1. NCBI lineage: Eukaryota > Viridiplantae > Streptophyta > Magnoliopsida > Sapindales > Rutaceae > Zanthoxylum > Zanthoxylum bungeanum. The sequence continues at coordinate 100,158 of SKCR01036736.1, forward strand.
AGATAATTAGATTATCTGGATTCATCAAGAACGAGGAAGAACCATGTGTTTATAAGAAAGTTATTGGGAACATGACAGCTTTCCTAGTCTTGTATGTAGATGATATCCTTATCATAGGAAATAATATAGGAATGATGCAAAGTGTGAAAGCCTACTTTGCAAGAACTTATCAATGAAAGATTTGAGTGAAACTTCATATATACTTGGTATAAGGCTATACTATGATAGAGCTAGGAAGCTTATAGGGTTTTTGTAATCCACGTACATAGATAAAATGTTAGAAAGGTACGGTTTTACCAACTATAAGATAGTAAATGTGCCTTTCCGATACGACATACATCTTTCAAAAAAATGACACCTCAGACTGAGGAAGAAAGAGTTATGATGTCTAACTTGCCATATGCTTCTTGTAATAGAAGCATTATGTATGATATGTTATGTACGAGACCTGACATCAATTTTGGCGTCATTTTGACTAGCCGATATCAATCTAATCCGGGTAATGATCATTGGACAGCCGTGAAACATATCCTGAAATATTTTAAGGGTATTATGGATAAGTTTATGATATATAGAGAAGATGAGCTACAAGTTAAGGATTATACAGACTCCGACTTCCGGGGAGATCCAAATGATAGAAAATCTACATCATGATATATATTTACCCTTAACGGTGGCGCAGTTAGTTGACGATGTTCAAAGCAAGGCTCAACAGCTGATTCCACCACTGAGGCAAATTTATAGCATCTTCACAAGCTGCTAAAGAAGTTGTTTAGATTAGAAATTTTATCACAGAACTTGGCGTTGTGCCTAGTATTATGGATTCGATCCCATTGTACTATGATAATAGCGGAACCATTGCGCAAGATAAGGAGCCGAGGGCGCATTCCAAGTCTAAGGATGTGGGAAGGAAATATCTCATGGTTAGAGAGATCATTGAACGAAAAGACATAGTGGTCTTGAAGGTTCAAGGACTAGACAACATAGCGGACCTACTTACAAAGGCCCTACCTTCTAAGTTATTCGATAAACATGTGGAAGAGATGAGACTGCGGTACCATCCAGAGTGCACTAAGCAAGTGGGAGTTTGTTGGAGTTGGTGCTTGGAGCGCCAATCTGAATAATGTATTGTACATTTTATTATTTATTAATAAAATAACTATATTTTCATTTCAAACCTTATTAATAGTAGTGTCATTATGCATATTAGATAGATGTATAAATATGCTAAGAATGACATCGACCTTATAATAGTCATGTAGTAATACTGGACACTAGGTGATCCGACATTGAGATAATATTACTATTATAAAAAGTAAATATTCCTAGTCGTTGGTTTTGGAATACGGTCGAATTCTTATAACCTAGAAGACTAACACATATCGTATATTAGAATTGGAGTTCCAATGGTTTAACCTGATGTACCTTGAGTTTTGGAAAGCTCGTATAGATTGTGGGTATTGGTTGGACCGAATATTAATTGGCTCACAGGTGATTCATAATAGTTAGAAGTACACACTACCGTCAATAGGAATTTCCTTTATTCGATTAGCATATGTAATCCTTTAACTATAGGATAACATTTATTTTGTGTGAAATCCTCCACACTTTGATGCCATGTATGTCAGAAACCTTTCATAGTCTGGCCTCTAGATATTCGTTGCGTGTGGACCGATGCACTCGTTAATCAAATATGTATCAAGATAGGATCCGTCAGCCCGTATGTGTACCATAAGGGGTTTAGGTATCCATGTGAGTAAGTCACGATTCTTAAAGACTTTGGCCAAGGCCGATCACCTATTATGGATTACATTAGTTGTAAAGAACCGTGGACATGTCGACATGAGATGTGTGCCTCGGAAACTTGACGGTGTATTCTATGTTTCCTAAACATAACTCGGATAGCCAATGATAAAGGAATTGATAAACATATGTGATGACCTCGACTTGTATAGTTCAGAAAGGTTGTTCGTGTTTTTCGTGAATTCGAAGGTGGCCAAATTGCGTACATATTAGCTAGGCTTATATAACAAACGTGTCTGGACTTAGAGAGTCCCACAATATGAAGTGTACTCATTGAGCACTTGGGTAGCCGATTAATTTTGATAAAAGATAATATTCGATATTATAATTATCAACTAAGTTTTGACCTAATTGGGTTAATTCAATATTTACACAAGGGCGTTATCATAATTTCATAATTATCTCTACCATTTGAAGATATTATGATAATTACAAGTATGTAATTATATGTGTTTTTCGCTTGATTTAATTGGATTAAAGTAAAGTGGAAAACGTGTAACTAATCAATTAATTAAACTTTGTCTTGATTTAATTGGATTAAATAAAAGTGGTATACAAATGTGATTAGTCACACCTAATTATACATATTTGGACAAATTATATTAAGCTCACATAAAAGTTGATTAGAACTTTTATTAATTAAAAGTTTCCTAAGTTTTGCTATAAATAGCAAGCTTGAGCAAAATTTTTAATGAAGCTTAAGAAAGCTAAATACAAGAAAAAATTAGAGAAATTAACCTAAGTTAGAGAAGTATTTAGAGAAGCTTTGTGAGATCTCTACAACATTTCAATTAGGAGAAATCAAGATTGGATATTGGAGTGAAGCTTGCTAGCATTGGAATCAAGATTGGATCTTGAAATCAAGCTTGCTAACTTGGATTTTCTCCACAATATTTCAACAAGGAGAAATACATTATATCTTTGAATCAACCTTACTATGTAAGTTTGATATTCTCCAAAAGCTATGTTTTTCATTAGTGAGACATATAGTGATGAACTATGTATTAGATACATAATATTGAAATTAGGCTAATTAATTGTGTTATGATGCTTTGGAAGTATAAACACAATATGCTTGTAATTAGGTCAAAATTTTTATGTTAGACATAAACATCAAATTAGAGTTTGGAACTCTAGATAATAACTTGGAGCTTGTTAGTGTTCCTAGAACATGCCAAGGATCTAATAAGCATGAAAACATGTTCATAAATTCAAAATAAGTTGCGGAATTACTTACATTGAATGGTTTTGAGCTTTTAAAATTTTGAAAAGAAGATCCAAGATCCAAGATGCTTCCTTTGTTGATTCCAAGCTTTGAGTTGAAGATCTCCAAGATCCTTGCTTTGTTGATTCCAAGCTTTTGAAGTTGTTTCCCTATCACCGTAGTTGATTCCATGAAGTGCTAGCTCATTTGAAATTGCAACAAAATCAAAGTGTAGAGAGGATGGCCATTCACGCCCAAGGAGAGGTATTCTAGGGTTTTTCATTTCCAAAATGTGTTACAAGTGTGTAGAGTGAAGAGAGAGAGAAGGCTTTTTGGTTTTGTTAAAGGGTTTTACCCTTTTACCCAAAACCATGTAGTTAGGGTAATTTGGTTTCACCTAAACCAAGTGGCTGGAAAGTATGTGGTTTTGGCATAAATGCCAACCACTTTCCAACCACCACTTCACATGTGTGACATGTGTGAAGTGGGCCCCACCATTTTGAATTCAAAACTCAAAATGTCTCTACGAACATTTACCGCGGCTCGGTTTCGTTTAATCCGATTAAACAAACTTTCGTCGCTAAATAATTAAATCTAATTTAATTAAATAACGATGCCTCGCAAATATATTACGAACGTCGTTTACGAATTAATTCTAAATTAATTCGTTCGTTCGTATTAAAGTCCGACTTTAATTTCGTAACGAAATCCAATTCATATTAATATATCTGATATATTAACCTTAGCACATACAAATAAATTAAATAGAAAAATCAAATTTAACTATTAAATTTATTTTACCGATTAATTCCAAATTAATCGCGTTCTCTCTTTTCCGAACACATTTAATCCCAGATTAAATAATACCTCAATTAATCCCAGATTAATTTTCTCCATCTTAATTAATCCCAGATTAATTTTCTCTCTTAATTAATCCCAGATTAATTCTAATTTAAATCAACTGTCATCGGTGAATCTTTGGGAAGCGACCCAAGAGATCCCTGGATATGTTGGCAGTAAATACGGTCATCGGATTATCCAAATACATGCGTACCTCGTACCACGTGCTTACCGATTTACAAGACATGGTTGGCTTCTAGCAAAGCACCGTGCCTACCCAATTCTCCAGAAATATTCTTACTGGAATATATAATCTATGTCAGGGGTAGTATACGTAGTATTGCGTATTGCGATCCAGTATCGAATGTCACGTGCTAGGCCTGGGGCTGGAACTGTGTCTGCCCCGTACGAAGCACATGTCGGATGTCTGGTAACTAGTCTCTATAATCGGATATACATGACCTAGTCATAACATCCCGATGACTGCAGTACTTAAGAGCACTAGTACCGTATCCTACGTGACATCATCTCCACTATGACTGGAGTGATACTTTCGTCTTGACATCACACCCAATACACTACGATTCTCAATATACCCAGCAGAGGCGTACACAGAACCGGTTAAAGCCCTGGACGACCAAAACTAAAGCATACCGATTGTCGCAAGCATTAGCGGTGCAAGTCTCAGGTTAAGACCAAATACATCTACCCTGATTTCGGACTTCCATAGACACATAGTCATACCACCAATGGAATTCCGAGGGGTCTATCCAGAGCGAAGCTATTTTCCGTACAATCGGTAAAACACAACCTCCTATTACACTTGCATGAGTATCATATACCCAAATATATGAGAACTATGCCGTTATGATCTCACATAACACGCACAAGTGTAATACTAGTCTATTCCGCATTATCGATGTCCAGTCTCGATAATAATACGACTAGAGATATTTAATGATTAATCCTTCGTGGACTGATACTGTCTCATATCATCTCAATCCAGGAACTAATCATAAGGATCTCCTATCATTTATACATCTAGGTGATCTAATCACAAATTATAAGAGTGCAATCTCGTTGTCACATAGTTAATTTGTACAACAACACCATGATCTGTACAAATAGTGACGCTATGGGTCATAATTGTCCAACAGAGCTAAGACTATCATTCTAGAATCACTTGACCACATTCGGGTGACCTAGAATTATTCCTGAGTCATTTCATTGTAGGATTCTAATTTGGTTTGTGTTTTGGATTCAAAATTTACGCAAGTGTGTATTTAGATAAATTTATGTTTTTGTAAAAATATTTGATATTTTGAAAAACTTAATTTTTATTTTATAACATGTGTTGATGTTGATTTTGATGTTAAAAATTAATTTTGGGTGTTTTTGAACTATTTAGGGAAGATCAGAAGAAATTAGGGTAAAAATACCCTAATTCCAGAGAGCTGAAGGTAAATTGAAATAAAAAAAAATGAAAGTTTTTTTTTAGCTGGGAGCTACAGTATGCGCGCGTACTGTAGTACAGTATGTGCAGGCAATGTAGTGCGCATGGAGCGCGCTGAATTTTGTTTCCTCATGTTCTGGAGTTTTCGAACTATGATTCATCCCCGGTTTTTTCTTATACATTCATAATGGAATATAGTATTTCATTAAATTATTTAAAATTATAACCATGCTTGATATACACCGATTATACCCATTTTCACTGTGCGGGGCACCGATTCGACCCTAGGGGGTCCCATAACAGCCCCAACAATTATTACATATTTTATAATTATCAAAATATCCTTAAATGGTAGAGATATTTATGAAATTATAACAAAACCCTTGTGTGATTTTGGATTAATCCAATTAGGTCAATGTAAATAATTAATGTTATTCAATAACATTTAATTATTTTGATTGATAATTATAATCTCAAATATTATTTATTATCAAATATTATCGGTTACCCAACAACGACTACACTTTATATTGTGAGACTCTCTAAGTCCAGACACGTTCATCATATAACCCTAGCTTATATGTACGCAATTTAGCCATCTCCGAATTCACGAAGAACATGAACGACCTTTCTAAACTATACAAATTGAGGTTATCACATATGTTTAACAATCCCTCCGTCGTAGGCTATCCGAGTTGTTCTTAGGAAACATAGATTATATCGTCAAGTCTACGAGGCGCACATCTCATATTGTCGAACTATCCACAATTCTTTATAATTAATTAGAACACCATTTCTGATATATGCGATCAACCCTAGGTGACCGACTTTGGCCAAAGTCTTAAGAATCGTGACTTACTCACATGGATACCTAAAGTCTTTATGGTACACACACGGGCCGGTGGATCCTATTTTGATACCCACTTGATTAACGAGTGTATCAGTCCACACCCAACGAATATCTAGCGGTCAGACCATGAAAGGTCTCTGACATATATGGCATGAAAGTGTGGAGGATCACACAGAAAATTAATGATATCCTATAATCAAAGGATTATATATGCTACTCGACTCGAGTATATTCCTATTGATAGTGTTGTATACTTCCAACTATTAGGAATCACCTGTGATTCATTCAGTATCGCTCCAATGAATGCCCATATGTCTATACGAGCTTCCATTTCTTATGGTACATTGAATTAAACCATTGGAACTCTAATTCCAATATTCGACCGGTGTTTTCTTCTAGGTTATAGGAATTCAACCGTATTCCAAAACCAACGACTATGGATATTTATTTTAAGAATAATTTATAATAGTAATATTATCCCAATTTTGGACCACCCAATGTTCAGTATTACTAAATGACTATTTTAAGGTCGATATCATTCTCAGCATAATTATATATCAATCTAATATGCATTATGACATAATAATTACCATTAATAAGGTTGAAATGAAAATATAGTTATTTTATCAATAAATAATAAAAATATAATGTACAATATATTATTCGGATTAACGCTCCAAGCATCAACTCCAACAGAAGGTTCCCCTAACAATGTTAAGTATGAAAGGTTCGGTGATCCATTGGTTTAGGTGGGTAAGAAAGAAGTTTATGTATCAAACTTGTTAAAATCTCTTGATTGAAATGTTCAAGAGGTTTTCTAAATAGAGCAGCGCGAACCCGTTTGAGTTTTTGGCCGCTTTGAGGCAACACGAGAGTGTTGATGAATATGTGGAACAATTCAAACGACTAGTTTCCCAAGTCAATGAATTGCCCGAAGAGCAATATTTGGGATATATTTTAAATGTGTTAAAGGAAGACATAAGGAGGAAGGTCCGAATTTTTGAACCCAAGAATGTAATGTGGGCAATAGACCTTACAAGAATGTTGGAGGAAGAAGTAAATGAGGATACCAAAAAGTGAGAGGCGCGGGGCACAGGGAAACGATGAATTCTGGTTAGGGGAGGATGGGTCAAGATTAGACCCAAATCTTGGGCCACCAGTAAAGACAAGCAATATGACGCATGGTGTCACAGTCTTAGCTTAAGGCTATGATGTTCAGTCACGTTATAAAGGAGCTAATATTTTGGGACACCGTATTAAGCTTATTCATGGTCAAATATATCTCTCATGGGACCTTATACTGGAGAGTAGGGGTGTTCGCGGTGCGGTTCGGGTCGGTTTTTTCGTTTTTTCCTTCAAACCGCGCGGGTTGGCGGTTTGGGAAATTAGAAACCGAAACCGCAAATTTGATAAGGAAAACCGCGGCGGTTCGGGTTGGCGGTTTAGCGGTTTGGGCGGTTCGGGTCGGCGGTTTGGATTATAAAATTTTTAAGAAAATTTTATGTGTTTTCACATTATAATTGAAGAAAAAAAAATACATAATTTTCATTTATTCATGGTATATTGTTATATGATCATTAAATATCTTAGAATATCTATTCCGATAATAATCAAATATAAATATAAAAATAAATAAAAATATATGTGTAAGAGACTAAGAGTGATCTAACAAGTGTTAGTTCAAATTATCGGAACCAAATATACAATAAATTTGTGATAGAGGTAGAAGGAACCATATTTCATTCTCATATAATCTTTAAAAAAAACTTTTGTGATTTATTTTTATTATATTCTCAGCTTTGAATGAATTAAAACCCTTTTTGAATGTTTTACCAAAAGGGTAAGAATTTGATTCAAAATTCTGCATGAAAAATGGGATATTTTTATTTTTTAATAACCTTTGGGAACTACTAATTTATATGTCATAAGTTGAAGTAGCGGAAGCAATCTATATAAAATTATACACATATTAAATCTTTCTCAAAATCCATAATGTGAAATATTTGGTACATTATATCATTTTTTTAATCTTTGGGAGCTGCTACTTCCACTAAAAATCCTCGCCATTTTCCTTAATATTGAATCCAAGCTATTCCTTCAAGAACAAATATAGGAATAAGTAACATAACATATCTTTTTTTTTTTTAATTCCCACTTCTTTCTCAAATAATATAACAAAATCTTTCAACACAAAACACAGTGTTGTGTATGTGTGTATATATATAGATAAAATAAGAAACACATTAAAAAAAAACAATAGTGGTGTTTATTTTTGTGGTCCTTGGTTTTAAAAACGTTTTAAGTCACGGTTCTAACCTGTTAAGGCTAGGTACCATTAATTTTAAGGGAAACAGTCCTAGCCATTATAACAAAAATTTTCATATTTTAATTTGCGGTTCGGTGCGGTTTGGTGTGGGTCAAAACCGCGCACTAACCCGAAATTTGCGGTTCGATTCGGTGCAGTTTGAAATCATTTTTAATATTTTTTCAAACCGCGCGATTCGGTTCGGTTCGGTGCGGTTTAGTGCGGTTCACGGTTTGACCCGAAACCGTGTTCACCCCTACTGGAGAGATTTCATTTGTGAGGCCTTATTTGGAAGTTTGCCTGGAGAATTAGAAACATGTTCGCTAGTAGCTAGCGTAGTATTGTGGAGTTGTGAAGGAGCTTGTGTTCTGAAATGCCGGATTGAGCTAGCTCCAAGTCCTAAATAACTCTCATGGGCATATGTACTGGATATATTTCGCCTGTGAGGTCCCGTTCTGAAGTTTGTCGAGAGATTTAGAGATATGCTAGTTTTCAGCTAGGTGCTAGCGTAGTTTTGGTGCATTGTGAAGGACCTTATGTTTCGGAGTGCCGGATTGAGCTCACTCCAGGTCCTAAGTATCTCTCATGGGCCTATGTACTGGGGAGATTTCGCCCGTGAGGTCTTGTTTGGAAGTTTTCCGGGAGAATAAGAGATACGCTAGCTTTTAGCTAGATGTTGGCCTAATTTGGGGCATTGCTAAGGAGCTAACGTACCGGGGAGCCGGATCGAGTTGGACCAAGTTCATAAGTGAATCTTATGGTCACTTGTACTGGGAAAATTTCAGCCCCAGAGTTAGATTTTGAGATTTGCCAGGATATTTTGGCAGTGTGCCCACTTTTGGGCCTTACCGTGCACTTTGCCGCAACAATGGGGGTGTTTTGGAAACCCATCAAGACGAGCTCGTTTATGGACAAGATTTTAACCCAAAGTCACTTGTATTATGGCTTATTGAATCGATGAAAGAGTTCCCGGAAACTCCTCTTAATATAGATTTTAGATGGGGTGTGACAACTCAAGGGCCAGATGTGTATACTGGTGAAACATGTGCAATATCTCTAAAATCTCTTTAGGGGAGGAAGCTTTGGTGAACCTTGGGGTGGTCAAGGGGGCTTCGGTAGTCTTGGGGTTTTAGCCGTGAACCCTCTCGTCCTTAGACAATGTGTGGACAATGGTGTATTGTCGAGATAACGTTGGTTGGAAAATGCCATATTTTTATATCTGGTTGTGTTGTTTGAGTGCCAGGTCCCGGTGCAGTACGGGCCCGCATGTGTATGCTTCGAGATAGCTGGTGAGCTTTAGTAAATCAATATATTATGGGTCTGTAGCCTCCCAAAAATGTGAATTTGGGTACAGAGGCTTCGAGTAAGGCTGACTTACACGGGACATGTCCATTGGTAAGTGCCGCACGAGCCATGTTTCTGTTAAGGAAAAAGTTGGCCCGTGGCACATGGGTTGAAAATAAGTAAGGACAAGTTTGGGTCTAATCAAGGCCCACAAATGCGAGGGTTTAGACTTTGGAAGGTGGAAGGGAATCCATAACTCCAACTCTGACAATACACAAGTAGGAGAGCAGCTGATCAATGGGGACGAGTTCACACCAAGGAGCACTAGGTTCACAAGAGGGGCACCCAATAATCTAACCGGTGGAGGAAGTTTATCAAGGAATGGTTGTAACTAATCGTACCAAGAATATGTAGAGAAACATGAAAAATGACTGTGCTTTCATTGTGATATACCATACTCCTCCAACACATTTGTGCCAGTAGATCTCTCAGGGTGACCATACTAGCGGAAGACGAAGCTAAGGAATAAATGGCACAAAATGGGGTGATTCTACGAAAGAGCTTGAGCTGCCAATGATCACGATTATGGGTATCACACAACCTCGAATGATGAAGATGCGAGGAAAAATTTGAGGGGAAAACATGACGGTTATGATTGAGAGCGGTGCCAACCACAATTTCATTTCGAAGCCACTAGTAGACAAGACAAGGTTAGTGGTTGATGACACCACGAAATTTAAGGACTGTTTGGGAGATGGACACATGGCCGTACCCTAGGGAATTTACCACAATATTGAAGTGGAATTGGGGGAAATGTTCATAGTAGTTGATGGGTATCTTCTTAACTTGAGAGGAGTTGATTTAATTCTAGGGGTTACCTGTTGGAGAGGGTGAGAGAAGTTAAAGTCGACTGGGGAAAGATGACAATGAAAATTAAGAGTTAGTCATCAAAGGGGACTCTTCGCTTTATCCCTCGCCAATGTCAATGGCGCCTTTGTTTAAGGCAGTATAAGCTCAATTTTTTGGAATATTGTTGTGGGAGTTGGTAAAGGCTCAGGCTGATGAAACTGAAATTGGGTGTGCGCGTCATAGAAATGAGCTTTAGAGAGTTTGTTAAAGAAGTATGAAAGGATTTCTCATGAGCCGGAGAGTTTGCCTTTGCATCAGACTACTAACCACGCAATTGTAATTAAGGATGACACAAATCCAGTGAGGGTGAAGCCATACCGATACACCTACGATCAAAAGAATGAGATCGAGAAGTTGGTAGGGGAAATGTTGGCAGCAGAAGTGATTCTGCCCAATTTTTCACCATATGTTAGTCCGATATTTTTGGTCAAAAAGAAAGATGGTAGTTAGAGATTTTGTGTGGATTATAGGGCGTTAAATATGGTAACGATGCCTGAAAAATACCTCATTCCTGTGATCGACGAGCTGTTAGATGAAGTACATGGGGCGATGGTTTTTTCTAAAATTGATTTGCTTTCGGGATACCACCAAATCCGAGTGAGAGCAGAAGATATCGCAAAGACAACTTTTTGAATGCATAAAGGGCACTACGAGTTCACTATGATGTCATTTAGACTAATGAACGCTCTTGCCACTTTTCAGGCCATAATAAACGATATTTTTCGAGATTTTTTCCGAAAATTTGTACTTAGTGTTTTTTTATGACATTCTTGTATATAGCTATTGAAATTCCCTACAAGCACTAGCGACAAACAAATATTATACCCAAGAGGGGGTGAATTGGGTTACGGCTAAAATATGGGAATTAAAACTTTTGTCGATTTTAATCTATTTTACCAATTAAGCTTAAGGTTAATTTAATCTATTGTAAATAACAATATATATGCAAGTTTCTAATATAAAAGCATGTAATAAATAAAACCTGCAATATGTAAAGAGTTAATGGATAGAGAAAACGACACCGAGATTTATAGTGGTTTGGCTAACAATGCCTACGTCCACTCCCCCAAGCCGCGCTTGAAGATTTCCACTAATAACGAGTTTCTGTGGCTCACTCACAACCAAGAGTTTTATTCAAGGTGAACTCCGAACCTTTACACTTTGAGTGTTCTACGTAGGCTCACTCAAAAACCTTTACAATTACCCAAACAATAGGATTTCACAAACCACAAGTGTTTTATATAAAGAAGTTGTAAAACTTATTTGGGCACTCACAATGATAAAGAAGATTGTGTGAGTTCGTTACCCAAGTGATCTAAGCTCACTACAAATGTATATGAAGGTGTAGTGTGTGTGAGCTTGACCATTGTTTATGAATATGAAGGCTTAGAAACACTCTTGTTTTTGCCTTGGTAGAATATGTATGAAGGTTCTCTAATCAAGAAAAAATAAGTTGGGGCTCAATTTATAGCAAAATGAAAGACTGCCTCAACTTTGTTGTCTGAGACCGGTATGTCGGTCTCCAGACACCGGTATGCCGGTCTGTCATAGTAACGGGTATCAACGGCTATATTACCATTAAATATATATCTGTTAGGCTGGTATGGTCACCGATATGGGGACTGGTATGGTCCTTGTCAGTTCCAGTGAGTATACAATGTGAAGGGTTTGACCGGTATGGTAACCGGTATGATAACCGGTTTAGGTCATGCCTGTTCCAGCAAAAGAACTAGTCGTTAGGCTCACTGGTATGTAACCCAGTTTTGTGTGTGCCGGTTCTAGTAGCCATGCAATCCATAGGTTCATCGGTATGGGACTGGTAAGGTCCATGTCGGTTCCAGTGAGCATGCAAAACACTGCATCTCACTGGTATGGACACCAATAAGGGACTGGTTAGGGGTGTTCGTGGTGCGATTCATTTTTCACTTCAAACCGCGCTGGTTGGCAGTTTGTGAAATTAGAAACCGAAACCGCAAATTTGATAAGGAAAATCCACAGAGGTTCAGGTTGGCGGTTTAGCGGTTTAAGCCGTTCAGGTCGGCGGTTTGGATTATAAATTTTTTAAAGGAAATTTTGTGTGTTTTCACATAATAATTGAATAGAAAAAATACTTAATTTTCATTTATACATTGCATATTGTGATATGATCATTAAATATCTTAAATTTCATGGTTAAAGAAGAATAAAATATAAAATAATATCTAATTTGAATACGGGTCAGCGGTTTAGGCAGTTCGAGTCGCGGTTTGAGTCAAAATTTACGGTTTTGGGTGGTTCGGGTCGCGATTGGGTCAAAACCGCACACCGACCCTAAATTTGTCGTTCGGTTCTGATTGACCCGAAATCATTTTTAATTTTTTTTCAAACCGCGCGGTGCGGTTCGGGTCAGGTTGTGGTTTGACCCAAAACCGTGATCACCCCTAGGACTGGTATGCTGGTCTCTATACCAAAAATGCAAGTTTGAAGGTTTTAATGCATTTTGTACATGAACCTAATGCATCTAAGTTAATGTGCATGTGTTCTATGAGCTTAGACACTTGAATACTCAAATCACATTACAATTAGAGCCTTAAGCTAAGACTTCATATAAAATCTTCAATGTATACAAGTCTTCACATTCTTCGCTCTTCACCATCGTGTGCTTCGACATCTTTTTGTATTGTCTCGCTTTTGTGCATTGAAGACTTCACTCTCGTTGCATCATCAAAATCCATTATGCGATTGTGTCGCTAACAATGACTGGGAATAACACTTAGTTCATCTCATTGCAGTGCTGGAGACTCTTGATTGGAACCAACTGGTGGCTAACGACAAGAAGTGCTTATTTGGGAAAAGAACTATTGTGTATTTGGGATATGTAATCAGTAGAAATAGGGTGGCTGTTGAACCGGAAAAAGGTTAGAAGTGTGTTGGAGTGGCTAATACCGAGGACCGTGAGGGTAGTGAGGGGATTCTTGGGGTTAACGGAGTATTTTCTGGGGCGATTTGTTCAAGCTCCAAGGAACCCAGCTGCGCATGAGTAGGACGTATCATCCCCGAAACCGATGGACAATCGAAAGTTCTTAACCGATGCTTAGAGACTTATTAACATTGCTTCGTGTCTGAATAGCCGAAACAATGAGCTGAATGGATTCATTGGGCAGAGTTTTGGTACAACACCAACTTTCATACCTATCTGGAAAAGACCCATTTTGAGGTTGTGTATGGTCGCTCTCCTCCTTAACTTAGCAAGTACACTAAAGGAGAGACTATGGTAGATGTGGTGGCCCAAGGGTTATTAGATAGAGATAAAGCCCTCTGATAGTTGAAGATACACTTCAGCGAGCACAAGATATGTTATAGCGATTTACGGATCGTCATCGAAGAGAGGTGTCATTCTTGGAGGGGGAATGGGCGTATCTTAGGTTGCGACCACATTGTCAACAAACGGTATATCACCGAATTAATTCTAAGCTAACAGCTAGATCCACGGGCCATTTCAAGTTGAAAAAATTAGGGCGGTTGCGTACAAGTTAAAGTTGCCCATTGAGGCTAAGATTCATCCGGTGTTTCATGTGTCGTAAATAAAAAAAGTTGTGAGTGCAAAAGTAGTTCAGCCCAAATGGAACAATCAGTGCAATGGCTGGTCAAATGGAAGGGAAGACCCATGGATGATGCAACTTTGGAAGATCAACGCGAACTTTGTTTGCAATTTTCTGATTTCGGACTTGTCAGGGGAAGTTGTTAGAGACCAAGGTGTTAGGGAGGACCATGGTAACTGAGAACGGAAGATTGGGTCTGAGAACACAAGTGCAACCCGCACAATTGCAAGGCCTTTTGTGCAATTTGTTTACAGTAGAAAGAGGAACAAAGGTAGGCTGGAATCTGGTAGCAAATGGGACCACTGAAGAGGACGTGGCAATAATTAATTATGGATTTTTAGGGAATGATTGAAATGTACAGGGAGTGGTTATATTAGAGCTTGGTTGTAAGCTCAAGGCATCCTAAAGTTGTAAAATAGAGTGTTGTGTGAGGTTTTTTTTCTTAAGTTTAAACACTTGTAATTCTATTCTTGTAAGTAATAGAAGGTTTCGGCTTTTCCTCAAATACACTCTAGAGTGATCAGAGAATCACAACAAGTGGTATCAGGAGCTTTGGTTCTACTTTGGGGGTCGTAAAACCTTAAGAACGTAGCTCGGTTCAGAAAATTTAGGTTCCGGTAAAGTTGTCAAAAATCAAATTTGAGGATACCATCAGTTAGTTCACGTCGAGACGAGTTCGGTGGTATTTTTCGGTGATCAAATGGAGGTCCGAGGAGCCCACACGTGTCGCCACACATCGGAGAGTGAAGCTCACTCTCGGTCACATGCCACACGCACGTCTGAAGGTTGAAGACGATTATGTGGCGTCCACGTTAGCGCCACGTCAGCACACGTCAGCGCCCAAACAGCGCCACATCATCACACAGTCAGCAGCCACGTTAGCGATACGTCAGCCATCATGTCAATGACATATGTCAACAGCCATATGTCAGCCACGTCAGCAATTATGGTAAATTTCACTGAGCCCCCTGAAGTCTTTGAAATTTATAGTTTAGCCCCAGAAGTTTTGAAAATTTACAAATTAGTCCCTGAGTGGGATTTGGACCAACGAAGTGTCTAATCCACCATTTTCAATCGTTTCGGACGCAACGGTGACCTCCGATTTGTGAAATTCAGCCCCGATTTTAACCTATTTTCATTTTAAACTTTAAAACTTAAAATGGAAATGGAAGATTCCCCTTCTGGTGCAATGATCAAGCTGACATCAACTAATTACTCCATCTGGAGGCCTCAAATGATAAATTATTTAAAATGTAAAGATTTGTTTGATGTTATCGAGGTGAAGGGAGTGAGACCAAAATCTGTTAAAGAGTATGACTTTAATAAACTCAATAACATAACTTTGGGTCAAATTAGACAATGGATCGGTTAAAGTGTCTTCCACCATGAAGCACATGATACAGATGCTTACGAAATGTGGATAAAGCTGGAAGACATGTTTCAGGCCAAGACAGCTAGGAATAAATCCTTAATTATGAGGCGTTTGGTGAACCTGAAGCTTTGGAGTGGAACTTCCGTTGCAGAACACACCAATGAGTTCCAGAGCTTGGTGAACCAGTTGTCTGCAGTAGACATGCAACTGAAAGAGGAAGTTTAAGCCCTCTTACTACTCGTTTCTCTTCCTGATAGTTGAGGGATATTGGTGGTTACTCTCAGCAACTCAGCTCTATGAGGTAAACTTACCATACTTATGGTAAAAGATGTCATGTCAAATGAAGAAGCCAGAAGAAAATATGTGGGCACAGATCAAACACAAGCCCTTGTCTCGGAGCATCGAGGAAGACAACATGAGAAAAATCAAGGTAAAATGAGAGGTAGAAGCAAAAGTAGGGGCAAATCCATGGATGGGAGAAAACCTACATACAAGTGCTTTCACTGTGGCATAGAAGGCCACCTTAAGAAGAATTGCCGGAAATTGCAACGAGAGCAGGGACAAGGCAATAACCTGCCGAAGAAAAATGATGCGGAGACACTAGTAGTTACCACATGAGATGTAGCTATATGCTCCAACCAGGAAGAAGCATGCCTTTGTTTGGTTTCTAAGATCAATCCCAAGATCATTTAAGCATAAAACATGTGTGAATACTCAAAGAAATATATCGGAAAATATACTCACTTTGATCGGTTTGTTGGATGTGTTGAGAACAAAATTTTATCTCATTTGAAGTTGCTCCAAGCTCATCTTTAAATGAATGGTGTAGCTCCAAACAATGAACTTTGATTCCAAACTCAATGTGAATGGTTTCCCTATCACCTTAGAAGACTCTTTAAGTGCTAGCTTAGGATGAATTTTGCAACAAAACTCTTCTTATTGTTCTTTGTAGTTCACGGCAAAATGAACAATTTGAGAGGGAGAGAGGCTTTTCACGTTGAAGGAGAGAGAGAAAAGAGTGATGAGTGAAATTGTTTTTGATTTCCAAAATCAAGTTACCAAATGCCAAAAGTTGGTATTAGTCTTTCACACATCAAGCTTGTGTAAGAAACAAGCCACTTAAATTCCCACCAAGTTCTATCAACCAAAAGTTGATAAAGTTGACTAGGTGATGTGACTTGTGATGTGACTTGTGGGCCCCACTTTAATTCAAAATCTGAGTGGGCCCACAAACACATTCCGGGCTCGGGTTCGTTAATTCCAAATTAACGAATTTTCCGATGCGACTTAATTAAATCAAATTTAATTAAATAATTAAGCCTAGTAAAATTACTATTAAAGTCACTTGCGAATTAATTCTAAATTAATTCGTTTGCCCGAATTAAAATCTAATTTTAATTTCGCTATGAAATCTAATTTCATTTAATATATCGAATATATTATTTAATCGATTAATTCCAAATTAATCGTTCTCTCTCTATTAATGGAATTTTATCCCAGATAAATTCTTGTCGTAATTAATCCAAGATTAATTTTCTCTCTCGTCTAATTAATCCCAGATTAATTATGTTTGAGTCAAATATCATCGGTGAATCTTCGGGAAGCGACCCATGAGATCCCTGGATATGTTGGCAGTAAATCTGGTCGTCGGACTATCCGAACACGTGCGTACCCGTTACCACATTCTTATCGATTTACGAGACATGGTTGGCTTCTAGCAAAGCGCCGTGCCTACCCAATTCTCCAGAAATATTCTTTAAGAAATATATAATCTTTGTCAGGCATAGTATACGTAGTATTGCGTATTGCGATCCAGTATCAGATGTCACATGCAAGGCCTGAGGCTGGAATAGTGTCTGCCCTGTACAAAGCATATATCGGATCACAAGCAACTAGTCTCTATAATCAGATAATCATGACATTGTCATATTATCCCGATAGTTGCAACATAATAAAGAACCAGTTATGTATCCCTGCGTGATCATCATCTCCATATGACTGAAGTGATACTTTCATCTTGACATCACACCCAATACACTACGATTCTCAATAAACCCAGAAGAGGCGTACACAGAACCTGCTAAAGTCCCGGACGACCAAAACCAAAGCGTATTGATTGTTGCAAATATTAGCGATGCAAGTCTCAGGTTAAGACCAAATACACCTACCCTGATGCGGATTCCCATAGACAAATAGCCATACTACCAATGGGATTCTGCGGGGTCTATCCAGAGCGAAGCTATTTCCATACCATCGGTAAACACAACCTCCTATCACACTTGCATAAGTATCCAATACTTAAATATATGAGAACTACGCCGTTATGCTCCCACAACGCGCACAAGTGCAATACTAGTATATTCCGCATTATCGATGTCCAGTCTCGATAATACTACGACTATTGATATTTAATGATTAAACCTTAGTGGATTGATACTGTCTCATATCTTATTATCCGGAACTAATCATAAGGACTTTTATCATTTATATATTCAAGTAATCTAATTACAAAATGATAAAATAGCAATTTCCATTGTCACATAGTTAATTTGTACAAAAACCACAATGTCTTTTACAAATAGTGACGTTATGGGTCATAATTATCTAACAGCCTTCACACTGCAACTCAGGATGTCGAGTGGGTGGTAGATACTGCACCATCATACCACAGCACTCCTCACATGGATTTCTTCACAACATACAAAGCAGAAGACTTTGGAGCAATGAAGATGGGAAATACCAGTTCTTCTCAGATAGTGGGAATTGGTAAAATTCAGTTGCGGACAAATGCAGGGTATACAATAACCCTGAAGAAGGTAAGACATGTTCCAGAACTTTGGCTAAATTTACCTTCGGGGGTAGCCTTTGACAAATAGGGTTATGCTAGCCACTTCAGCAATGACACTTGGAAAATGATAAAATGTGCCATGGTCATCGCCAGAGGATATATTTGTGGAACTTTGTACAAGACTCATGTGAAAATATGTGCAGAAAGCCTCAATGTAGCTGAATCGGAGACTTCTCAGAATCTGTGGCACTAGAGACTTGGTCACATGAGTGAAATGAGTTGTCTACCTTGACAACGAAGGATATAATCTCTGTCTCTAAAAATGCTGCCCTGGATCCTTACAATCACTGTCTTTTCGGTAAGCAACATAGAGTCTCTTTCAATATCTCTTATATGAGAAAATCAGAGTTACTCAGTTTGGTGTACTCTGATGTTTGTGGTCCCTTGGAGGTAAATTCACTAGGCGGTAATAAATACTTTCTGACTTTTATTGACGATGATTCTCGAAAGGTATGGGTGTATTTTCTGAAATCAAAGGATCAGGTCTTGAACTATTTCAAACTGTTACATGCCATGTTTGAGCGTGAAACAAGGAAGAAACTGAAGTGTCTTCCCACAAACAATGAAGGCGAATACACTTTTAGGGAGTTCGATGCCTACTGCGGAAGTCATGGTATTCGACATGAGAGGACTGTTCCACGCACCCCACAACACAATGGTGTCGCTGAAAGGATGGACCACACTATTATGGAGAAAGTCAGAAGCATGATCAACATGGCTAAGCTGCCAAAGCCATTCTGGGGAGAAGCTGTTCGTGTCGCGTGCTACCTGATCAACAGATCATCATCAATATCGTTGAACTTTGAGATTCCAGAGAAAGTGTGGTCTGGTAAGAATCCTTATATTCTCACCTCAGAACATTCAGTTGTTTAGCCTTTGCATACATATCCAAGGAGCTCAGACAAAAAGCTTTCTTCATAGGCTATGGAGATGAGGAATTTGGATACATGATATGGGACCCGAAGGAAAGGAAGGTCATCAGAAGCAATGATGTAGTGTTTCTCGAATACCAAACAATAGAAGACATTGAAAAGCCTAATATGTCTTCTAATTCCAGTACCAACTAAGCCGATGCAAATCTAGACACAATCTCAGCACCAACACGAGTGGCCACATATGATGATGGGGTGCAAGACATGCCAGAAGCAGAACCAGAGGAGGAAGGTGGTGTTGAGCAGGGGGAGATGCAACCTGCTCCATTAGAGGCTACAAGATCATCTACAGATCAGGATGACAACAAACAGCCAGAAATCAGTGAACCTCCAGTACGAAGATCTGAGGGAGGCCGAATTCTATCAACCATATACTCAGGATCATAATACATTCTGCTTACTAACGAGGGGGAGCCAGAAACCTTCAACGAAGCTGTATCTCATAAAGACATAAAGACAAAGATAAATGGCTGCACGCAATACATGATGAAATATAGTTGTCCTTTAGAAAAATAATACTTATGAGATAGTCAAGCTCTCACATGGAATGAAGGCACTGAAGAACAAATGGGTGTTCAAGCTCAAGAAAGATGGCAGCGAAAATGAGGTAAAACACAAAGCTCGACTAGTAGTCAAAGGATTCCTATAGAAAAAGGGAATTGACTTTGATGAGATCTTTTCACCAGAGGTAAAAATGGCTTCAATCCAAGTTATCATAGGATTGGTAGCCAGTTGGAGATTGAACAGATGGATGTCAAAATAATATTTCTTCATGGTGATTTGAATAAAGAAATCTACATGGAGCAGCCAGAAGGATTCAAGGTTTCAGGAAAAGAAAACCTTGTTTGCAAGATGAAAAAAAAGCTTGTACGGGCTCAAGCAAGCACTGAGGCCGTGGTACAAAAAGTTTGACTCATTTATGGTGGGTCAAGGCTACAAAAGAACTGCAGCAAATCAGTGTGTATACATCCAAGGGTTTCTAGATGGAAATTATGTTGCTCTTATACTATATGTGGACGACATGTTGATTGTTGGACAAGAAGCAGCGAAGATCAGCCAGCTGAAGAAGGAACTCTCTAAGTCTTTTGACATGAAAGGCTTAGGACCAGATCAACAGATTTTAGGAATGAAGATTGTTCGTGACAGACAGAACAAGAAGTTGTGGCTTTCACATGAGAGTTATATTGAACAGCTAATCAATAGGTTTGATATACAGAAAGCCAAACCAATCAACGTTCCGCTAGCACACCATTTCAAACTGAGCAAGAGTTCGTGCCCCTCATCCAAGAAAGAGATAGAGGAGATGTCATCGATACCATTTTCTTCAGCTGTTGGAAGCCTTATGTATGCAATGGTATGTACCAGGCCAGATATTTCACATGTAGTGGGTATAGTGAGTTGTTTTCTCTCTAACCCTGGAAAGCAACACTGAGAGGCAGTCAAATGGATTCTTAGGTACCTCAAGGGTTCATCAAAGTTATGTCTGTGTTACGGGGGAGCTGATCCAATCTTGGAAGACTATACAGATTCAGATATGGCAGAAGATCTTGATGGTAGGAAATCTACATCAGATTTCATCTATACTTTTGCAGGGGGAGCTGTATCATGGCAGTCAAGATTGCAGAGGTGTATTGCATTATCCACAACAAAAGCTGAGTACATTGCTATAGCTGAGGTAGGAAATGAAATGTTGTTGTTAAAGCATTTTCTCCAAGAATTAGAGATCAAGCAGACATAATACAGGATACATTGTGACAGTCAGAGTGCTCTGGACTTGAGCAAAAACTCAATGTATCATTCCCGGACGAAGCACATTGATATTCACTATCATTGGATACGCGAGGTGATGGATCAACAACTGTTGAGACTAGTGAAGATCCATAGAGATGAGAATCCAGCCGACATGTTAACAAATGTGGCTACTCGAAACAAGCTAGACTTGTGCAGAGACATAGCCGGGATAGCTGTCAGATGAAAATTACTTCAGACGCAGCTGGAGGGGGAGAATTGTAATGAATCCAGCTGTATGTGAAGCTTCCATGCATCCAAGAGGAAGTTGCCATGCAACTTTAGGTGCATGTTGAAAATGGATCAACCAAACAACAAACTTTAGGTGGAGATTTTACATTTCCATGAAATTAGGGAGTGATTGGTGGGCAATGTAGAGCCAAACCTTGGCTATAAATTCAGAGCTTGGTTGTAAGCTCAAGACATCCCAAAGTTGTAAAATAGAGAGTGTTGTGTGAGGTTTTTTCTTCAGTTTAAAAACTTGTAATTCTATTCTTGTAAGTAATAGAAGGTTTTGGTTTTTCATCAAATACATTCTAAAGTGATCAGAGAATCACAACAGTACTTTATTTATGTGGTTATGAAAGGCAAACAAAGGCAAATTCACTTCTAGAATAGAACATTGACAAAAATAATCTCCTATATCATCACTAATAATGAAAGGGTGTTGTTTAAAGCTTATAGCAAGTTGTGGAGATCCCAGTAGTAGTTGCATAGTGATGTTAAAACAAAGCTGAATACCACCAAAACATAACTTTCTTCTTTCGACAGCATTCTTTCACTGTGCTTCGTTTTGTGTACATGGAAAAGAATTTGTAATCAATACCTTTGGATGCAGCAGTCCAATCCTAGATGAGACACTGCAAACTTCCATATGTAGTCTATCATTAGTGGGAGGCCCCTCTAGCATAAATTGAAACTCCTCAACCCATCTTGGATCTCTATCTTCTTTACGGGATGTCAACATAGTTATTTCATTTCAAAATTTCTCTTGACTATCAACGTTAGCTATAGACCCGGCCATGGTTCCGGTTCGGAACCGGAACCGAACCGGTTGGAATCGGAACCGAATGGTTCCGGTTGGAATCGTAGGGTTCCTGTTGGAACCGTAGGGTTCCAACATGAACCCTACGCCCTCAACGGCTACTAGCCGTTGGGGGGGGCAGGGAGCCGTTTGGCTCCATGCCCAAATAAAAAAAAAATATTTTTATTATATAAAATATAAATTACTAATGTACCCTTAATAACTGTAATAAAACGGTTATATTTAGGGGCATTTTTGGTATCAAAAAAATTCTAAAATTCTATAAATAGGATTCATTTTTCATAATTTCATCACACCAAATTCTCAACTCTCTAATTTTCTATAATTCTCTTATTCTCAATCTTACTTCAATACAATTATCTTATAATCTTATATTCTTATTCTCAATCTCAATTCATTTAGTTGTTAATTTGTTATCATTCGCATCGCAATTATTCAATTTTCTTATTTTTCTTCCTAATTTCTCAAACGAAAAATGGCAAG
Source organism: Zanthoxylum bungeanum (assembly GCA_019454045.1). NCBI lineage: Eukaryota > Viridiplantae > Streptophyta > Magnoliopsida > Sapindales > Rutaceae > Zanthoxylum > Zanthoxylum bungeanum. The sequence continues at coordinate 122,855 of SKCR01036736.1, forward strand.
TTCATCTGAGAACATAATGTCAAATATGCCAACCCAAGAGAGCGGCCCTAGTGTCAGTACACAATCACGGAGAAGAGAAGTTAAGGCTCGGTCCTCGGATATTTTCAAAATTCATTTTACTTTGGAACGCCTAGAAGATGGTTCACAACGAGCAATTTGCAACTATTGTGGGGTTATCTATAAATTTTCTGGTGGATACGACAATATGATCAAGCACATGGAAAAACATCATCCGGTTGAATTTGGCATTGATACGACGCAGATTCAAATGGCCAGGTACGCATCATCTAGTAGAGGTACGAGTAGTGTAGATTTATTTAAATATTATGATGCAAAAAATAGAGAAGAATTTGCGAAATTAACTTGTATGGCACATCTTTCTTTAAGCTTTGGTGAAAAACTTCATTTTACTAATTACGTGCATAATGCTTTAAACCCTGCTGTATGTAGAATGACTCGAAACACAACAAAACGTCATATTTTCAAATTATATAAAGATGGTAAAATTATTTTAAATGAAATATTTAAAGAGATGAAGGGTCGTATTTCTATATGTTCTGATATTTGGAGTGACCATTGGCAAACACACTCATACATGGGTGTGACTTGTCATTGGATTGATGCATCATTTACCATGCAAAAAAGACTTATTGCATTTAGAGTTTTTGATGACCTACATACTGCACATAATATTTATAGAATGATGAAGGTAATTTTTGATGAATATGGTTTAGTAGAAAAAATTTTAACAATTGGATTTGATAATGCATCTGCAAATACTGCATCCATTCATGATTTAAAATCCTTATGTGAACCAAATTTAGGGGGTCGATTTTTTCATATTCGTTGTACATGTCATGTCCTTAACATATGTGTGCAAGACGGACTAAAATTATTATCACCTTTCCTTGATCCAATTAAAACGGCACTTAACTGTATTTGGTCATATTCTCAAGTTAGGAGAGAATGGACCAAGTTTTGTAAAATAAATGGTATTAAACCGATTAAATTTTCAAGAGATGTTCCAACACGTTGGAATTCTACTTATTTTCTTTTATGTCAAGCATTTCAATACAAAGATGCATTATGTAGTTTTTTTTCTCAACATGTTCAAAATATCACACTTTATCCTAGTCAATGGGATATTTGTGAATTTTTTTTTAGATATTTTAAGAGTTTTTAATGATTCTACTTTAGTTTTTAGCGGTGTTTATTATCCTACAGCACATTTATTTCTTCTTGAGAGTTTGAATATTGTTGGCACTCTCGATGAGCATGTTGACAGTGACGACCCTAATGATATTGTTTTGCTCGAAGCCATTATTGCTATGAAGGTAAAATGGTTGAATTATTTTAGAGAAATTCCTTTACTTTATCTTATTGCTGCTGTTTTTGATCCTAGATTTAAATTAGAAGGTTTGAATGGTGGTTTACAAGCTTACTATGATTATTTAGGAATATTAGATGATGTTGATATTACAAGCATAATGACGAAATTAAGAAGTGATTTAATTATTTTATTTAATGATTATATTGTAAGATATAACTTAGGAACATTAGGTCAATCTAGTAGTAGCGAACCGGTAATTCAAACAAGACTTAGCGCAGGGGATCGTTGGTTATTGCAACGAAATAAAAAATCTAGGGATACGACAACTAATAACCCTGAATTAGATAATTATTTATCTACAAATTTTGAGTTTTCTAATGAAAGTTTATGCAGTAAAAATTTTAAAATCCTTGAATGGTGGAACCGACATCAAAATATATATATCATGTTTTATTTATTATTGCTAAAGAGATCTTGGCAGCACCTATTTCCACCGTTGCGGTTGAGCAAGCCTTCAGCTTGGGAGGTAATATATTGGAAGGTAGGCGATCTTCATTACATCCAAGCACTCTAGAAGCAACAGCTTGTGTGGATGATTGGACTCGAGCTGATCTGAGACAACAAGAAGATGCCCCCGATGATTTTGAAGATTTGTTCGATAATGCTTCTGCAACAAGTGCAAGCGGAACCGGAGCCGAAGGATCAACTGATAATGATGATTGATAATTGTAAAATTATAATTTACAAAGGGGATATGTCTAAAACTTGTAATGGAACTACGTGAGCTTTGATTCCTCTCACCCTTGGAGGATACATAAGCAACTTAAATTTTTAAAAATTTAAGCTCAAGCTCTTCAATGTAATAAACTTTTTTTATTTATAAAATTAATCTCATTTATTTTAATTAATTTTCAAAAAAAAAAAAAATTCTCTGAACCGGAACCGAACCGGATTTAACCGGTTCGGTTCAGGTTCCACACTTGTTGAACCGGAAATCGGCCGGTTCGGTTCGGTTCTGAACTGGAACCGAACCGCCGGCCGGGTCTAGTTAGCTAGACCTGAATAAACTAAAAATTTGGATTTAAATTTTAAAAAATCTGTATGAATTAGATTCAAGTGAATCTGAATTTCAGCATATTTGAATCCGGAAATAATATATCAAAAAAAATATATATATTTTTATTTATAATTTTATTATATTTTATATTTAGATTATTTTGAATTGATTTTAAATTATATATTATTTTGGCTATTAAATTTTAATTATAAATGTTATTTTATTTTGATATGTATGTTTAAAATTAAATAATTTAAACATAAAAAAAAATCTGACACCACCCACGATTAATCCAAACATAACCTTTGTAAAAAAAAAAAAAAATCTTATACATGTCAATCTCCAATCTCCATATCCACCAATATTTACATGGCACGTGGCGGTCTCAATAAGCGTAACATGAGCTCGCCCGCGCATGATTAAATCTCTAACGAGTTCGCCTAATCAACTCGATAGGTCACTCCTCCACTGACCATATCTTCTTTGAAAAAACCAAAGCTATCATCGCAACAGTCAAAGTTGGTTAGAGAGACGAGAGGCTCCGATGGCGTTACCGGTCGTTGACACGGAGTATCTGAAGGAAATCGACAAGGCATGTCGCGATCTCCGAGCTCTTATCGCTTACAAGAACTGCGCTCCGATCATGCTCCGTTTAGCGTACGCGGTTCCCCTCTCTCTAGCTATTTTCTTTCCTGTTTGTTTCCCGAGAAAACGCGGGAAAATATTCTAGAAACTCATTGAAACTTGATTTTTTTTAATGTTTTAATAAAGGTGGCATGATGCGGGAACGTATGACGTGAACACGAAGACCGGTGGGCCGAATGGCTCGATAAGGAACGAAGAGGAGTACTCTCATGGCTCCAATAATGGCTTGAAAATCGCTCTTGATTTTTGTGGTGAGCTTCTGATCTTTTTGTTATTTTTTTTCGATTGAGTGTAACAGCTGAAATCTGATAGTGGCTAATATTAAAGTTGTTATATGTATTTTTGTTTATCAAGAGATTAATTATATGTATTATTATGTGTATGTGGAAATTGTTGTAGTACTTTTGGACCTGATGATTGTAATGAATGATTGATATTTTGATTATTTTGTTCCCATTGGATAAACTTGAACCAGCAAAAAACATTGCTGGACAATAAATTCACATGATCACACAGAGAGAATCACTATGAGCTTCAGGAAGTTTGAGCATTTAGTTTGGTTGGTGAGTCTCCTGCTACATTTGCATTCTTTGTCAAAAAGTTGGTGTCACTCGGTGTCTGGGTCACATGCCTGAGTTTATTAACGAGCAGAGGCTATGTAAAGTTATGAGTTATATATAACTTGAATTATTAAAGGACATGCTTATTTTTGCCCTCTCTCTTGTTGAAGTGTGGAATGTACGTTATAGTAAGCATCATGATGGGACCTCTCCAAATTACTTAGCAATCACACAACAAAATACACAAAAATAGAAGAGAAATTGTACTTTTATTCATGAAAATGAAACTGAAATCATAATGATAGTTTAAGGTGAATAGATTCATCGGCCCTTGCTCAACAATAAGATGTTGGCAACCTCCCTAGGGTTTTCCCCTCCAATCTCAATTCCCAAATTCCACAACAATGATAGCATAACCCAAAATATTAACAAATCATTCTTATTTATACCTAAACCCTAATCACTAAAATGACTCATTTACCCATTTCTCTTAGTGATTTTACCCATTGGGTCCTAACATTACTCCCCCCCTTTGAAAACACGTTGTCCTCAACGTGGGAGTGCGTATATGACGATCGTCTCAAAGGATATTCTAGGCTTGAACGACATTGTTCTGATGAAGTCCCAAGCTTCCTCCAGATAACCAACAGATTCAGCTGATTGATAAGAGTCTAAAATAATCCCTTGCAGAACCGATCCGAAGACAATGGATCCACCATCAAAACCTGAAAAATGCTCAACTAGCACCTGGCAATTTCTTCGCCTGAGGGGCACGATCATCATACTCAATGGCTACATATTCCACTCATCAACCTCTGCACTCTTCGTCTCGTTACAATATGCTTTAATGCTCGCTTCTTCATTCTCAACTTGCTTATGAAGGTCTGAAAATGCAATTACATTGGAAGTAGGGTCATCCTCATTCGCGATCTCTGGCTCTACGACTTCAACTTCTTCACTCGGCTTCTCATCAATCACTATTCCACTATTCCCAATACTTTCACCCTCTGGGATCAACCCTATGTCACCAATATGCTCAACTTTCTCACTATGACACACGTGATTCGGGTGGAATCTCTCATCACATCTGAAACATAGACCTTTATTGCACCGAAACTGAAAATCAACCGCAGAAAGTAGCTGGAATTTTCCCAGTCGGCCGTTTGAAAAGTTCTCAGATTGTTTCCTGTGGCTCACCCTAAGAGGTGTCGGACCAGTATTTGTCTATTGCCGTGATGGAGCGACATCAATGTGAATATCAGAATTGATTTTTGATCCCTTTATCATCTCCTGCATCTTCTCCAACATTGAGTCAAGCTTTTTCCAAGGATCTTCATCAACTCTATCTAATCAACATTTGACTGGTACGCGAATACTTTACCGATTCGGGATCTTTCAGTCTTATGTGAACCGATCATTCTCCGTGAGAAGATTTCCGCCAATCTGTCTAATTCTGCTAGTTTCTCTTCCGCTTCCAAGGCTAATTTTTTGACTCCTTCAAGATCGATCACCCTCAAATACTTTAAGCCATCTCGAACCTCAGATTGAAACTCATACTGCAATCCATTGATGAAGATTCCAGGCAAATGATATTCATATATATATATGACACTGAGCTCGTCAAACCATTAAACCTGTCAATATAGTCATGGAGAGAACCATCCTGTCGTATGTAACCCAATTCAGATGAAATCCCAATACACCTCATTTTTTCCTGCGCACTGCTTTTTTTTTTTTTTTTTTTTTTTTTTTTCTATTTTCTATTTTTTTTCTTTTTTTGTATTACATTTTTTTTAACAGTAAACAAAAACTCTAGGGACTAAAATGAAAGAAACAGAAACTATCTGGACTAATCTGCAACAAACAGAAACCTTAGTGGTAAAAATGTAAATAACATACCAGTGGTTGGAAATGGAAAAAGGGTGGTCAGATCTGAGAGAGGAGAACGTGCTGAGCACGTTATTGGCGTCAGCGACGTCAGAAGCTCGCCGTAGATGGCGGATTGACGTGAAGAAAGCCGCGGCAGTTGGTGGCTGTTTTTGGAATTTTCCGGCGATTTTTGGCTTCGAGGGTGACCTGGTTTTGGTCGCCAGCGTGAGAGGAGTCTCTTGGTGGTTATCGTCGACGACAAGAACAGCTGAGGAGCGGCAATTAGTTGCGACGTGGTGGCGTGCGCGGCGGTTCTGGTTCAATTTGGAGTCGTCGACGGTAGGGGTTTGATCGCCGGCGTCTTCTGAGGTTGTTGGTGGTCTCGATCGACGGCGATGGTGGCTGTGGAGGTGGTTGGTGGGTGGCGGCAATGTTAGGGTTAGTGTTTTTTTTTGTGTGGTTGCGATATTATTATTTTTTTAAACAGCTTATCTGATCTGCGATCCCACAACACAGGCCGAGGAGCGTAATGCTCTGATCCCAATTGATGAGACCCCTCCAAATCACTTAGCAATCACACAACAAAATACACAAAAACAGAAGAGAAATTATATTTTATTCATGAAAATGAAACTGAAATCACAATGATAGTTGAAGGTGAATAGATTCACCAGCCCTTACTCAACAATAAGATGTTGGGAACCTCCCTAGGGTTTTCCCCTCCAATCTCAATTCCCAAATTCCACAACAATGATAGCATAATCCAAAATACTAACAAATTATTCCTATTTATACCTAAACCCTAATGACTAAAATGACTCATTTACCCATTTCTCTTAGTGATTTTACCCATTGGGTTCTAACACATCACCAACTCTTAAACCACGTAATGGTACTTAGACATTACTGTCATTTGGACTTTTTTGATTATTTGCTCATATTTAATGTGATTAAATTCATTTGATATCCAATTTACTATGTAGCTACATTTTTTTTTAATTTTTTGTACAGCGTATTATTGGACGGTAATGATTATAGAAAAAGAATTGTTCTTTGATTGGTCATCTTCTTCATGGGGCTGCTGAACTGTTGTTCTTGGCTTATTTCGCAAAATTTTCTTGAATTACGAGTTGCTAATTTCACGAGAGTGATTGTGATTTAAGAATTTATCAGTTATTTATATGTGAAAACCCTGGAATAATTTATAGCATTGATTGATTTGACATGGACTTACCAGAGGAATGGTATTTTTGCTTCCTTTCTTATGCCAGAGGAAGTGAAGGCTAAACATCCAAAGATAACATATGCTGACCTATACCAGGTGAGTGGGAAGTTGAAATAGTTGGTATTACAATTATGTCGACATTTATTTCTAATCTTTTTTTTTGGGGGTGGGAGGAAATTGCTAAACCAACAGATATAAATTAGGGGATGTATATATTGACACAAACTGCAGGAAATAGTGGATTCCATTATGCTGTTAAGTGTTAACCATAGATTTGGATATTAAGTCCAGATCAATATGGCAAGGCATCTTGAGGCTGAGGTATAGAAGATGTCAGAATCCAGATGCACTTTCAGTTCATATCAGATACATCATCATACATGTGGAGTTCTCAATCTCATTAGTGATTAGAGTGAATCGCATTGGCCATTCTTAATGCCAGTATGGTGTTTGTGTCTCACAAAGTTCAAGAATAAATTTTGGGTTTTGCATTTGTGACTGACTTCCTTTTAATAATTACTTCTTCTTTTAGCTTGCGGGTGTTGTTGCAGTTGAGGTCACTGGAGGTCCTACCATTGACTTTGTTCCCGGTAGAAAGGTACTATGTTGTGATTTTTTTTTTTAAATATAGCTTGAATGATCAATCACTTCTAATCGATTACTTGCCTTCTTTTTTTCTTAGGATTCAAAAATTTCTCCCAAGGAAGGGCGCCTTCCAGATGCCAAAAAAGGTATCTTGCTGGTTTATTGTTTTATAAATTCTCAGTGTCTTGAAGCACTTTGTGAAAGTCAAATATTTAAAAAAAATCTGGAAGGCTTGATGCTGTTCCTGAATTCCTAATATTTTTTATCAATAGGCATCTGAAGTTTGTTCATGAGTTTAATTTGATTAGAGGAACATTGATGTCATCTAATCTTGTCATTTGCCCCAATTTGATAGAGAAGAAGGAACTGAAAGCATTTGGGCTAGTGTTTATTTTTCCGTTTATTTTCAACGTTCCTACACACACCGGTGTCTACTATATCAGTGAGGTTACCATCACTTTCTTTCTCAAGGTTCATGTATACATTCTAAAGGTGAATGTTGTTAAAAAATGGGTGTATAATGAGTTTCTGTCAAGGCCTTTACTCAATTCCTATCAAGGATACATCGAGTCCCTTGGATTTCATGTTATAGCATCGATACTCAGAATAAGCATATCCAAGAAAGACACAAGTGGTTTTCTTGGGGACAATTCTTCTCTTAATTGTGCAGGAATATGAACAAAACCTGCGCATATAGGATGGACCCACTAAGAAGTTTGTGAGGTGCCACTGCAGCTTATTCTCTCTTCCCCCAATAAAAAGGAGAGATGTATCATCCCTTCTTTATGCACATTCATATACGTAGCCAGACACAAAGGTGTACAATCCGGTCAAAATCTGCAATTCATTAAGTTCATTCACTATAGGTTCTCTTACTTGCTCCAGTGGCTGACAAACGCCAACTGAGAGGGGAGAACGAATGGCTTAGGAATTGAATGGTTCTGAGCAGACTTGTGGGGCTGCTTCTTGGATCATCATAGAATGGTAGAATAGGCTTGGCTGTGATGACACATAAGTTAATGTCTTAGAACAAATCAATATGCTCAGCCACCTCTTTTAAGTGTCAGCTTAGCTTGCCTCTGCTACTACTGATGCCCCATTATCATGGGCTAATTATCCACTATCGACACAAATGAAGATTTATCAGTTGAAAAGATATGTCTATGAAAGATTAGTTCCTATAGGCTATATCTACTCTATTTGAAATCATATGTTAATTATGGTTCATTGCACTGTAGTTTTTATTTTAAATGAATTATTCAAGTTACTGTCCTAATTTAAAGTGCTCATGTATGGTACCACATGGGAGATAACTTTAATGTATCCCCTTGTAAATTTTGGTGGTAGGTGCACCTCATCTGAGGGATATCTTTTATCGCATGGGTCTGTGTGACAAGGATATAGTGGCACTCTCGGGAGGCCATACTCTGGTAACTCTCTCAACTTGACATATATGTAGTCCTATCTTATGAGTACTTCTGCATTATTTTAAAATATGGACAGAACTAAAAGGCAAAGAAATAGACTAAAAGAAAGCTCGAACTCCAATTGGCTAACAGACCAAGAATCATGCATTGTAGTTCCTTTTATTTTTTGTCTTCAGCTCCATCTGCAATTTAAAAGGAGGCAGACGTCCTGAAAAAAAGATCTCAACATGCTTGAACCAATAACTGTGATTTTGTGTCAGGGATAATTGAAACTGAAAATTTTTGTTTGGTGTCATGGTGTAGGGAAGGTGCCATCCAGAGAGGTCAGGTTTCGAAGGCCCTTGGACCAGGGACCCTCTGAAATTTGATAACTCATACTTTGTGTAAGATTTAAACTGTGCTTGGCAAAGTATTTCCAGTTTTATGATTTATCTTTGCAATGGGAGTCATTTAGAGTACCATACAATTGATTATTCACAATTCTTTTTGATTCCAGGGAATTGCTGAACGGGGAATCAGAAGGGTTATTACAACTTCCAACAGACAAGGCTTTATTGGAAGATCTTGAGTTCCGTCGTTATGTTGAGTTGTATGCAAAGGTATAATGCACTTATCTTAACCAAAAGAGCACATGCCAACCACACTTCATTTGATGTTGCAATATATATATTAAACTCCTTTGACGTGTTTTCTTATGCTGCTACATTTAAAATATCAGAATGAGATTACAATAGTTGTCTAGTTTTGGTAATAATCCAGTAGAAATAATTTTTTGTTAAACAAGGCCCACCTATGCATCCATACAGGTTGGTAAAATCTGGGCAGACATTGACCTGCCAACCCCCTTTGGTGGACCATTAATCAAATGGGCCATCTAGCATAAATTAATCCTTCTACAAATAGGTTGGGTTTGGATTAAGACCTGGGCACACCTGAGGCCTGGCTGGCAGTACTTTTGCTGTTGTTCACATTTATATCATTAGATGCTCCCATAATTTTTTAAAGTAGATTCAAAGTGTGGCATTAGATTGTTTGTTTGGTAATTAGTTGGGTCAGGGTTATGGCATTTTGAGCTGACCTTAAATTAGTATATTTTTGGCTATCTCTATAATCACAAGTGCAATCTGTTGCTTGTTTTTCTACAACTATCTTTAAATTTTAAGGGAGTTTCCACGTATTTTTACCCATTCTCTGGTCCATGTCAGGATGAGGATGCATTCTTTAGAGACTATGCCGCATCACATAAGAAACTTTCAGAACTAGGTTTTTCACCCAGTTCCTCTAAATTAATTGCAAATGATTCCACCGTCTTGGCGCATGGTGCCGTTGGAGTTGCAGTTGCTGCAGCAGTGGTGATCCTAGGCTACTTCTACGAAGTTCGCAAAAGGATGAAGTGAAACAAGGTCACTCATCTATATTTATCATTGCATATACCATCAGTTATTTATCACTGAATTTAGCCAGTACTCACAAGCCCTGGTGCTGCACGAGGTTCTTATTAATCCTGATTGTATTGCACATTCTATAGGCTTTACTGAAGCCTTGGCGGTTATAAATAAATCTATTTGATAGACCAAAAATTACATTTTCCCACTTTTAATGATATTGATGGCATATGAGTTTTGCTGCATTCCATTTCACTGTCTTCCTCTATTAGTTTGTATAGATTTATATATATTCATTTTACAATATTTGATTAAAACAGAAGAGAAACACTTGAATGCATTCTAGAGATTAGTTAATTACATTTTCAGCTTATGCAAAAATATATTCTGAAACATATTATGTTTATAATTTGTTGTCTTTCATAATCACCATATGATATTGAAATATGTGTATTCAATTTCCATGTTTAAAGCAATTAATTGCTTGAAAATGTTTCATTTGTCCAATAGGAATTGAGTTGCTTTGAAAACGAGGTTGGGAATAAAGTAGGACTAGGATTAGGAACTCGATTATCGATTAAGTAGGTTATTAGATAAGCTAGCATTAAATGATTTTGATTGCTAATTAAGTGATGTGAGAGCGCCTCTAAAAACTCATCTAATTTCACTTTTCAAAAACTTATTTAATTATTATGTGATAAATTAAAGAGTGAAAAAAATAAGATATTTTTAAGACATTTCAAATAAAAAATAAGGTTATAATATTTTAATCAAATTAAATGAGCTTATTTTAGTTATATGGTTTTAAAATATAAATAATTATAAATAATGAAAGTGATATGATATAAAGGTTATATAATATTAATAGAAGCGAGATTATGTAAATAAATTTATATTATTTTAATCAAATTGAATGAGATTCATTTTAATTATATTATTTTAATATATAAATAGTTATTAGTAACTTCAACCACTACCACTATAATAAAGTGAAGAGAAAAATATATTATATAATATTATTTGAATAGAGATAAGTCATTTTTCAATATTAAAAAGTGAGAGTAAAATTTAATTTGAAAATTCTCAGTTAATATTTTTTTTTGGAACTAATTTTAATGATATGGTTATTCTATTTAATAACTAAATAATATTTAAAGTCTTTTAGAGTTGCTCTTGCTTAAAAAGGCCTAGCTATTTCAACTTAAATTTATATATTTATTTAAATCAATTTAATGATAAATATTTAAAGTTTAAAAAATAATTAATGATGTCAACTCATTTAATATCAATGGCTTAGATTGTGATCCATAATTTTAACTTCACCTATATTTAAAATTATGACTTGAAGAGCCCTATATGGAAAGGGACATGGGTAGCCTGACGAGAAACTCACTTGGATGATTAGGCCAAGCAAACCTCATGCAACAGATAGAACCTCAAGAACCGCGAGTTTGATTTTGTAGGAACAAAATCATTCCAATTCCATAAGAAAGACCCACAAAGAACTTGTCTTTGAGAATCCTTAAGATGATACCTTATTGTGTTCTGCTAGCACGAAGACGCCACTAAGGTTGCCACGCCTTAGATAAGTCGAAGCTGAAACAAAAGGGAATCCCTCTCTTAAGCTTGAATTGTGGCCATAGCCATTCTTAAAGAAGAATTTCAAAAATGGTGGATTATTTTTCATTAAGGAAGACAACTTAAGGCAAGTTACTAAAATGTCCTTAAAAGTAAAAATCAAAATCAACAAAGGTGGCAAGCTTACCTAAGTCAACAAAAGTGGTTATCATGATTACAAATGTTAAAAGCAAAAAGTTAACAAAGGCAAAAAAATCAACAAAGGTGGCAAACTTTTCCCAAATGATCAAATTGTCCATTTTGTACAAAATCCTCCAAATTTCATAGGCTTCATGTAGTAAGGCCCAAATTACGTGCCTCAAGCCCATTAAGCCTTGTGTAACTCGAATACTTGGTGTCCGGCTTGATTCGTAAAAAATGAACTTGACTTTAGAATTGCTGGTGCGTCAATCTTGTATGACTTGGGTCAAGTGGAATGGCTTTGGAACCCCTCAATTGAAGCCCTTATGTGATGCCAATGTGCCTCTGAGATGTCCGTCGCATTCGGCCATATAATTTTGAGCTAATCCCGCCATTACTTCTCTGATCCTTTTGGTCTTTTGTTTCGTGATTGGCCCTTCTGGTACTGGCAATGGCTCCATTATGTTGTTGCCCATGTCCTTAAATGCTCCATGTGTGGCTTGGATCATGTCATTCCCTCCCTCTTGAAATGGATTGACCTCGAATTTACACCTGCATCAAAGTAAGAGAAATTAGAAACATTAAACGTTGTAGAAACACCACTCTCACCAGGAAGATCCAGCTTGTAAGCATTGTCGTTGATATGCTCAAAGACTTGAAATGGACCATCTCCTCTCGGTTGTAGCTTAGATTTCCACTATGCTGGGAACCTCTCCTTGCGCCAATGTAGCCATACTTAATCTCCGGGTTCAAATACAATACGCTTTCTCCCTTTGTTAGCATGAGAAGCATATTGTTCATTCTTCCGCTCAATCTGTGCCTTAGCTTTCTCATGTATTAATTTTCACCAAATTCGCTTCTTTTTACCATCCAAACTCCCTTGCTCATTAACAGGCAAAGACAACAAATCTAAATGAGTCAGAGGATTAAAACCATATATAATCCTAAAAGACGAATAAGAAGTAGTAGAATGAATGCACCTATTATATGCAAAATCTATAAATGGCAAACATTCTTCCCATGATTTCAAGTTTTTACCAGCTATAGTGCGCAACGATTGTGATAAATTTCTATTAACTACTTCTGTTTGTCCATCTGTTTGTGGGTGACAAGTGGTAGAATATAACAACTTAATACCCAATTTAGCCCACAACACCTTCCAGAAATGGCTGAGGAACTTAACATCTCTATTTGATACAATATTCGCACTATGTCTCTGAAAAATAAATCAACTTTATTTGTGGCATCATCAGTTTTATGACATGTTATGAAATGTGTCATCTTAATGAACATATCAACCACAACAAATATAGAATCCTTATCCTTATTTGTTCTAGGCAAACCTAATACAAAATTCATAGATATATCAACCTAAGATTCACTAGGTACATGAAAATGAGTATACAACCCATGAGGCATCAATTTAGATTTAGCCTGTTTACATGTTATACATCTATCATAAATTCGCTCAACATAACATTTCATTCTAGACCAATAAAAGTGCTCATGCAAGACAGCTAATGTCTTACTAATATCAAAGTGACCCATCAAACTACCCCCATGCGCTTCTTTCACAAGCAATTCACGAATACTACAAGCGGGAATACACAACATATTTATTATAAATAAGAATCCATCATGTAATTAAGACGGACCAAATGAAGACTTTGTACATGCAACATAAATCTCATCAAAATCAGTATCGCATGCATATAGATCCTTAATCAAATCAATTCCCAACATCCTGGCATTCGTTGAAGTAAGTAAAACATACTTTCGTGGTAGTGCATCGGCGACAATATTTTCCTTACCTTGCTTATAGCGGGTTAATATGGAAATATCTCAACAAACTCTAACCACTTTGCATGTCGCTTGTTCAGCTTACCTTGGCCCTTTAAATGCTTTTATGACTCATGATCTGTATAGATCACAAACTCTCGAGGCCACAGATAATACTGCCAAATCTCAAGGGCTCTCATTAGCGCATACAACTCTTTGTCGCATGTGGGGTACCTAAAAAATGCTCCATTAAGCTTCTCACTAAAGTAGGTTATTGGCCGTTTTTCTTGCATAAGAACCACTCCAATGCCTATCCCGAATACGTTACACTCAGTTTCAAATGTCTTCTCAAAGTTGGGTAGCGCCAAAATTGGTGCACTGCACAACTTCATTTTAAGATCCTGGAATGCACGCTCATGCTCTTCTCCCCATTTGAAGCCAATAGTGTTCTTTATTACTTCAGTCAGTGGTGCTGCAATACTACTAAAGTCTCTAACAATTCTACGGTAGAAGCTTGTTAATCCATTGAAGCTTCTGGCTTCTGTCACAGTTGTCGGTGTAGGCCAATCTTGAATTAACTTTATATTTTCTACATCAACTTCGATGTCATATGCACTTACAACAAAACCAAAGAAAACAATTATATCCAAACAAAAAGTGCACTCATCAAAATTAGCATATAATTTTTCCTGCCTTACCACATCAAAAACATGCTTCAAATGCGTAACATGCTCATGTAATGTCTTACTGTAAACTAAGATGTCATCAAAATAAACTACAACAAACTTACTTATAAATGCACGTATATGTGCTAGATTCGTTTGTAAGACCAAATGACATAACTAACCATTCATACAAGTCATACTTGGTCTTAAATGCAGTTTTCTACTCATCTCTCTCTCTCATGCGAATTTGATAATATCCACTCTTTAAATCTTTCTTACTAAAAACTTTGGAACCATATAATTCATCCAACATGTCATCTAGTCTAGGAATAGGGTAACGATACTTTACCGTTATATTGTTGATCACTCGACAATCAACGCACATATGCCACGTCACATCTTTCTTAGGAACTAGAAGAACTGGTACCATACAAGGACTCATACTTTCTCTGACATACCCTTTCTCCATCAACTCTTGCAAGTGCCTCTGAAGTTCCTTTGTTTCCTCAGGATTTCTCCGGTAGGCTGGTCTATTGGGAATGACTACGCCAAGTATGAAATCTATTTGGTGCTCAATACCTCTAATATGTGGAAGCCCACTAGGAATGTCCTCTATTAGCATATCACTGAATTCCTGGAAAAGGGATGAAATGGACACAGAAAGTAAAGGGTCAGTGTTAGCAATACAAACACGACGATCCTTATATACTAGTAAAAGCATAAGCTTGCTAGCCTTACAAGCAGTCATTGCTTCACCATTACCCATGTAGAAGCTTTTTTTCACTCGCCCTTTTGTTTCCCCATTAAGTTCACTCACACTCCCCTTGGGAACACTCACGGCCTTAGTCTTAATTTCCTTACTAGGTTCGGTCACACTCTCTTCACGTGTTTTCTCCAAGGCTGTGTTTGCACTCTTTCTATCTATCTCTCTATCTCTCTGAAGTTGCAACTTGACTTGATCCTCGTGAACTTGCCTCAGTGTAAATGGGTATAAGGTAATGAGTTTTCCTTTAAGCCGAAAGAAATACTTATTCTTGAACCCATCGTGTATAACATTCCTATCAAACTGCCACAACCTTCCTAAAAGAATGTGTTCTGTATGCATGAGTATAATATCACACAATACATCATCAGTATAAGGCCCAATGGTGAAGCTCAATAATACCTGCCAAGTTACTCATACTTCTCCACAGTCATTCAACCATTACAACTTGTAAGGCTTGTGATGCTTTAAGCAATCTAATCCCAACCTGTCAACAAAAGTCGTACTTGCAAAATTAGTACAACTACCCTCGTCAATGATCATACTACACCCTTTGCCATTCACACAACATCTAGTGTGGAATATGTTCTTCCTCTGCTGATCACTCTCATCCTCAACAATTTGTGCACTCAAAGCACGCTTGACAACTAAGGACAAGTTATCCAGAGGGTATACAACTCCCTCTCTGTCACTAGTATCCTCAATCTCAATCTCATCATCATCAACCTCAACCTCACTGTCGGTAGAATGTACCTCACCACTATTCTTATCAATCACTAAGGTGCGCTTGTTGGGCACTATGAAGCATAATGTCCCATGCCCAATCACTTGAAACACTTGACGTCCTTAGTCTGTGGTGCTGTACTCTCAGGTTTCGGTCTAGCCTTGCTTGGTTCCGTAGCCTCTTTACCCTTGGCACTAGGTTCGGTCATTGGCTTGTTAAAGCCCTTATCCTGTCGATCATTAAGAACTCATTTCCCCTTCCATGCAGGAGTAGTCTGAGCACCAAATCTGGATGTAGACTTCTTCTTGAGTTGCCTCTCTACCTTAATAGCCATGTGAAATATATCCTCTAAATCAACATAATAATGCAACTCCACCATGTTGGCAATTCATCTGTTCAAGTCCCCTAGAAAACATGCCATAGTACCCTCTACATCCTCCAATACATTCGCCCTGATCATGACAACCTCCATCTCAGTATAGTAATCATCTACACTCTTGGCCCCATAATACAGATGTTGTAGTTTCTGATACAACTCTCAGTAGTAATGGCTGGGTATGAGCCGTTTCCTCATGATACCTCAAAGTTCTTCCCATGTTTGAACTGGCATCTCATGATTCTTCATTCGGTTTGTGACAATCTGATCCCACCAAATCATCGCATAATCAAATAATTACATGGCTTCCAGATTGATCTTCTTCTCATCAGAGCAATGATGACAATTGAAAATCAACTCAATTTTCTTCATCCATTCCAAATACGCTTTATGATCATTCTTGCCCCGAATGTTTGGTATCTTGATCTTGATGTTGCTCAAATCATCATCAACATCACCATGTCTATCGTAACCCTCATGTCATAATCCTCACGTCTGTCATCAAATCCTCTCTGTCTATCAAACCTCATATCTCTTCTATTATGTCTTCGCTCTTGCTTATGATTCTTGGGCCTATAGCTCTCTTCCTCCTTAACATAGTCTTCCAAATCATCAAAACCATCAGGAATTTTTTCGGCCTCATCCTCCACTAGTGGTACTCGAAGTGTTGGAACTTGCCCCGGTGGCACAATCTGCGGTGGGGGTACTCTTGGAACACCGTCTGTTTGTATACTATCAAAGCTATTTGACAACCTCTCCAATGCAATATTTGTTGGATAATATGACCCATAGCGTCACTATTTGCACAGATCATTGTGTTGTTGTAGCAAATTAACTATGTAACAAGGAAATTGCACTCTCGTCATTTTGTGATTAGATCACCATAGATATATAAATGAAGAGAGGTCCCTATGATTAGTTCCTGGATTGAGATGATATGAGACAGTATCAGTCCACGAAGGATTAACCATTAAATATCCCTAGCCGTAGTATTATCGAGACTGACATCGATAATGCGGAATAGGCTAGTATTGCACTTGTGCGCGTTGTGAGGGCACAACGGCATAGTTCTCATATATATAAGTATTGGATACTTGTGCAAGTGCGATAGGAGGTCGTGTTTCACCGATGGTACGGGAAACAGCTTCGCTCTGGATAGACCCTTCGGAATCCCATTGGTATTATGACTAGGTGTCTATGGGAGGCCGAAATCAAGGTAGGTGTGTATAGTCTTAACCTGAGACTTACATCGCTAATACTTACGACAATCGGTAAACTTTGGTTTTGGTGGTTGGGGGATCTTAACTGGTTCTGTGTTCACCTCTTCTGGGTTTATCAGAGAATCGTAGTGTATTGGATGTGATGTCAAGACGGAAGTGTCACTCCAGTCATAGTGGAGATGATGTCACGCAGGATACGGTATTAGTGCTCTTAAGTGATGCGCATCCAATCGTGATATTATGACCAGGTCATGAATATCCGATTATAGAGACTAGTTACCAGACATCCGATATGTGTTTCGGACGGGGCAGACACTTATCCAGCCCCAGCCCTAGCACGTGACTATCCGATACTGGGCCGATATGCACAATACAATTGTATACTACGCTTGATACAGATCTTGATATTCTTTGATGAATATGTCCGGAGAACTTGGGAAGACTTGGTGCTTTGCTAGGAGTCGACCTTGTCTCGTAAATCGGTAGAACGTAGTACTTGGTACGTACGTGATTCGGATACTCCGACGACCGTATTTACTGCCAGATTATCCGGGGATCTCATGGGTCGCTTCCCGATAATCCACCGATGACGCACAACTCGCACTCTTGAATAATCTGGGATTATAATAGAAGAGAGAGAATTAATCTAGGATTAATTACGGGGATATCTTATCCAGGATAAAATATCATCTAGAGAGAGATAACGATTAATTTGGAATTAATCGGTAAATTAATATATTCGATATATTAAACGAAATTAGATTTCGACGCGGAATTAAAATTGGATTTTAATTCGGGCAAACGAGTTAATTTAGAATTAATTCGTTAGCGACGTAAATAATAATTTCGCTAGCCGCAATTATTCGATTGAATTAACGTCGCGACGTAAGCTCGGTATTTCGGAAATATCGAACCCGAACGCGTGAGTGCACGTGGGCCCACTTTCATTTGGAAACGTGTGGGGCCCACATGACACATGTCATTCTAATGCATTGCATGTAGATAGTGTACAATGCACTGAATGTTATTGCATGGAAATTGAGTGTTTGACACTCTAAGCCATTGCATGTTTTGTGTCATAATTTTATTATTAATTTAATAAAAATATGGCATAAATATAAATTGATTTTTGGTAAATCATTTTAATAACAACACAATTCAATCTCTCTCAAACTCTACTCTCTCTTCCTCTCACGGCAATGGTGGCCATTCTTCACTGGTTTTGAACCAGTTTGGGCGTGACTTTAGGGGAAGCAAGAGTTGGGTTTTCATGGTGAAAACCGCAAGTGCTAGCACACTACGAGTCTTGCGAAGGTGGTAGGGAGGTTCACCCATGAGGCGGGACTCATCCGACGGAGTTTGGAGCTTCGTTTTGAGACCCGAAATTCTGTTTTGCAGGGACAGTGGACTGTTGCAGTTGGTGTGAAGGGCAGTGCGTTTTTGGCCTTCATTCGTCTCCAAATCGACTCAACCGATCAATGTGAGTATTCCGCTACCTCCGATGATGTATTCACGCATTATTTCATGTCTTGATTGATCTTGGGACCTTAGAATAAACCAACAATGGCATCATGAGCTAATGTTGCAAGCATGAAATTTGTAGGGTTTAAAATTTGGGTAAATGTGATTTGAGCATGATTTGAATAAATTGTTGTTTGAGTATGCTTATAACATGTTTAAATTCATTTTGGTTGGACTAATTTGATGAAAAATGATTTGGAATTATTTTCCCCAAAATCTCACCTTGGCCGAATGCTTATTGAATTTTTGGGATCTTGGATTTTTGATTTTTAATTCATTTGATGAGTTAGAATCGATTAGGTTGACGTTAATTTGAGTCGAATTGGATTGGATTTCGAATTGGACGAAAACCCCAAAATCTTTGAGTTGGCCGAATGTGACTTATGCCCTAATGTCTTGGTGTTTTTTATTTTGTGACATTGGATGTGTATAAAATCAAATCGGATGGTGATTTAATGTCGATTGTAGGTTCGATTGGATCGAAACCGAATCGGGCACAAAATCCCTCTTTTGGCCGAGACCTTTAAGCATGTTTATGGGTTTGATTTTTCATTTAGTGTGTTTGACATATGATAATGAATTGAATATGATTAATAAGACTAATTTGGTGTTTTAAAAATATTGATTTAGTCGATTAATCATGTAATGCACTTTAGGTAATTAAATTGCGTAATTGGATTAGTGTAATTTAATTATTTAGGCTTAAATTGGATTTGGGCTTGAATTGTTGTATTTGGGGCTATTGGGCTTGATTTATCAAGTTTGGTTTAGGCCAAGTGGATTGGATCCAATTGGGCCCAAAACCTTAACCATAAAGCCCAATTGCGACTAATGAACCTTTAATGTTTAATTGGGCCTAATGGGCCGAAATTGATTTCTAAGGCATTTTGGGTGATTCCACTATTGGGCTTTGGTTGCCGAAGCCCATGCCTAAAGAAATTAATTGAAGCCCATTAGACTTAAATTAAATTGACGTTGGACGTTAATCGGACTTTGAGTCCCGACGCGATTGAATTTGGAATTTAAATCGTAAAAGGTTTATTAATATAAAGTGCAATATTTAATTTGGAATTGAATAGTGAATTAGTATTAAATACATGTTAAATTGGATTTAATTATGTAGTTTAATTTAATTCATGAATTCGTACTTTGAGTACTTATTCGCAAAAAAACGAGTTTGACTCGAACAAAATCAAATCGTTGTTTGAACATTGGATGATCACTTAATTATCAGATTAATTAATTTGATTAGATTGATTGATAGCATGCTTATGTGTGTGAATACGTTGGTGTGTTGAATGAATAATGTATATCGGATGGATATTAGATGGGTGGGCAATTTTAGAAATTGTTGTAATAAATTCGATTTATTAAATTGGACCTGCGTGTCCAGCCTTATCACCTTCTTTCTCTTTGTATTCTCTTCTCACTTATTCCCCTCTATGTATATGAGGTTTCTTTAGAAGTGTAGTGTAACGGGTAGAAGTAGTACAAGTGCTAGCTTGAGTGAGAAAGGGAGAGATTTGATCTAGGATCAATGTGTAAAGTATCCATCCGCATATCATTATTATTTTATTTCATACTCGCTTTATTATGTATTTAGAATGCATGTTTAAGGGTGTATGATGATGAGACCTTAACAAAGATAATTAAATTGGTAGCCAATTTGCACGCGAAAATCCCTCAATCTATATTAAGCAAATATCCTTCCATTGAATGATTCTTGTTCAAGATCCGAAGTTGGCATTGGTTTGTTTTTGACCAAAGTCAAGACCTTTGTCAATCAAGGATGTACTTGAATCATGAGAGTTTTGTTGCATATCGGTGTCTTGTCCAAATCGTGATTTTTATTGCCAAAGTCAGATCACTTTTTGTCCAATGACATTGATTACGAAACTTTCCTCGTCAATGGGTCCTGCTTAACTGGAATCATTAGGTTTGTTTTTGGCCAAAGCCAAGGCCTAGATGATTCGGAGGATAGGGTTAGGAAAATGTAATGGATACATTGACATTATACATATGTTTCGGACTTGGATGTCCACCTAACCGGATCTAGGAATTGGATGAGATCCAATTGATCTGAGAGATCTACCTAGTTAAATAGCATACAGCTTTTTATTGGCCAAAGTCAGGGTTGTGTGTTATTTAATAGGATCCTAGCCCACTAGGAAACGCGGTTTCCCGAGTACTCCACAGAGGGTTAGAGGCTGGACGAAAAATAGTGGGAGGCAAGTATTGAATTTGCAACATTCGTTCGAATACTCGCTAAACACGCTCATTTTATTTTACTCGTCATATTAATTAAAAGTATTAGTTGGACTAATATTTTATGTTTGTTTAAATATATATAGTTAGACTATATACAAACTTATTCAAATTATAGTTGATTTTATAATTGGATTATAGTAATCAATATAATTGAATTAAAAATATAGTTGATTTTATAATTGGATTATAGTGATCAATATAATTGAATTAAAAATATAGTTGATTTTATAATTGGATTATTATAGTAATCAATATAATTAAATTAAATGATAGTTGATTTATAATGGGATTATAGTAATCAATATTAAAATTATAGTTGATTAAATTATTGGATTATTGTAATCATTATAATAAATAGTACCTTTATTAAATTGATTAAATAGTTGGACTATTGAAATCATGAAAGAATTGAAAGGTTGAATATTTAAAATATATAATCCTTGGATTAAATGTTTTAAATGATTTAATTTTCAATTGGGAATTTATAATAGGTTAATTTATGATAAAATAACTTATTATGACTAAGCCCAAATTAAGCAAATAGTAGAGCATAAAGTCTTTGGAAGATTTATGTGATGATGACTTTAGTGCTTAATTAATATACTTATAATAAATCTATCTTTAGATTTAAAAGTATTTAAAATTGCAATTAATAATTCTTGGAGAATTAATTGACTATTCTAGTGGAGAAAAGTCAAAGTTTGCAATTGGGCATGTAGCACAAGGTGCACATCATTTCGATATTCTAAAACCCAAGTGGTTTGTGAAATATTGAAAAGGATAATTGACATATCCCAAAGTGACTACCATTTGGATATGGAAGACACGAAGGAATTAAAGAAAGGGCGAGGCTCTAACTTTAAAATATTTGTCAAAGTTATGTTCACTACTAGTATTAAAATTGGATTTTAAATACTTAGTGTGGTACATAAAATATATGTATTGACGTTCAAAATCCGCTGTGAGCTGGATACTGGCTTCAAGCCGAGATTTCTCTGCGAATTGGAAACGGGACGAAAGTCGCTGTTTCGACCGTAGATACCTAAGTTTAGGAACTGCCCTTTGGGTATGTACTTAAATTAGGAAATGTTATAATGTAACTAGTTTATCTAGAGACATTATCTCTATATCAGTGTTTAATCCATTGCAGATAAAACCTTTATATTCTAGAACACTAAAGTGTTTCAATATATAAAGATGATACTGAGATAAATACATTGGATGTAAATAACAGAATTTTATTTTGAATATAAAGAAAAATCTCAAACATATAAAATGACAAATAAATAGCTCAAATTGATTTAATCAATGGAGACTTATTTGTGGCATTGTTGTCTGGGACACAATTAAACAAGACTCGTATATCCACACTTTTGAAGAATGGGTACTAGGACTGATTTGACTATTCAAATAAGGTCTACGAATCTAGGTTATTAAACAAGACTCGTATATCCACACTTTTAAAGAGTGGGTACTAGGACTGATTTGACTATTCAAATAAGGTCTACGAATCTAGTTTATTAGGTTAAATACCTAAAATACTATTTACTTGGTAATAGTAAAAGTGCCACCGATCTGTTAGCCCTATTCATGGTGAAGTAAGTGGGCCCATATCTAGCTAGGCTAGATGTGAACATGAATATTTCGTGACCTTAACGGACGTGACATCACGTTGTGGTTATGTGTTTCTTTTGAAGAACACAGATCAGAAACTTTAGAGTTTCGACACGAAGTAGACAAACAGATCGGCTATAGTGTTATTCCGCCACGGTAAAACCGTAATGGAAAATACTTAAGCAGTAAGTTTCATACGTACATGAAAGAGTATGGTATTCTTTCAGATGAGGACTCCTCTCGAGACACATCAGTTAGACGGTGTGTCTGAACTAAAACCGAATTTTGTTGGACATGATAAGGTTTATCACGAGTCGCTCTGAGCTACTATCTCCTTCAACAGGATATGTATTAACAGTGCAAAACTTATTTAGAATAAGGTTCCATATAAATCTGTTTGACAGATATCATATAGGATATGAACAGGGAAGAAACGAGGTTTCTCATTCCTGATAATTTGGGTATGCTAGGCATAACGTTTGGATGATACCAAACTAAAAGACCCAAATTGGATAAGTGCCAATATAAGTTATCCTAAGGGAAACCTTAAGTATAGTACTTATAAATCCCACATGAGAACAATGTGATTGTTGCTCACCATGCGGGTTTTCCTGAGAGGAATACCGATATGCAGTGGTCAGTGGGAGGATAGTGATACTCGATGAAAATCGATAAATGGAGTAATACTGTTCAAGGCACGAAGTCCTTAATGGAACACAAACAGTTCATCAATGATGAATCTATACCATTAATCTTCAAATACACAAGAAACTAGTAGATCGGATAGAGTCAGAAAACAACCTAGGGTATGGGTTTCTGATCTAACCTCATAAAGATGTCAATCTTATGGGGTGTACCATCCGACTACGTTATGAGGAAGTGATACGAGGTATCGACTCCCTGTTATGGCAAAGTGCCATGAGTCCGAAATGGATTCCATGTATAACAACTATGTTTGGATACTAGTTGTTGTACCACAAGGCGTTGTGCCTATGGTACATTAAACGTCTTCAAGGAAGACATACATGGAAGGCAACATACCAACGTGCAAACCTAAGGTTTTGACGGAAAGGTATCGTTATCAACATTATGTTAATAACGGTTCAACCTTTTTACCTGTTGCCATGGTAATCCATTTTGAAGATGCTTGAAAATAACTGTATATTTCATTTATGAAATGTGCCAGTTATAATCAAAATCGCTTTCCTGAAAAGGAAACCTTTTGGAGGATGTTTACAACATCCTGACGATTTTTGTATAACCAACAAACAAGGTTTGCGGGTTATTCGATCCATGTTTGGATCAATGAAAGCATAAGGTCTTGGAACTGACGTTTTGAAATAATCATAATGGTTTATGATTTGACTCAAAACGAAATAATTCTTGTGTATATAAGGAGGTTAGTGGGAGAGCGCACTGACAGTGAAATTCCCATATTCCCATATAGCTATTGTTGAAAGCTTGGCTTTCAATAGAATTCTCCGTAGAATTCTGGGAGATAACAACCTTTATTATAGAGGAATAAAGATCTACTGGGATAGATTTGGAGTTGTTAACACTCTCTGGAAATTGTACATTTAAAATGTACTTGTATTGGTGTCTCATACGCTTCAAGCATATGGAGTCACAATCAGGTCAATCCAAGTGACAGTCACTGGATTGAAGTTAAGAACATCTGTTAGTATCTCAGAGAACTAAAGATGCTATCTTAAACTATGGAGAAGGAGAACTTGAAGTGACTGGGATCACTGCTGCAAGTTTCCAAACAGAAAGTTAAACACTGCGGTACTATAAAGTTTGAATAACGGGACAGTGAGCTGGAAATCTTCCAAGCAAGATAACTGTTGCGAATAAACAACAAATGCGGATAATTGCTGCAGCTGAGGCAGCAATAGAAGTCTTTTGGGTCGAAAGTGAATCTAATTAGATTAGATATAGTTCTGTTAGCAGCTGAGCTAGGCGTCAGCACAGGCTAAGGAATTAAAGGTCTCATCGACGATCCAGATATATACTTCTGTATCATCTGATTCGTTCGGATCATACATCGTGGCGATGTGATGATCGTGTAAATCGCGTCAAACGATAATCGAACAAATCCGCTGACGAAAACCTTTCCTCAGCAATTTGAGCGAACCGTACATAGTTCGGGTGTAGGACACTCGAGTGACTGGCTATGTGCCAAGTGGGAGATTGTTGGATAATATGACCCATAGCGTCACTATTTGCACAGATCATGTTGTTGTGTAGCAAATTAACTATGTAACAAGGAAATTGCACTCTCGTCATTTTGTGATTAGATCACCATAGATATATAAATGAAGAGAGGTCCCTATGATTAGTTCCTGGATTGAGATGATATGAGACAGTATCAGTCCAGGATAAAATATCGTCTAGAGAGAGATAACGATTAATTTGGAATTAATCGGTAAATTAAATATTCGATATATTAAACGAAATTAGATTTCGACGCGGAATTAAAATTGGATTTTAATTCGGGCAAACGAGTTAATTTAGAATTAATTCGTTAGCGACGTAAATAATAATTTCGCTAGCCGCAATTATTCGATTGAATTAACGTCGCGACGTAAGCTCGGTATTTCGGAAATATCGAACCCGAACGCGTGAGTGCACGTGGGCCCACTTTCATTTGGAAACGTGTGGGGCCCACATGACACATGTCATTCTAATGCATTGCATGTAGATAGTGTACAAGCACTGCACTGAATGTTATTGCATGGAAATTGAGTGTTTGACACTCTAAGCCATTGCATGTTTTGTGTCATAATTTTATTATTAATTTAATAAAATTATGGCATAAATATAAATTGATTTTTGGTAAATCATTTTAATAACAACACAATTCAATCTCTCTCAAACTCTCTCTTCCTCTCACGGCAATGGTGGCCATTCTTCACTGGTTTTGAACCAGTTTGGGCGTGACTTTAGGGGAGCAAGAGTTGGGTTTTCATGGTGAAAACCGCAAGTGCTAGCACACTACGAGTCTTGCGAAGGTGGTAGGGAGGTTCACCATGAGAGCGGGACTCATCCGACGGAGTTTGGAGCTTCGTTTTGAGACCCGAAATTCTATTTTGCAGGGACAGTGGACTGTTGCAGTTTGGTGTGAAGGGCAGTGCGTTTTTGGCCTTCATTCGTCTCCAAATCGACTCAACCGATCAATGTGAGTATTCCGCTACCTCCGTTGATGTATTCACGCATTATTTCATGTCTTGATTTGATATTGGGACCTTAGAATAAACCAACAATATTCATATTCTCTATTATATCCGTAAACTTCCTATCTAAAGCCTCAAGCTTCTCATCCACTGTCAAACTAGTAACTACCATCTCACAAACAGATTAGAAGTAACAAATATGTGAACAAAATTATATAACCTCATAATTGTTGGGGCAGTTGTGGAACCCCTAGGGTCGGATAGGTGTCCCGCGTAGCGGAAATCAGTCTAACCCGTCGATATTTAGTATATGTGTATTTTAAAATATTTTTATGTAAAACTACATTCCATTTCGAGTCCATAGGTAAAAAAATGGACCAAAACGGAGTCCGGAGACCCTGGAACAGAGAAAAATAAGTTTTAGTATGAATCAGCTATGGGCGTTGCGACGCGTAAGCTTTGGCGTCGCGATGCCACAAATTGCCGAGAGCATGCTAAATGTAAACATCGGCGTGTCGCGACGCTGATGTCTGGGCGTCGCAACGCGCCCTTGTTTTAAGCTCAGCGTCGCGACGTGCAATGGTCTGAGTCGCGACGCTACTCAGGGCTGTATTTGTTTTTCAAGTTCAAACCATTACTAAACACTTCCAATTTTCTCCCAATACTTAAAATACACTTAAAATCTAATTTTAACTTCATAACTACCATCAACATATATTTTACAACTAGCATACATGTATTCTAAATACTTATATACATATATTTGAATCTAATCACAAACCATTTTAGAATCCCAATTAGAAATATCTCATGAACAATTGTAGTTCACCTAAAGGTGGTCAAGTGAATCTAGAATGGTAGCCAGAGCTCTAGAGTTTCAAACTCTTATTAATTGTTCCATGTCCAACATGAACATCTTTGACCTAATTTATAAGCATGTTGTGTTTATACTTCCAAAGTATCATAACACAATTGATTAGCCTTATTTCAACATTAAGCTATGTGATCATGCATCCAATAGACAAAAGAACATAGCTTATGAGAAGATCAAACATTACCTAGTAAGCTTGATGCAAGATCAAATCTATTTCTCATTTGTTGAAATTGTTGGAGAACCTCCAAGGTGTGCAAGCTTGACTTCAAGATCCAATCTTGATTTCCAATGCTAGCAAGCTTCCCTTAAAGATCCAATCTTGATTTCTCCTAGATGAAATATTGAGGAGACCTCACAAGCTTCTTTAAACACTTCTCTAACTTAGGCTAATCTCTCAAGAATTGCTTGTGTTTAACTTGCTCAAGCTATTGCTTATGCTTATACTTGTACTTGTACTTAAAACCTTCGTAAAGCTTGCTATTTATAGCAAAACTTAAGTAATTTTTAATTAATAAAAGTTATAATCAACTTTTAAGTGGGCTTAATCCAATTTGTCCAAATATGTATAATTAGGTGTGACTAATCTCCATTGTCTTCCACTTTGATTTAATCCAATTAAATCAAGCCAAAATCACCTATTATTACATACTTACAATTACCATAATATCCTCAAATGGTAGAAATAATTATGATTTTACAATTAAGCCCTTGTGTAATTATTGAATTAATCCAATTAATCTAATTAGGTCAAAGTAAATAATCAATGTTATCCAATAACACTTGATTATCTTAGTTGATAATTATAATATCGAATATTATCTTTTATCAAAATTAATCGGCTACCCAAGTGCTCAACGAGTACACTTCATATTGAGACTCTTTAAGTTCAGATACGTTCGTCATATAAGCCTAGCTAATATGTACACAATTCGGCCACCTCCGAATTCGCGAAGAACACGAACGAACTTTCAGAACTATACAAGTCGAGGTCATCACATATGTTTTATAATCCCTCTGTCGTAGGTTATCCGAGTTGTGTTTAGGAAACATAAAATACACCGTCAAGTTTCCGAGGCGCACATCTCATGTCGACATGTCCACGATTCGTTATAACTGATGCGATCCACCCTAGGTGATCGACTTTGGCCAAAGATTTAAGAATCATAACTTTACTCACATGGATACCTAAACCCCTTATGGTACACATACGTGCCGACGGATCCTATCTTGCTTTGCACTTGATTATTGAGTGCTTCGGTCCACACCCAATGAACATTTAGAGGCCGGACAATGAAAGGTTTCTGACTTACATGGCATCAAAGTGTGGAGGATCTCACACAAAATCAATATTATCCTATAGTCAAAGGATTACATATGCTATTCGACTCGAGGAGATTCATATTGACGGTGGTGTGTACTTCCAACTATTAGGAATCACATGTGAGTTATTCAGTATTCATTTCAATGAATACCCACATGTCTATACGAGTTTCCAAAACTCATGGTACATCGAGTTAAACCATTAGAACTCCAATTTCAATATACGACATGTGCTAGTATTCTAGGTTATAGAAATTCGATCGTATTCCAAAATCAATGACTAGGAATATTTACTTTAAGAATAGTTTACAATAGTAATACTTATCTCAATGTCGGACCATCTAGTGTCCAGTATTACTACAAGACTATTCTAAGGTCGATGTCATTCTTAACATATCTATATATCAATCTAATACGCATAATGACAATACCATTAATAAGATATGAAATGAAAAATAGTTATTTTATTAATAAATAATAAAATGTATAATTCGAATTGACACTTCAAGCACCAACTCCAATAAACTACCACATGTTTATTGAATAACTTAGGAGGTAAGGCCTTTGTAAGCGGGTTTTTATATTGTCTAGTCCTTGAACCTTCAAGACCATTATGTCTTTTCATTCAATTGTCTCTCTAATTATGCGGTATTTCCTTTCCACGTGTTTTGACTTGGAATGCACTCTTGGCTCCTTAGTCTACGTAATGGCTATATTATTATCACAATACAATGGGATCG
Source organism: Zanthoxylum bungeanum (assembly GCA_019454045.1). NCBI lineage: Eukaryota > Viridiplantae > Streptophyta > Magnoliopsida > Sapindales > Rutaceae > Zanthoxylum > Zanthoxylum bungeanum. Next base: position 151,733 of record SKCR01036736.1, read on the forward strand.
AATCCGCTATACTAGGCACAACGCTAAGTTTTGTGAAAAAATTTCTAATCCAAACAGTTTCTTTAGCAGCTTCTGAAGCCGCTATAAATTCCGCCTCAGTGGTGGAATCAGCTGTTGAGCCTTGCTTTGAACATCGCCAACTAACCGCACCACCGTTGAGGGTAAATATGTATCATGATGTAAATTTTCTATCATCTGGATCTCCCTGAAAGTCGGAGTCTATATAACCCTTAATTTGTAGCTCATTTTCTCCATATATCATAAACTTATCCCTAGTACCTTTAAGATATTTTAGGATATGTTTCACGGCTGTCCAATGATCATTACCTGGATCAGATTGATATCGGCTGGTCACACTGATGTTGAAACTAATGTCAGGTCTAGTACATATCATATCATACATTATGCTTCCAATACAAGAAGCATATGACAAGTTAGACATCCTAACTCTCTATTCCTCAGTCTGAGGTGTCGTTTTCTTTGAAAGATGTATGATGTATCAGAAAGGTACATTTACTGTCTTGCAGTTGGTAAAATCGTACATTTCTAACATCTTATCTATGTACGTCGATTGCGACAATCCTATAAGCTTCCTAACTCTATCCCGGTAGAGCCTTATACCTAGTATATAGGAAGCTTCGCCTATATCTTTTATGGAGAAGTTCTTACAAAGGTAGGCTTTCACACTTTGCATCAATGTTATATCATTTCATATGATAAGGATATCATCTACATATAAGACTAGGAAAACTATCATGCTCTCACTCACTTTATTATAAACACATGGTTCTTCCTCATTCTTGATGAATCTAGATAATCTAATAATGTTATCAAAATGACGATTCCATCTTCGGGATACCTGTTGAAGTCCATAAATAGAATCTTGGAGCTTACAAACCAAGTTTGAAGTCTCACTAGATACAAAATCCTCTGGTTGTTCCATATAGATATCATCATCAATGAATCCATTTAGGAAATCAATTTTCACATCCATCTGTCATATTTATAGTCGTGATATGCAACAATGGCTAAAAGAATCCTAATGGATTTTAACATGGCTACTGGTGAAAAAGTTTCCTCATAGTCAATCCTAAGACGTTGAGTGTAACCTTTTGCTACCAATCGGGCCTTAAAGGTTTCCACCTTTCCATCGGGCCCTCGCTTCATTTTTTAAACCCATTTACAACTAATAGGTTTAACTCATTCAGGAATTTCAACTAAGTCCCAGACTTGATTGTCATGCATTGAATCCATTTCGAATTTCATGGCTTCCTGCTATTTTCCTGAATCAATATCCAATATCGCTTTTTTATACGTAGTCGGATTTGTTTCCTCCAAGAGGAGAACATCAAGGCTCAGATCATATGTTAAAAACAATCTCTCAGGAGGCTTTGATATTCTATTCGACTTACATAGAACTTGTGTTATAGATCATTCACCTATTTGGATCTCTGGTTCCATCTCAGGTTCTTTACTGTTGGGATCAAACTCATCAAGTTCAATCTTTCTACAACTCCCACTATTTCTCAAAAATTCATTTTCAAGAAAAGTGGCAAAGCGAACAACAAATACATTTTGTTGCTCAGAATCATAGAATTGATATCCCAAAGAGTTTTCAGGATATCCAATTAACCTATATTTATACCCTCTGGGTGCTAGTTTATCCCGCTGCGTAATTCTAACGTGTGCAGGACAACCTCAAATCTTTAAATGCCTAAGACTTGGATTTCTACCGAACCATATCTGATAGAGGGTTGTAGAAACAGCTTTCGATGGAACTCTATTAAGTAGTGGGTAGCAGTAAGTAAAGCATAACCCCAAAGATAATAAGGAAGGTCTGTATAGTCATCATTGTTCACTCCATATCCAATAAAGTATAATTTCTACGCTCAGATATTACATTGTGTTGAGGTGTTCTTGATGGGCTATATTGGGCGAGAATTCCATTCTCCCTTAAATAACTTCTGAATTCTTCACTTATATATTCATCGTCTCGATCTGATCTAAGACACTTGACGAATTTACTAGTTTGTTTTTCAAATTCGTTTCGGAATATTTTGAACTTGTCAAATGATTCCGACTTATGTTTCATCAGATAGACATATCCATATATAGACTTGTCATATGTGAAAGTCATAAAGTATGTTGAACCATCTTGAGTGGCATGATTTAATATATCACCCACATTACTGTGTATTAGCTCTAATAAATCTCAAGCACGGTGTCCAACACCTAGAAATGAGGCCTTTGTCATATTTCCTTGGATACATGACTCACAAAATGGATAAAGATCTAAGGTAAGATTTTCAATCAAACCATCATTTACCAATTTGGATAGACGTCTAACACTTATGTGGCCCAATCTCATATGTCATAATTCAGTATTATTTAATTCAGATTTCTTATTTGTATTTCCTCTGCATTAAAGACATCTCTACATGTTTCCAAAATATAGTGACCGTTTGATAAAGAACATTCACATTTCAATAAATTATTTTTATCATAAAAACATAAAGTTTCATCCTTAATGTTTATTTTATATCCCTCTTTATCTAATATTGGCAGTGATATTATTTGTCTGATAAGTGAGGTAACATAATAACAGTCATGCAAATCTAATTTACATCCATTTATGAGATCTAGAATAATTGTTCCTATGGCCTTGACATCCAATGTCTCGCCATTGCCAACTCTAAGCTGGATCTCCCCTTTATTCAACCTTTTTTTTACCCATCATTACCTGCAGGGTGTTGTAAATAAAAGTAGGACTGCCAGTGTCTAACACCCATCCACTATTTGTGTCTAAGCTAATGAGATGTCAATAATTGAAAAAATACAAAGCGTACCTGAGGGTTCTGCTTTTCCTATCAGCTCTGGACAGTCATTCTTCCAGTGTCCAGGCTTCTTGCATTGTAGACATTGATCACGAGCTACTTGCGGTTTTATGCCTTTGCGCTTCTTGGAGTTCTTCTTGCAATATTCTTCTCCCCCATCTTTATTTTCTTTGACTTCCCAGAAGTCTTCGAAGAGCTAGCTCCACTATGGAGGTACAAAATGGGGTTGTCTTTTCTCATATCATGCTCCGCCATACATAACATGTTATGAAGTTCTTCATAGCTGGCTTGCATCGAGTGTATATGGAAGTTTAACACAAAGCCAGAATAAGATCCAGACAAAGAAGACAAAATCAAATTACGGCCCAACCGTTCATCAATCACAATGTCCTGTCATTCCAGATATTGGATCTGGTCGATCATGTTCAAAACATGAATACTGACAGCTTTTCTATCATTGAGTTCAGCACGGAACAATTACTTATACCTCCGATAAATTTCGATCTCTTAATTTATTTCGAACAACTCTTTGAGTGTTCGCATAATGCTCCAAGCATCCGGTACCTCTATGTAATGTCTCAGCAAATCTGGAACCATCAATCCCAAGATGTAGGATTTCACCTTCGGGTTATCATCCTTTTATCTATTAAACTTTCTCGTTCTTTTGGAGTGGAGTCATGATCGATTTCAACATGCAGTGGATTGACAGTGACATAAGTCAACTTTTCAAACTCCAAGACAAGGCGTATGTTCATTTCCCATTCGAAATAGTTCTCGGCTCCTTTTAGTTTATTAGTATCTGAAAGTCACATCAATGGATTAGCGACAGCCATCTACAAGACAACATTTTAAACAGTAGCAGAATATTTTTCATTTCAAAATAATAACATTAATTGATTATGAAATTTTAAATCTATTAGTGCCCTCCCACTACTTTATGTAATTTCGTAATCTCCCTTAACAGAAAAATAGAAATTTGACAATCAAAATTCCATAGTGGGAAGTAGATCCCATGACATTTACTCCAGCCTCACATTATTGACGGACTTGGCCTTCATAAACTCAATAGGTAGACCTCCAAGGTAATCACATTCATGTGACTCCTAGTTTGGTCCTGAACCGTTTCTTATTCTTACACTATCGACGGTCTTGGATTAAGACGTATCCCAGGTGTATACTTGTCAATGTGCACTAATGAGCTTTGTATGTACACTCTCACAATAATGACGGCATTAGGTGACTGCGTTAACTCATCATGCTACATCTAATGTTTTACCGGAGCGACCTAAGTTCCGAGCACTAATACCCTCACAATAATAATGGTCTTGGGCATTAGTAGTAAGAACTCATTCATCTCTGTATTGACAAGGCGGACCATCCAATAATGCTATAACATTATTAATACTTATTACTTAAAAGTAATCACCTAATCACGAGAGATTTACGACAATCAAGTCACTAATTTAATTAGATCAAAATTTTAATTTAATTCATGTAATACATATCCAATATGACTTATGCATAATTAAATTAAAATTACTATGACATAGATTCAAAAACATGTGTTGTGCGGTTAAGCCTTGCTACTGATACCATTCTGTTGGGGCAGTTATTAAACCCCTAGGGTCAGATCGGTACCTCGCGCATCAGAAATGGATCTAACCCATGGATATTAAGTATGCGTTGTTGGGGTTGGTGCTCAGAGCGCCAATCCGGACCATATTTATGTCTGATTCATTAATACGAACAATTTTGTTTTCCATAATGTTACTTACTTAGTGGTTGCACCTCTTGTTTTTATACACGTATTCGATCTAATTACGATTAGATTGAAACTAAATCTGATTTAGTGATATGTATTTATTAGAAAAAGACCCGATAATATATAATGTATTGTGCAGTTATAAAATAGTTTGTAATTGACATTTGGAAGTGTCACTACTAGAAATATATTATCAAATAAAGTTCCGGGTCAAGATTTACTAACACGGGTTGGTTAGTTAAATCCGTTGAGACCAGTTTATGTCGTATATCGAGACTTGGTCCGATGGTTTATCCCAATGAACCATGAGTCTTGGGAGACTCGTATAGACGTGTAGGTGTTTATAGTGGATAAACACTGAACGACTCACCGAAGATTCTTAATGGATGGTACACCAATGTCAATAAGAATCTTCTCGGGCTGAGTAGCATAGTGGTCATTCGAATTGAGACTTGAGATACCACTTTGGATGTATGATACATCCTCCACACTTAAATGGCAGTCACATCACCGATCTATTTAGATAGACCTCCACCTGTTCATTGGGTGTCGACCGATCCTCAGGATATCCTGTGTGTGTCAATATAAGATCTGTCAGTTCTGTGTACAGAGCATAGGTAGTCCATATGTGATTAGCAATCTGTTAAATCCATGGCCGTGGTATACTTTGGAAGTAAGTTCCGAGTGTTATTTAGAGATTGCTAATAGATACGTCGACGATATTATACCTATAGAGATTTGACATTTATATATATCACTGGGATAATCCAGATACCTGTGACGGATGGATTATACGTATGCAATGACCTCGACCTGTATGATTCAGCTAGTTTATCCGTGTTCGTCATAATTTACGGATGGATAGATTATGAACACGAAATTGGATTTCGTGACGGATATGTCTGAATCTAGAGAGTCTCACTAATGAAATATAATTGTAGAGCCCTGGGGCAACTTTTGTAAATAATGGTGATTATTTATAAATTGTTTAACTGTTAAATGGAAGATACATGCATTAGGGGCCAAATCGTCATTTCCTAATTAGTGTTTAATATTTGATATTATTAAATACACATTAATTAATTGTCAAATTAAGATATTTGACATATATCATTAATATATGTATTTGAGATATTTAAAGTAAATATAATACATATATTTGAAATATTTGTATTTAATTAATTATTTAATTATTAAATGATTAAAGTAATTAAAATATAAATATCTACCATTATGATAAAGTTAGGAAATGATTAACAAGTGTATATTGTTGACTTATAACTTAAAGGAAATGGTTACCAAAATGATTTTGATAACTTAGATATTTATTTTTAATAAGTTAAAAATTGAAAATATCTTTTTCATTTTACTTGGTGATTTTCGGCCATACCCTAAGTATTTAAAGTGTTAAATTTTTTCAATTGCCAATTCTTGTCTAAGCTTTCAAAAGAAAAACAAAACACTTTGAGAAGAAAAAGTGAAGGAACAAGATTCAAATCAAGAAAATACAAGGATTTAGTAAGTATTTCCAAACTTTCATTAGAGGGTTCCTTTCATCCATGGCTACAACATGAGTAGTTATTAGGTTTTTATACTCATTCTTGTTTATGGTTTTGGTGGTTGGAAGTTTTGATCATGGGTGTTTGCATGTATGATACTTAAAGAAAGTTTATAAGGTGTTATTAAGAATTCTTTTGATCATTTGATGATCTAGTTGTCATTTTAGAGTTGTTGGGCCACTCATTGATGACCTAGAATTGTTCTAGAGTTATTTCAAAGTGGTAAGACTTATTGGTGTGGTAGAAACTTGATTGAAATATTAGATTTGTTTAATTTGGTGTAATTTGATCATATTGATGTTTTTACAAAACTAGGGTTTATACCCTTTCCAAATTTGGGGCTTTTCATGTATGTGTTGTGTAATGATGTATAGATGATGTATATCAAGTTTGGTGATGATTGTATTTCATCTTGACTTGTTTTGAACAAGATTGGACTAAAATGCACAAGTTGGAAACTTGGAGGAGCTCACAACAATTTGCAAGAAATTGTGGTTTTGAGTTGCAATTTGTATTTTGATGTTTATGACATGTTAAAATCATTTTGGTACTGATTTGGAATCATTTGAAATTATATTTGACAATTTAAGGACCAAAATGATCAAAATGCAAAGTTTAGGGGTAATTATGTAATTAATGAAAAATCTGGAAAAAGTTTTCAGAATTCTGTTTTCCATGTATATTTGATGTACAAATCATTTTGGTTTTGATTGGAAATCACCTAAGTTTATTTTGAACAATTTAGGACTAAAATGATTAAAATGAAAAGTATTGGGGCTTTACGGTAATTAAAAATAAATATAAATTCTTGGGTAAAATATTTCAGATATTAAGTATTGAGTAATTAAAATAAATAAGTTTATTTTAATTGTTCAAGAAAAATTTTGAAATTAGAAAATTTTGATTTTTCGCGTTCCGCTGCGTTACCCGTACTACCCCTTAAAACCCCTACAAAAATGGTACCATAGCGAGTCTGATTCTAGGCCCTTGATATGATTAGCCCTTTAAATCTAATGTTTGATATTGTCTTTGCTTGATACATGCATGTTTTAATTTAATTTGATTAAATTTAGGGTGTATGACACTTTGCAGAAAATCTCTAATTAATAAGGTTTTAAAGTAACTAGTATAGAGATACTTGTTTCTTGGTTTGCCTTATCAATACGGTTTATGGATATCTGTTCTACGACTACATCCGAGAACGTGCCAAAGCAGTGAGAGTGTAGCCGATAGAAATTTATTTATATCGGATGTATACTTGATACTAGATAAATTCAAGTGAAAGCGGAATCTTGAACATGCCAAAGCTGTCAGGGTTACGCAAGTAGCTTGAGTTTATCATTGACGAGTTTAACCTTGGTACGCCTCATTGTGAACGTGCCAAAGCTGTCACAACGAGAAACAGCCATAACCAAAACCGGAGTCACAGTAAGTGTGATTGACAATGAGTTGTCTACCTGTGAATATACGTATGCGAGATCATGCCAAAGCTGTGAGTCGAAATATATTCGTGGGGTCCACTTCCCATTATGAAATTCGATTTAATTATTGAATTCTCATTTTTCGTTGGGGATTACGATATTCATTAAATAGTGGGAGACACTGCTAAGTTTAAAATATTTCATAACTTAAGCAGTGTGTAATATTATGAAAAATTATCGCTTGTTTGTTTTCCTTATTCTATAGTATATAAAATTAAACTTTTAATCCACTGCTTACATATTTTAATATGTTGTTTCTGACTTGACTTATGGTTGCACTTTTCTAGAATAGGTTCTAGATACTATTAGACTAGGATATTGTTAGATTAGTCTAAACCATCGGGAATTGTTGTTCCAATTTTCTTGAAAAATCAAGATGGTTAGTGACTTAGTTACTAAGTCATGATAGATAATCTAGATAGATTCCATTTTAGGATATTATTTTGTAGAGAGAATAGTTTCTTGTGCAGTAAGAATTGACATGAATCAGTTCATGTCTCGAGATTCTTAACTGGTATTAAGAAAACCCCATTAGGTATTTGTTTATATGATAATGACGTTTCTTAGCTTTAGTTACCTTTAGAGGTAATGTGTCTGACACAGTTTGTTAATCAATTATTTGCAATTGTTGTGAATATTTGAAAGCAAATTATAAAGCTATAGAAATGAGATGCGTATAGTTGTGTGTAGAAAATATCGATTCTCACAATACGACAATTATAGGTATTGGATAACAGATCTCTCGTCTAGTTATTTAAGATATTATTTAATGATAGTTTTGATATTTGATATCAGAACTTGCGGCTATTGGATAGTTACTTGTTCTTTATAAACAGTTGTTATATAAATATTTTAATACAACTAGTTGTCTCATTGACGTAGAGATAAACATTAAGAAAATATTCTATAAAATAAATAATTTAGAATAGTGCTTTATGAGATTTCATCACTTAAGCATTAGATGCTTATGCCGTATGGTAAATGATGGTCTAATATGAGGTCACACCACATATCCTTATCCATTTAATGAATATTGTATTCAGGAATGTGATTAAATCTCATTTAACCAATGATTGTCATTGGAGCATAAGATTTATTTAACTGATACATTATATGTATGTAGTTTAATAAATTATAATTGCTTAAGGTAGTTTTCTTTACTTCGTAACTTAGTTGATGAATTTTCATAACTTAGTTACGTGTTTTTGAAAGAACACATATTGAACGTCTTGAAATATTCGAGAACTTTCAATCTGTTTAGATGAAACGCAGATAGAATATTTTTGACTAGTTCAAAGATATTCGATCTGGAGTTTTGAAAACTTTATCCTTAAAATTCATTACAAGCCTTTGAATTGTTCAAGGATCTTTGATATGATCAAATGTTTGAATTTATGGCAATTACTTCTAAGATTATTCAGTGAATAGGATTCTTACTCAATATAATTCTTCCACAATTCCATCTTGATGGAATTGGTCAGTGGGAGTAATCGAATCTTATATGATTTGATTCGTTTGATATTGAGTGTTGCCGAATTAGTTTCAATACTCTTGGGGTTATGCTCCAGTAACATTAATTCATCCTTTTAATTAATGTTCATTTAGTTTCTACAGTTGCGTATATGATATGTATAGGTAGAAAATTTGAATCTTGAAAAGTTTGAGATTTGAATATTTCTTTTGTATAATGGTTATATAATTGAAAGGTCTTGCACCTTGGAGGTACAAGTAAAAGTTTATCATTTATTCTATTTTATAGAATATTGTATTCTATTTGATAGAATATCTTTCCTACAATCCTAAGTAATAAAATTATTTTATTACTTGGTGTGTAACATCAGATTTTATTACTGGGAGGCTTGTGAGATACTCTTATTAGTCGTGCATTAGATATAATCTAATAAAGGACACAGCAAGGCTATCTGTATGACAGTTAGTATAACTGTTTAACAGTTAGTATATGTCTTATGTATAGTATTCATCTTTCGTAAATGATGATTCCTTTTTCGAAAGAGATATTGATTAGAATGTCAAATCAATCTTATGTATCATGTGATGATGACATAATGAATAATTTATTATGTGTGATTAAAGATATCAATTTAATCGTAATTGTTACAAGTTATTTTGATACACTGTAGACCATAGGATGAGTCTTGAAACATGTTCTTTGTGATCTTTGAGATATTAAGAACGAGTTTGTAACTCATGGAGCATATAGTCTGCAGCCATTAGGGTTATATTAGTTTTGAGTCTAATTATGACGTTAGACAGTCTACGTAATAAAGAGTCAGAAAAGATGCAGTGGGAGTGTCACAAAAGATTCTACTTTGTGAGTGGAATTAGATGCGACTTATGAAGTATTGACTTATGAGGTTGCATAGTGACCTAATAAATTAGAAGTTTTCACATTGGTATTGTGTCTGCGGTTGTCTGCATAGTATTTTGGATTTGATCCACAAATACTTGCACAACTCAAAAACTGTAGCACATGTAACGACCCATAGTTTTATTACTATTACGTGGTGGAACTGTGGTAGCACGGGATGAAAATAATATAATATAAATTATGTACGGGCACAAATACACTCATGAATCGACTTTGGGGATGTTCGGTTAATTTTCCAAAATTTCGATACAAGACTGTATAACGTACAACTCCAGACATCCCATAGTATTTGGGCCATAACATTTTCATTCGAACTCCTATATTTATGAATTGTTTATTGTCGGAAATATGAGATCGAGATCTACAACTTTCACGTTGAACATTTTTGCAAATTCGAAACAGAAATGGATTAAAAATGAAGATTAATTTTTGGATGAATAGTACTTGAGGGCATTCTAGTAATTTCCATAAATTTCTTTAAAGCCTTGCATAAGTTTTTATGTGAGATATTAATTGCAGAAGTCAGTAGTCAGAGGCTTAGGGGAATAGTACGGCCTATTCCATGCCGATAACATCTCCCAGATTGGGGATGTTACAGCACAATATTGATGTCGCATCTGAGTCATATTAATGTATAACTTAGGTTCTACAAAATATGAAGGATGCTGCCTAAGGAAACAATTGGGTTTGTTGGAAAAACTCAATATGTCATTGCGAAACTACTTCTTGTTGCCTACCTCTTGAGTGCTAGGTGAGCTCTTGAGGGCCATGGGCATACGATACACATTGAGATGTGTATATGATACCGTGGATTGGCATAAGAGCAAGTAGGAGAAATTATTGGGGTTGGTGCTCATAGCGCCAATCCGGACCGTATTTATGTCTGATTCATGAATACGAACAATCTTTTTTCCATAATGTTACTTACTTACTGGTTGCACCTCTTGTTTTTATATACGTATTCGATCTAATTACGATTAGATTGAAACTAAATCTGATTTAGTGATATGTATATATTAGACAAAGACCCGATAATATATAATGTAATGCGCAGTTACAAAATAGTTTGTAATTGACATTTGAAAGTGTCACTACTAGAAATATATTATCAAATAAAGTTCATGGTCAAGATTTACTAACACGGGTCGGTTAGTTAAATCCGTTGAGACCATTACATGTCGTATATCGAGACTTGGTCTGATGGTTTATCCCAATGAACCATGAGTCTTGGGAGACTCGTATAGACGTGTAGGTGTTTATAGTGGATAAACACTGAACGACTCACCAAAGATTCTTAATGGATGGAACACCAACGTTAATAAGAATCTTCTCGGGTTGAGTAGCATATTGGTCCTTCGACTTTCGACTTGAGATACCACTGTGGATGTATGATACATCCTCCATACTTATATGGTAGTCACGTCACCGATATATTTAGATAAGACCTTCGTCTATTTGTTGGGTGTGGACCGATCCTCAGGATATCCTGTGTGTGTCAAGATAGGATCCGTCAGTTCTGTGTACATAGCATATGTAGTCCATATGTGATTAGCAATGTGTTAAATCCATGGTCGTGGTATACTTCAGAAGTAAGTTCGTGTTATTAGAGATTGCTAATAAATATGTCGACGAGATTATACCTATAGAGATTTGACGTTTATATCTATATCTCTGGGATAATCCGGATACATGTGACGGAGGGATTATACGTATGCAATGACCTCGACCTGTATGATTCAGCTAGTTTACCTGTGTTCGTCATAATTTACGGGTGGGTAGATTATGGACATGAAATTGGATTTGGTGACGGATATACCTGAATCTAAAGAGTCTCACTAATGAAATATACTCGTAGAGCACTGAGGCAACTTTTGTAAATAATGGTGATTATTTATAAATCGTTTAACTGTTAAATGAAAGATATATGCATTATGGGCCGAATCGTCATTTCCTAATTAGTGTGTATTTGTGTTTAATATTTGATATTATTAAATACATATTAATTAATTGTCAATTTTAGATATTTGACATATATCATTGATATATGTATTTCAGATATTTAAAGTAAATATAATACATATATTTGAGATATTTGTATTTAATTAATTATTTAATTATTTAATTGTTAAATGATTAAAGTAATTAAAATATAAATATATACCATGATAAAGTTAGGAAATGATTAACATGTATATATTTTTGACTTATACCTTAAAGGAAATGGTTATCAAAATGGTTTGATAACTTAGATATTTATTTTTAATAATTTAAAAATTGAAAATATATTTTTCCTTTTACTTGGTGATTTTCGGCCATACCCTAAGTACTTACAGTGTTAAATTTTTTCATTTGCCAACTCTTGTCTAAGCTTTCAAAAGAAAAACAAAACACTTTGAGAAGAAAAAGTGAAGGAACAAGATTCAAATTAAGAAAAGACAATGATTTAGTAAGTATTTTCAACCTTTCAAAGAAGGTAATTTGTTTCTTTCATCCATGGCTACAACATGTGTAGTTCTTAGGTTTTTCTACTCATTCTTGTTTATGTTTTTGGTGGTTGGAAGTTTTGATCATGGGTGTTTGCATGTATGATACTGTTAGGGTTGGTGCTCGGAGTGCCAAATCCGGATCGTATTTATGTCTGATTCATGAATACGAGCAATTCCATTTTTCATAATATTACTTATTTAATGGTAGCACCTCTTGTCTTTTATATACATATTCGATCTAATTTTGATTAGATATCTAATTATGATTAGATTAAAACTAAATCTGATTTAGTGATACGTGTATATTAGACAAAGACCTTAGGATTTACAACGTAGTACGCAGTTACAACGTAGTTTATAATTGACATTGGGAAGCGCACTATAAGATGTATATCCTTAAATAAAGTTCCTTAAATACAGTAAGACTATCTATATGACAGTTAGTATAACTGTTTGACAGTTAACGTGTCTTTTATATATATAGTATTCATCTTTCGTAAAGGATGATTCCTTTGTCGAAAGAGAGATTGATTGGAATGTCTAGTCAATCTTATGCATCATAAAATGATGACGTAATAAATACTATATTATGTGCGATTAAAGAGATCAATTTAATCGTAATTGTTATGAGTTATTTTGATATGATGCGGACCATATGATGGGTTTTGAAACATGTTCTTCGTTATCTTAGAGATATTAAGAATAAGTTTCTTATTCATGGAGAATTTAGTCTGCAACCATAAGGTCAGATTAGTTTTGATCCTAATTATGACATTAGATGGTCTATGTCATATAAAGTCAGAAAAAATGCAGTGGGAGTGTCACCGTTGATTCTACTAAACTAGTGGAATCAATTGTAACTTATGAAGTATTGACTTATGAAGTTGCATAGTGACCCTATAGATTAGAAATTTTCATATTAGTGTAGTGCTCGCGGTTGTCTCATAGTATTTGGATTTGATCTCTAAATACATAGACAGCTCAGTAGCTATAGCACAATATTGATATAGCGTTTGAGTCATATTGATGTGGAATTTGGATTCTAAAAAATATGAATGATGCTGGCTAAGGAAAATGATTGAGTTTGTTGGACGGACTCAATTTGTTAAAGCAGACTTACTTGTTGTTGCCTACCTCTTGAGTGCTAGGTGAGCTCTTAAGGGCCATGAGTATGTGATATACATTGAGATGTGTCTATGATACTGTGGATTGGCACTAGAGCAAGTGGGAGAAATTGTTAGGGTTGGTGCTCGGAGTGCCAATCTGGATCGTATTTATGTCCGATTCATGAATACGAGCAATTTTATTTTCCATAATATTACTTATTTAATGGTAGCACCTCTTGTCTTTTATACACATATTCGATCTAATTGGGATTAGATATCTAATTATGATTAGATTGAAATTAAATCTGATTTAGTGATACATGTATATTAGACAAAGACCCTAGGATTTACAACTTAGTGCGCAGTCACAACATAATTTGTAATTGACTTTGGGAAGCGCACTATAAGATGTGTATCCTTAAATAAAGTTCCTAGTCAAGATTTACTAACACGGGTCGGTTAGTAAAATCCGCTGAAACCACTACATGTCGTATATCGTGACTTGGTCTGATGGTTTATCCCGATGAACCATGAGTCTCGGGAGACTCGTATAGACATGTAGGTGTTTATTTGATAAACACTGAATGACTCACTGAATATTTCCTAATAGATGGTACACTAACGTCAATAGGAATCTTCTCGAGTTCAGCGAGCATAGTGGTCATTCGACTTGAGATACTACTGTGGATATATGAGTTATCCTCCATACTTTGATGGCATTCACGTCACCGATCTATTTAGATCAGACCTCCGCATGTTCGTTGGGTGTGGACTGATGCTCATGATATTATGTGTGTATCAAGATAGAATCTGTCAGTCCTGTGTACAGGACATAGGCATCCTACACGTGTTTGCTATCTAGGAAATCCATGGCCGTGGTATAACTTTGGAAATCAGTTCTGAGTGTTTTTTAGAGATCGTAAATTGAAAGTCGACTATATTATACCGAACAGATTTGACGTTCTTATCTATATCTCAGGTATAATATGGATAGCCTGTGACAGAGGGATTATACATATGCAATAACCTCGACTTGCATAGTTTAGCGAGATTATCCGTGGTCGTTATAATTCAAGAGTGGGTGAATTATGGACACAAAATTGGATTTCGTGATGGATAAACCTAAACTTAGAGAGTCCCACAGTATGAAGTGTACTCGTTGAGAACTTGGGCAACGCGTTATGAATAATACAGATTATTCGTAATACTTCACCGGATTAAATGAGTTAATTCGAATTGTTTAAATGGTTAAACGAAAACACATGCATATGGGCATTTTTGGTCAAACGTAATTATTATGTATTTGTATTTGATACATAATTTGACTAGATACACATTAATTAATTGTCAAATGAGATTTTGACACATGCCATTAATATATGTATTTGTTATTTAATGTAAATAAAAATACATATATAATAATAATTAATTAATTATTTATTTAGATATTTAAATGTTAAATATTTGAATAATTAAATAATATCCATATTTCATAAAAGTTGTGCAATATGGCTAATTATTATTGGTTACATGTGGCATGTTTTAAATTAAACTTTAGGTGTGCAAATTTGATTTTTTAACTTAATGTTTAATTTTGTTTAATTGATTTAAATTGCAAAAATGACAATTTTGCCCCCTAAGTCGGCAACCCTTGTTTAAATTAGGAAATTTTGTTTTCTTTTTCATTCAAGGGGAAGCTTATGGCCAAATATATCCTCTAAAAAGCTCTCAAAGTTTACTTGTTGATTCAAGGAGAAAAAGGAAGGAAAAATCAAGAAAAAGCTTAGGAAATTATGAGATTAAAAGGTAATCATCAATCTCCTTAAGCCTAGAAAGCATGTTTCTTGTTTCTTGATTATCTAGATTGATTCTAGGGTTTCTTCTTTTCTATAAATTTGGGGCTTTTTGGTTTGAAGGATGAATTGCAAGGCCTTGTGCATGTGTGAAGTTGTTTTGGATGATATTATTGTAATATTGATTCTATTTTGTCATTTGATGATAAGTTGACATTCTAGAGTGTTATGACCACTCTTGTAATGCCTAGAATTATTCATGGGTTGTTCATTTGTGGTGACTTTGGTTGGTGTTAAGATTAATTAGATTAATGTTGAAAAATTGGATTTAAAGCATGAAAAGTCATATTTTTCTGGTCTGGATCAGATCTGGAATTAATTCTGTTTTGGTGATGAAAATGATGTTTTATAAATATATTGAATGTGTTTTGGGTGTTGGAACAATTGCCGGAAATTATTTCGGAGTTGAAATAAGTGAAAACGGCGTTACCGGGTGACTTTTGAGCCAACCAGGTGACGGATGCTAAAACAGTGAATTTGTCACTATTCGGGCAGTCCATGAACTTCCCTAATACTATTGGGGCTGACCTAGGCAGCCCTCATGTGTATTGGGTAGTCGGTTCGGTCAAAAACGTGTTTTATGCTATTTTGCGGAAAAATATTTCGTAAAAGTTTCGCGACGTTTCTTAACTATTTATGTCATTATTTGATATCAAATAAATATGTTTAGGTGAAATATGAATGAATTATTCATATTGGATATTGAATAATTCATTCGGTAATTTAAAAAGTTTTAAAATTACGATTTCGCCTGAACAGCGCTTCCGCTGCGCCCTTTGCCCAAAACCCCAACAGATACTTAAAGAAAGCTTATAAGGTGTTATTAAGCATTCTTTTGATCATTTGATGATCTTTTTGGGTTTACTAGGTAAAACCAAGATCAAATTAAGCAATGAAATGTGCGAATACAACAAAGTAAAGTAGCGGAAATACTCACTTTGATCGGCTTTTGGATGCGATGAACACAAAAAAAATAATTCTGCTCCAAGCTTTTCCTCCTTGTATGATTCGGCCAAGCCCCTTTGATTTTGATCTTCAAGCTCCAAGCTTTGTGAATGATTCCATACTCAAGGGTTGGTTTCCCTATCACCTTTGTAAGATCTCTTTATGTGCTAGCATTAGAAAATTTTTGCAACAAAAATTTCCCTATCACTTGTTACAACTCTCAGCCAAGCAAGAGATGGAGAGGGAGAGAAGCACTTTCAGTTTTTAGAGAGAGAGAAGGAATGAATAATGTATGTTGTGTATTTGATTTCCAAAATCAAATACCATTTACCAAAATTTCCAAAAGGTTGGTACAAGGCATTAAAGCCTCCAACAACTCCCATCAATCAAAAAGTGACAAGGTGTCAATCACCAAAAAGTGACAAGACTTTCATCACTTGAGTGACTAATGATGTGACACGTGATGTGACTTGTGGGTCCCACTTGATTCAAAATCCGAGTGGGCCCGCAAACACTCCTGGGCTCGAGTTCGCTAATTCCGAATTAACAAATTTTCCATTGCGACGTAATTAAATCAAATTTAATTAAATAATTATGCCTAGCATAATTACTATTCACGTTGCTAGCAAATTAATTCTAAATTAACTCGTTCGCCCGAATTAAAATCTAATTTTAATTCCGCGTTGAAATCTAATTCAGTTTAATATATCGAATATATTATTTTATCGATTAATTCCAAATTAATCGTTCTCTCTCTTCAAATAGTATTTTATCCCAGATAAAATTTCTCTGTAATTAATCCTAGATTAATTTTCTCTCTCTTATAATTAATCCTAGATTAATTATGTTCGAGTCATACGTCATCGGTGAATCTTCGAGAAGCGACCCATGAGATCCCTGGATATGTTGGCAGTAAATCTGATCATCGGACTATCCGAACACGTACGTACCTAGTACTACGTTTTTACCGATTTACGAGATATGGTTGGCTTCTAGCAAAGCACCGTGCCTACCCAATTCTCCAGAAATATTCTTAAAGGAATATATAATCTATGTCAGACGTAGTATATATAGTATTGCGTATTGCGATCCAATATCGAATGTCACATGCAAGGCCTGAGGCTGGAATTGTGTCTGCCCTATACGAAGCATATATCGGATCTTTGGTAACTAGTCTCTATAATCGGATAATCATTACCTAGTTATATTATCCCGATGACTGCAGTACTAAAGAGTACTAGTTCCGTATCCAGCGTGATCATCATCTCCATATGACTGGAGTGATACTTCCATCTTGACATCACACCCAATACACTATGATTCTCAATATACCCAGAAGAGGCATACACAGAACCTGTTAAAGCCCTGGACGACCAAAACTAAAGTATATTGATTGTTACAAGCATTAGCGATGCAAGTCTCAGGTTAAGACCAAATACACCTACCCTGATTCGGACTTCCATAGACACATAGTCATACTACCAATGGAATTCCGAGGGGTCTATCCAGAGCGAAGTTGTTTCCGTACCATCGGTAAACACAACCTCCTATCACACATGCATTAGTATTCAATACTTAAATATATGAGAACTATGCCGTTATGCTCCCACAACGCGCACAAGTGCAATAATAGTCTATTCCGCATTATCGATGTCCAATCTCGATAATACTACGACTATGGATGTTTTAATGATTAAACCTTAGTGGATTAATATTGTCTCATATCTTATTAATCTGGAACTAATCATATGGACTTTTATCATTTATGTATCTTGGTAATCCAATTACAAATGATAAAAGAGTAATTTCCTTTGTCACATAGTTAATTTGTACAACAACACAATATTCTGTACAAATAGTGATGCTATGGGTCATAATTGTCCAACAATCTCCCACTTGGCCTATAGCCAATCACTCAAGTTCCCTACACTTGAACTATGTACGGGTTGCTCAAATTTCTGCTGAGAAACAGCTTTCGTTAGCGGATTTGCAAAGTTATCATCTGATGCGATTTATTCGATCATCACATCGCCACGATGTAGGATCCGAACGAATCTGATGAATAGTTGAAGTATATACTTGGATCGATGTTGAGACCATTAATTCTTTAGCCTGTGTTGTAGCCTAGCTCAGCTGCTAACAGAACTACTCCTAATCCAATTAGGATTATATAGATTCAAAGTGTTTCTATTGATGCCTCAGCTGCAGCAATATTTCGCTTTTGTTGTTTATTCAGCAACAGTATCTTGCTTGGAAGATTTCCAGCTCACTGTTCCATTATTCAAACTATATAGTATCCTTATTACGACCTATAGTCGTTTTTATCGGTTATGAAACTTGCAACAGTGAACCCAATCACTTCAATTTCTCCTTCTCCATAGTTTAAGAAAGCATCCTTAGTTCATCTAAGATATTTAAGGATGTTCTTAACATCAATCCAGTGACTATCACTTGGATTGGCCTGATTGTGACTCCATATGCTCAAAGCATATGAGACACCAGGTCACGTACATATCTTTCAATGTACGAGTTCTCGGAGAGTGTCAACAACTTTTAAATCTATCCCAGTAGATCCTTATTCCTAGAATAAAAGTTGTCTCTCCCAAGAATTCTACGGAGAATTTTCATGAAAGCCAAGCTTTCACCGATTGTATTATGGGAATGTCATTTCCAAGAAATGACATGTCATCATTATTTAGGACAATCACTGTCAGTGCGCTCCCACTAACCTCCTTATATACACAAGAATCATTTTCGTTTTGAATTAAATCATATACCATTATGATTACATCAAAATGATAGTTCCAAGAACGCAATGCTTGCTTCAATCCATAAATTGATTGAATTAACTTGCAAACCTTGTTTGCTTGTTTTGGTACGAAAAAACCGTCAGGATGTTATAAACATCCTCCAAAAGGTTTCCGTTTAAGGAAAGCGATTTTGACGTTCAGCTGCCATATTTCATAAATGAAACATGCAGCATTAGCAAGCATTATCCAAATGGATTTAACCATGGAAACGAGTAAAAGGGTTCGTCGTAATCGACACAATGTTGATAACGATACATTTTCGCTACAAGCCTAGCTTTGTACGTTTGTATGTTGCCATCCATGTATGTCTTCCTTGAAGACTCATCTAGTACCAATAGGCACAATGCCTACCGTTACAACAACCAGTGTCCAAACTTGGTTGGTATACATGGAATCCATTTCGGATATCATGGCACTTTTTCCATAATAGGGAGTCGATACCTTGTATCACTTTCTCATACGTAGCCGGTTCATATTCCTCAATAAGATTGACATCTTCATGAGGTGAGATCAGAAACCCATACCTCCCAGGTTGTTTTCTGACTCTCTTCGACTTACGTGGTTCTTGTGTATTTGAAGATTATGGTACAGTTTCATCTCTGATGAACTGTTTGTGTTCCGTTAAGGAATCAGTGTCTGGAACAGTATTACTCCGATTTTCATCGAGTTTTACTTTCCTCCCACTTACCACTGCATATAGGTATTCCTTTTAGGAAAACCGCATGGAGAGCAACAATTAAATTGTTCTCATGTGAGTTGTATAAGTACTATACTTTGGTTACCCTAGGATAACCTACAAATTAGGCACTTATCCAATTTGGGTTTTAGTTTGGTATCATCCAAACGTTTGCCTAGCATTCCCAAATCTTCAGGAATGAGAAAACCCAGTTTTTTTCATGTTCATATCTAATATGAAGTCTGTCAAACAGATGAAACCTTATTCAAAATAAGTATTGCACTGTTTAATGTGTATCCTAGAAGGAAAATGGTAGCTTAGAGCGACTCATAATTAACCTCATCATGTCCAACAAAATTTGGTTTCTCCGTTTGGACACACCGCTCAATTGAGGTGTTCCGGGAGGAGTCCACTGTGAAAGAATACTATACTCTTTTAGGTAATCGAGAAACTTATTGCTTAAGTATTTTCCACTACGGTATAACTCTGACGATTTTATGCTTTAGCCGATTTGTCTGTCTACTTCGTGTTGAAACTCTTTGAATCTATCAAAAGTTTATGATTCGTGTTTCAAAAGAAACATATAACCATAACGCGATGCTACATCCGTAAAGGTTACGAAGTATTCATATCCACTTCTAGCCTAGCTAGACATGGGCCCACTGATGTCACTATGAACGAGGGCTAACAGATCGGTGGCACTTATATTTTTACCAAGTAAAAATTGTTTTAGGCACTTTTCCTAATAAACTAGATTCGTAGACATCATTTTATTAGAATCAAATCCGTCCTAGTATCCACTCTTCGAAAGTGTGGATATACGAGTCTTGTTAGTTTGTCCCAGACAACAATGCCACTTTTAAGTCTCAACTGTTTTATTCAGTTTGAGCTATTTGTTTGTCAAGTTATATGTTTGAGATTCATTTATATTCAAAATATAAATACTGTTATTCACATCTAATGTGCTTATCTCAATATCAACTTTATAAAATAAAACATTTTAGTGTTCTAGAATATAAAGATATACCCGCAACGGGTTAAACTTAGATATAGAGATAATGTCTCTAGTCAAACTAGGTACATTTTAACAGTTTCCTAATTTAAGTACATACCTATCACTTGTTACAACTCTCGGCCAAGCAAGAGATGGAGAGGGAGAGAAACACTTTCGGTTTTTAGAGAGAAAGAAGGAATGAATAATGTATGTTGTGTATCTGATTTCCAAAATCAAATACCATTTACCAAAATTTCTAAAAGGTTGGTACAAGGCATTAAAGCCTCCAACAACTCCCATCAATCAAAAAGTGACAAGGTGTCAATCACCAAAAAGTGACAAGACTTACATCACTTGAGTGACTAATGATGTGACGCATGATGTGACTTGTAGGCCCCACTTGATTCAAAATCCGAGTGGGCCCGCAAACACTCCCGGGCTCGGGTTCGCTAATTCCGAATTAACGAATTTTCCGTTGCGACGTAATTAAATCAAAATTAATTAAATAATTATGCCTAGCATAATTACTATTCACGTTGCTAGCAAATTAATTCTAAATTAACTCGTTCACCCGAATTAAAATCTAATTTTAATTCCGCGTCGAAATCTAATTTCGTTTAATATATCAAATTTATTATTTTATCGATTAATTCTAAATTAATCGTTCTCTCTCTTCAAATAGTATTTTATCCCAGATAAAATTTCTCCGTAATTAATCCTAGATTAATTTTCTCTCTTATAATTAATCCTAGATTAATTATGTTCGAGTCATACGTCATCGGTGAATCTTCGGGAAGAAACCCATGAGATCCCTGGATATGTTGGCAGTAAATCCGGTCGTCGGACTATCCGAACACGTACGTACCTAGTACTACGTTTTTACCGATTTACGAGACATGGTTGGCTTCTAGCAAAGCACCGTGCCTACCCAATTCTCCAGAAATATTTTTAAAGAAATATATAATCTATGTCAGACGTAGTAAACGTAGTATTACGTATTGCGATCCAATATCGAATGTCACATACAAGGTCTGGGGATGGAATTGTGTCTGCCCCGTACGAAGCATATATCAGATCTCTGGTAACTAGTCTCTATAATCAGATAATCATGACCTAGTCATATTATCCCGATGACTGCAGTACTAAAGAGTACTAGTTCTGTATCCAGCGTGATCATCATCTCCATATGACTGGAGTGATACTTCCATCTTGACATCACACCCAATACACTACGATTCTCAATATACCCAGAAGAGGCGTACACAGAACCTGTTAAAGCCCTGGACGACCAAAACCAAAGTATATTGATTGTCGCAAGTATTAGCGATGTAAGTCTAAGGTTAAGACCAAATACACCTACCCTTATTCGGACTTCCATAGACACATAGTCATACTACCAATAGAATTCTGAGGGGTTTATCTAGAGCGAAGCTGTTTCCGTACCATCGGTAAACACAACCTCCTATCACACTTGCATAAGTATCCAATACTTAAATATATGAGAACTATGTCGTTATGCTCCCACAACGCGCACAAGTGCAATACTAGTCTATTCCGCATTATCGATGTCCAATCTCGATAATACTACGACTATGGATGTTTTAATGATTAAACCTTAGTGGATTAATATTGTCTCATATCTTATTAATCCGGAACTAATCATATGGACTTTTATCATTTATGTATCTTGGTAATCCAATTACAAATGATAAAAGAGCAATTTCCTTTGCCACATAGTTAATTTGTACAACAACACAATGTTCTGTACAAATAGTGATGCTATGGGTCATAATTGTCCAACATATCTAGTTGCCATTTTAGAGTTGTTGGGCCACTCATTGATGACCTAGAATTGTTCTAGAGTTATTTCAAAGTGGTGAGACTTGTTTCGTGTTGTAGAGACTTGATTGAAACATTAGATTTGTTTAATTTGGTGTAATTTGATCATATTGATATTTTTGAAAAATTAGGGTTTATACCCTTTCCAAATTTAGGGCTTTTCATATATGTGTTGTGTAATGATGTATATATGATGTATATAAAGTTTGGTGATGATTGGATTTCATCTTGACTTGTTTTGAACAATATTGGACTAAAATGCACAAGTTGGAAACTTGGAGGGGCTCACGGCAATTTGCAAGAAATTGTGGTTGACAATTTAAGGACCAAAATGATCAAAATGCAAAGTTTTGGGGTAATTCTGTAATTAATGAAAAATCTAGAAAAAGTTTTTAGAATTCTATTCTCCATGTATATTTGATGTACAAATCATTTTGGTTGTGATTGGAAATCACCTAAGTTTGTTTTGAACAATTTAGGAATAAAATGATTAAAATGGAAAGTATTGGGTCTTTACGGTAATTAAAAAGAAATATGATTTCTTGGGTAAAAATTTCAGATTTTAAGTATTTTGTAATTAAAATAAATAACTTTATTTTAATTGTTCAAGAAAAATTATGAAATCGAAAAATTTTGATTTTCCACGTTCGGATGCGTTACCCGTATTACCCATTAAAACCCCTACATGAGTGTATTTTAAACTATTTTTAGGTAAAACTAAATTCCATTTCGAGTGGATAGGAGAAAACGGGGACCAAAACGGAGTCCGGAAACTCCGAAATGGAGAAAAACAAGTTTTCGTATGAATCAGCTATGGGTGTCACGAAGCGTAAGCTTTGGCGTTGCGACGCCACAGATTGCCGAGAACATGCTGAACGTAAACATCGACGCATCGTGACGCAGATGTCTGGGCGTCACGACGCGCCCGTGTTTTAAGCTCGGCGTTGCGACGCGCAATGGTCTGCGTCACGATGCTGCTCAGGGTTGTGTGTGTTTTTCAAGTTCAAACCATTACTAAACCCTTCCAATTTTCTTCCAATACTTCAAATACACTTAAAATCCAATTTAACTTCATAACCACCATCAACACATGTTTTACAACTAGCATACATGTATTCTAAATACTTATATGCATATGTTTGAATCTAATCACAAACCATTTTCGAATTCCAATTAAAAATGTCTCATGAACAATTCTAATTCACCTAAAGGTGGCCAAGTGAATCTAGAATAATAGCCATAGCTTTAAGCTTTAATCTAGAGTTCCAAACTCTAATTAATTATTTCATGTCCAACATGACCATCTTTGACCTAATTTATAAGCATGTTGTGTTTATAGTTCCAAAGTACCCTAACATAATGATTAGCCTTATTTCAACATTAAGCTATGTGATCATGCATCCAATACACAAAAGAACATAACTTAGGAGAGGATCAAATATTACCTAGTAAGCTTGATGCAAGATCCAATCTACTTCTCATTTGTTGAAATGGTTGGAGAACCTCCAAGGTGTGCAAGCTTGACTTCAAGATCCAATCTTGATTTCCAATGCTAGTAAGCTTCCCTTCAAGATCCAATCTTGATTTCTCGTAGATGAAATGTTATAGAGACCTTACAAGCTTCTCTAAACACTTCTCTAACTTAGGCTAATCTCTCAAGAATTACTTGTGTTTAGCTTACTCAAGCTATTGCTTATGCTTATACTTGTACTTAAAACGTTCATAAAGCTTGCTATTTATAGAAAAATTTATGCAATTTTTAATTAATAAAATTTGTAATCAACTTTTAAGTGGGCTTAATCCAATTTGTCCAAATATATATAATTAGGTGTGACTAATCTCTATTGTCTCCCACTTTGATTTAATCCAATCAAATCAAGCCAAAGATTAGGAAATTGATTAGTTAAATGTTTGCCACTTTGATTTAATCCAATTAAATCAAGCCAAAATCACCTATTATTAGATACTTACAATTATTATAATATCCTCAAATGGTAGAGATAATTATGATTTTACAATTAAGCCCTTGTGTAATTATTGAATTAATCCAATTAGGACAAAGTAAATAATCAATGTTATCCAATAACACTTGATTATCTTCGTTGATAATTATAATATCGAATATTATCTTTTATCAAATATTAATCGGCTACCCAAGTGCTCAACGAGTACATTTCATATTGGGATTCTCTAAGTTCAGACACATTTGTCATATAAGACTAGCTAATATGTACGCAATTCGATCACCTCCGAATTCGCGAAGAACACGATCGACCTTTCTGAACTATAAAAGTCGAGGTTATCACATATGTTTAATAATCCCTCCGTCGTAGGCTATCCGAGTTGTGTTTAGGAAACATAGAATACATCATCAAGTTTCCGATGCGCACATCTCATGTCGACATGTCCACGATTCTTTATAACTGATGTGATCCACCCTAGGTGATCGACTTTGGGCAAAGCTTTAAGAATCGTGACTTTACTCACATGGATACCTAAACCCCTTATAGTACATATATGGGCCGACGGATGCTATATTGCTTCATACTTGATTATTGAGTGCATCGGTCCACACCCAACGAACATCTAGAGGCCAGACCATGAAAGAGTTCCGACATACATGGCATCAAAGTGTGGAGGATCTCACACAAAATCAATGTTATCCTATAGTCAAAGGATTACATATGCTACTCGACTCGAGGAGATTCCTATTGACGCTGGTGTGTACTTCCAACTATTAGGAATCCCTTATGAGTCATTTAGTATTCATTTAAACGAATACCCACATGTCTATACGAGTTCCCAAAACTAATGGTACATCGAGTTAAACCATTGGAACTCCAATTCCAATGTACGACATGTGCTAGTCTTCTAGGTTATAGGAATTCGACCGTATTCCAAAATCAATGACTATGAATATTTACTTTAAAAATAGTTTATAATAGTAATACTTATCTCAAAGTCGGACCACCTAATGTCAAGTATTTCTACAAGACTATTCTAAGGTCGATGTTATTCTTAGCCTATCTATACATCAATCTAATACGCATAATGACAATATCATTAATAAGATATGAAATAAAAAAGTAGTTATTTTATTAATAAATAATAAAATGTAAAATTTGGATTGACACTCCAAGCACCGACTCCAACAACAATCTCACACGCTCATGTGTTTGTACTCGAATACGTATCACTCCACTCCACTCGTGTTTGCAATCAATATAATGTGAATATGACTTACCAAAGAAGCTCACAACAATGTGTAATCTTCAAGCTAGTATAAACAACAAGAAACCAATATAGGGCAAACAGAATGATGGGAGTTAGAATGAGCAAATACGTAGACTCAATTCAAAGAAAACCTAAAGCTATAATACTTGAAATATAGAAATCACAAACTAGCACAACAAGCAAACAAACATATAAATAAATGCAGACGTTTGCAAATTCGGACAAAAATTTGGTGCTTTAATAGAAATTTTGTTGAATTACCAGCCACAGACACCCAAATGATAATATAGAACCAAAGAAATTCAACTAAATTTTTGAGCTTTTTTACTTTTATTTGCTCTTCAGGTCACTTGACTCTGAAAAATTCTAAGTGTTGACCGGTTTGGAGTCCAATATGAGACCGGTATGGTTGTTTCCCGGTGCTAGTAGTTATGTTTATCTCACAGGTTCATCAATATGGGTACCGGTATGTATGCCGGTATGGGAACGATATGAAACTAGTCTGGTTTTCGTAGCTATGTAATCCCCAGGTATACCGGTATGAATGCCGCTATGGACACTGATATGAAACTAGCCCGGTTTCAGTAGCTATGTAATCCCTAGGTAAACCGCTATGAAGGCCGGTATGGACATCAGTATGAAACTAGCCCAGTTTCAGAAGCTGTATCTAGTGTATTTTTACACTGGTATGCCGGTATAAGGCCGGTATGCCGGTCACATGCGATTCAAAAAGACAAAAACACTTAAGAAACATAAAAACCAACAAAAACCAAGATTCAAGATGAACAAGTATCTCGATTATTAACAACACACAACAAAGACTATATGAAAAACACAAAGTAAAGATAGAAAATCAGACATTGGAACCCTAAGCTCTGATACCAAATGATGAGGAACTCACTTGGATGATTAGGCCAAGCAAACCACACGCAACGGATAAAACCCCAAGAACCGCGAATTTGATTTTATAGGAACAAAATCCTTACAATGCCACAAGGAAGACCCACAAATAACTTGTCTTTGGGAACCCTTAAGATGATGCCTTGTAGTGTTCTGCTAGCACGGAGACGCCACTAAGGTTGTCAGGCCTTAGATAAGTCAAAGTTGAAATAAAGGGGAATCCTTCCCTTAAGCTTGAATTTTGGCCTTAACCATTCTTAAAGAAGAATTTCGAAAATGGTGGATTATTTTTCATTAAAGAAGACAAGTTACAATATATAGTACAAGATAAGTTACTAAAATGCCTTTAAAAGTAAAAATCAAAATCAACAAAGGTGGCAAGTTTACCCAAGTCAACAAAAGTGGTTATCATGATTACAAATGTTAAAAGCAAAAAGTTTTATAAAGGCAAAAAAATCAACATAGGTGACAAGTTTTTCCCAAATGATCAAATTGTCCACTTTGTACAAAATCCTCCAAATTTAGGGGGTTCATGTAGCAAGGCCCAAAATATGTGTCTCAAGCCCATTAAGCATTGTGTAACTCGAATACTTGGTGTCAGACTTGATTCGACTTTATTTGTAAAAAAATATATTTGACTTCAGAATTGCTGGTGCATCAATCTGGTATGACTTGGATCAAGTGGAATGATTTTGGAACCCCTCCATTGAAGCTCTCATGTGACGCCAATGTGCCTCTAAGATGTCCGTCGCATTCGGCCATATAACTCTGAGCTAATCCCGCCATTGCTTCTTTGATTCTTTTGGCCTTATGTCTTGTTATTGGCCCTTTTGATACTTGCAATGGTTCCATTATATTGTTGGTCACGTCCTTTGATATTTCATGTGTGGCTTGGATCATGTCATAGCCAAAAGGGGGTATGTATGTAAAGATAATGATAAAGATAAGGCCATAAGGTTTAAGGTGTGAGCAATGCTAATTTATCGGTAAATTATGTCTAAATCCATGTTTGGAAAAGCAAAACCCAAAATAACATCATTTTGGTTTCGGACATAATTTTCTTCTTTTTGGATTTTGTTTTTTCGGACATAATTTTAGGGTGTAGCAGCCTGAGACTTTTTAGGACAGACAACCCCGTGAATCTTGTTCTTTCAATACCTAAAAGCAGATGAGATCCACGAGCTTCTTTGCTGGCTCCACCACTGGGACACAGCACGTTCTCATTATTGCCCAACCTCATCTCTCAACCAATCACATAGTAATAATTATTATTTGGGACACCTCAGCACCCAAGATTTATCTATTATATTATTAATTAATAGCTAAGCTCTCATCATTTAAAAAATAAACATTAAAAAAGGTATGTATTGAGTTGATATTTGGTATGTTTAGTGAAAATAAGAAATTTAAGATTCAAATTCC
The DNA here is from genome assembly GCA_019454045.1 of Zanthoxylum bungeanum. Taxonomy (NCBI): domain Eukaryota; kingdom Viridiplantae; phylum Streptophyta; class Magnoliopsida; order Sapindales; family Rutaceae; genus Zanthoxylum; species Zanthoxylum bungeanum. The sequence goes on from SKCR01036736.1 coordinate 180,023, forward strand.
GTCCACACACATGGAACAGGAATTGGGTTAGAAAATTAAAGATTCTACCTCTTCTTATTATTTTCCATTATTGTTTTGGACTTTTTTTTAAAAAAATTCTTATTATTTTCGTTTTGTAACTTACACCAATTAATAGTAAAATCTACCTAACTAATTGATTATTGATATGATAATGAGGACCGTTTGATCAATTAATGAGTGTTGGTATATGTTGGGTTCAATCATTTTATTCATAGCTTCAATTATGGAGCACAAGGCTTGCCCTCTTGCTTATGCTTTTTTTCCAATTTTTGGGCCTTAGAATTGGTAACTAAAATTTGTGTTGCTTTCATAGATCAACAAGTGAAAGCAAGCAAAACGTTAGGTGGGGTTTTGTGTAAAAAAAGATAAATAAGTACTTGTGGGGATAAAACTATCATAATAAATCCACAAATATCAATGCTAGCAATATAGTTCAACATCACAAAGAGGGGCAAATATTTTAGGTGATGAAAAGATCGGGAAAAAAAGGTAGGTGAAATGCTTGCTGATAATTACACATCAATCAAAACAATTTATGTCCATGATCTTAACTCTCACCAGCCCACTTGAATGAATCATTGAATTGCAAGAAGAGAGAGGAAATTTTTTATGTTTGCAAATTAGGAATCTAGATATGTTGTTGAATTAGATTTAACAAGAGATGATTAATCTATCAATGTAAGATGTTATATGATATGACATGTTGGTTCGATTATTATCTTACGCTGAAGTATTGGGGATCGACTTGTCCGATCAGGTCGCAAGGTACAACCTTCCCGGAAAGGTCGAGGGCGCAACGCCCAGAATAAAAATGAAATTCAAAGGCAAAGTTAATCGAAATAATTGATTTCATGTGTTCTGGAATGAAAAAGACATGTTGTCTTACATTGACACGACAATGAGTGACAGAAACATAAAATTACATTCTGACTCATATTGTCACGATAATGATTACTTATTAGCGTGACAATGAGACGTTGATACAAAATGGCTCTCAGACTCATATTGTCCTGCCAATGAGTAGTCATTGTCGCGACAATATGAAGCCCGTGCATATGATCGCGACAATGAGACGTTGGTTCAGGAAAACATGACTAAAAAAAATCTTTTTGAGGCAAATCTTGGTTGCCTATAAATAGAACACGAAAATAATTGATTAAATATAATATTCTTCATATCATAGTTCTCAAGTAGAGATTCAACAAGTGTTGTGTTGCATCTCTCAGTTTTTTTGTAGTATCCTAGAATAAATTTATTTGCAACCCTTACAACACATAATGGGGGTAAATATTACTCTAAGAAAATATCTTACACGTCTCAAAAACTAGATTCTCCACTACAAGTTCCCTAACAAGATAACAGCAAAAAGGAATCAACTTCCCCATCTCTAACTCCATCCCTAGAGTTTGCAATCGATCATGATCGATTTGGATTTGTCAATTTCGGTCTCGTTCCGATTGTAGTTTCAGAACGAAAAATCATCCTCAATTTCGTACCAATTTTTGACTTGAGACGATTTTTTTTATCCGAAATCCTAAATCGAAATTCGGGATCTCAAATCTCAATCGAAATTTGAAATTTTTAAGTAAAAAAAAAAATAAGGATTCGAAAAGATTTAAGACGGAAAATATCCCAAATCCTGACTAGAAATTTTTAATCGATAAGAAATATCATTCCAAATCTTAATTGAAATTCATAATTTTCTATCCCCTACCTATCCCCCATTAGTGCCTAAACTTGCCCCCGCAAGATTAGGGGAAAAATAAAAATTTTGCAAAAAAGAAGAAGAAAAATAAAAAAGTGGAAGGTGAACCAAAGTCCACGAACAACCACAATCACACTGATTTGACTACATAATGTCTTTTCTTACTCTTTTTCTTTCATCATCTTGCCTTTGAACCCAACCTCCAACTTCTTCTAGAAACCCTACTTCCATCTCTCTCACGTATGACTAGGGGTGAGCAAAACCGGTTTCGGTTCCGGTTCCGCATGGAACCGGAACCTACTCAGAAAAATTCGGTTCCGCACTAAGTGGAACCGGAACCTACCCAATTAAACAGGGTACCCTATTATTCGGTTCCAATCCGGTTCCGGCCCGGTTCCGAATTACCCTATTTTAAAATATTTTAATAAAAATTACATTCCAATACGAGTCGGTAGGAAAAAACGGGGACCAAATCGGAGTGCAGAAGCTCAAGAACGAAGAAAATGAAGCTTTAGACTTTTAAAAACAGAGGCAATCAGTAGTCCCAGTTTAAACAGAGGCCATCAGTAGTCCCAGTTTAACACTCAGTTGAATGTAATCAGAACAAGCAAAAAAAAAAATGTTATAATCCAGTAAAAGTATTGGCCAATTGGAAATAGCCAGTAATAACAAGAAGTAATAAAAAGGTTTTAAACATCTAAAAATTTCACATTGTTAAGACTAGATTCACTTTCAGAAATACAATTTTCGACCTAATTTAGGTTCTAAATTTCAACAGAAATTATCTGGTACGTTATTAAAACCGGTTCCATGGTCCGGTTCCGGTTCCGATCATTTTGGAACCGGAACCTACCCGGATAAAATCGGTTCCTTCATTTTTGGAACCGGAACCTACCCGATTATAACTGGTTCCGGTTCCAAACCCGGAAAATCGGTCCGGTTCCAACAGGTTCCGGGTAGACCCGGAACCGTTGCTCACCCCTACATATGACAGTGTACCAATAGAGGAAAAAAGGCACAACTACCATATGTCCCCATACTTGAATAAAAGAATAACCCACACCAATTGTATCCATAAATAATACCCTTTTACCAAAATCCCACTACAACCAATTAACATCATCATAAAACCATATATTACCTTGCAAAATAATTTTAAATCAACAAATAACCAAAACCCATATTATGAAATCACTTGTTAGTTAGGTCTTTAATTTTAGTATTACTAACACATGATTCGTATTTTATGCAGGTTGAACATATATTTTAAGTATTAATCTTATAAATGTTTTGGATTTTATCGGTTTTATAATCTAAATGAGACAATTAATTCACTTACACGTAATATTTATGCCTCCTTCGTTTTCCTCTCAGTTCTCAAATAAAAGTTCTAATTCACTGTGCAAGAGCTAATAATTAGAGTGTGCATCCTGAAACACAGTAAATAAAAAAAAATTCATGAAATAAAAAAGCTTATTGAAATTTTAAAATAAAATAACAAATAACAATAAACCCGAAATCCAAAAAATTAATTGTAAAGATATTTTAATTTTATAGTTTAATAATAAAAATTTAATTATAGAGGATTGTAGTGATTAAGTTCACGTATGATTTTATTTTAATGAGAGATTATAATAAGTTTTTTTATTTAATTTTATAATTTAATAATAATAAATTTAAATATTAATTAATTAATTAATTAAATTAACTAATAGGTTTCTTACTTTAATAGTGGATTATGTTTTTATATTGTAATAGGTTTCTTATGTTAATAATTTATTATTTTAATTTTATAATTTAATAATAAAAATTAATTTTAGAAATATTTTAATTTTATAATTTCATAATAAAAAATTAATTATAGATAATTTAATAGTGTTTTTATTTTATTTTAAAGGCTATCATAATATGTTTTCTTATTATAATAGATTTATTATAAAATTATAATATGTATTTTTATTGTAATTTGATTTTTATTTGATAGATTCATTGATTTAATTTTATAACTTGAATATGAATCTGCCACGTGGCGCGATGATGAACCTTGAAATTTTTTATTAGCAATTCTATTTCTATCATTTATAGAAAATAAAAAGATAAAAAGTATTCGAAAGAGATAAAATAATTAATTGTAAAGATATTTTAATTTTATAATTTAATAATAAAAAATTAATTGTAGAGATTAATTGTAGAAATTAAGTGTCATTTATGTTTTTTATTTTAATGAGAGATTATTATATGTTTCTTTTTTTAATTTTATAATTTAATAATAATAAATTTAAATATAAATAAATTAATTAAATTATAGGTTTATTACTTTAATAGTATATTATGTTTTTTTTATTGTAATATGTTTCTTATGTTAATAATTTATTATTTTAATTTTATAATTTAATAAAAAAATAATTTTAGAGCTATTTCAATTTTAAAATTTAATAATAAAAAATTAATTGTAGAGATTAAGATAATTGTAGATAATTTAATAATAATTTTTTTTTATTTTGATAAGATACTATAATATGTTTTCTTATTATAATAGAAATTTTATAAAATTATAATATATATTTTTATTGTAATATGATTTTTATTTAATATATTTATTAATTTAATTTTATAACTTTAATATGAAGCCGACAGGTGACGCGATAAAAAATTTTAAAAATAATTAACTTTAATATATATATATATATATATAATATATATATATTAAAATAATATTAAAAAAACAATCACTCATGAGAACAATGTCATGTTTTGTACTTTTTGCATGCTGGAAAACAGTGTGCAACTAAAGATTATAGAATCGAAACCAATGGAAAGAATCATTTAAAAGATGATAGTGGACCATTAATATTCAGAAACCCACCCACAAGGGTGTTAGTACCAAAAACACATAGATACAATAATATAAATTAGGTTAATTCTTACATGTGTTTCGGGTACATTTTTTTTTCTCTTTAGTGATGAGTTAGGGGAAAAAGACTTTGAGAGGTAACTGAAGCTTTAATCTTAAGGTATAGTGAGAAGATAAGAGTAGATAGAAATATATATCTTAAGACCATTAATTCATACTTATCAATTGTGTCGTGTGACCAACATACTTCGAGAGCTCACTTGTTATACATCTGTTCGGAATATATAGCTACTTGAATAATAGATAGAACTATAGTGGATTAGGTATGCATTGTCCTCAATCATTTATCACATTATATCTCTCTCGATCTCTTTTCAAATGTAATATTTATTTTTGTATTCACATTCATGTTCGATCACATAGAACAATATAATTGGTCGACTGGTGAATACAAGCTAATGCGATATTACTCATATAATGATCTTTCTTTTTTCTCGAATCTCTCAACCTTGATTCAATTCGCTTTTCTAGAGATGTTCTTTTGGATCGAATCTCTCATGATCCTTCAGTAACACTCCAAGATAGCGATCATCAATTTAAGTTTTGAGAAACAGACAAGAGTCTAAAGGGTACAACGTGAGATTGAAATAATCTCAAGGGTCTCACACAATATCAAGACCAAGATCTTTACTTGGATTACCTTTAATAGTCGCAATTGTACATATGGTATGAAAACACGTGCTACTGTATTATCTCTTTTCCCATAGAGCGTATGTCTCATAAAATACTGTACAAATGATAGTTCAGACAAACACAATGTCTAACTTACATATGAAATTAAGACAAGTAAGGTGAAATGAACTTATTCACATTCGGTCATATCACAAAGAAAATGACCTCATAACGACATTACTTCATTTTCAAGCTTAAGCTCTCTAAATTATCACTTAGATAATTAGCTTAAAAATTTATCTCATCTCCCATTAACACAAAGTAATGGAGGTGATTGCCCGTGTGAGAGGGACCATCATTCACTTGTCCGACAAACTTATCATACTGTGGATGCTGGATTTCGGCCGAGGTCCACAATCAGAATTTGTAGGTTGGGGGCATCAGCGATCCTGCAAGACAAAATAGAGTGAGCGGGAGGAGACTACCACCGGTGTGGTGGGTGCCGGAGGCACTCCGACGCTCAAGTTAGTAGTATGAAATGAGCAGTGATTATGTTAATGTGAAAGCAAGGTTTACTATTACCATGACCTTCTTTGGGTGGCCGTGAGGGCGGAATGAAGTGTTTAAGAAATGTGAAGCTCTGAGAGCTTGTGTCAGAGAGCAGAAGTTGTAAGAGAGAAGTCAGGCTTTTTCCCCTCTTTTCTCGTATTTCGTTGCCATTTATAGTTGAAGGTGAGTGACTTTTATAGCTGGCATAAGTCCCACAATGTGCCAAGATATCTTTATTTAGTGATCAAAGTGGAGCAGCATGATTATGTTTAGGGTAGGTGGGAAATGTTTGGTACAGATTCGTCTTTATGTATGAATCATTTATTCGCAAGTGGAATAAGGGTTTTGTTGGGCTTTACCTTGGGCTTTCCGATATTCAGCATCTCTGTCTATGAGCCTTATCTGACATTGGTTTCGAATGGAAAGACAGTTTTGCCCATGGCCCAAATTTGGCACGTACACTTTGTCCCCTACTCTCTAAGTCAAGAAGTCCTTGATTTGGAGAGTATTTCTATTCATGTCGAATGAAACAAGATGTAAGAGTACCTGTCAAGAGTGCATAGTTCATATTTCATACGACAAAGTGAATTCAATGTCGTCTGGACTATGAGTAGTCCAAGCCTTCAACTTGGCTCGACATAAGTCATGGGGAATGTCCCCAGTCGACTGAACCATAAGACGGTTCAGGAGTATATTCCATTTGACATTGTCGTATGAACTGTAGGAGGTTCATATCTTCAAATGACTCGACGTGAATCTATGGGGGATGTCCCCAGTCGACTGATCAAGATGAAGGTCATGATAATCCCCATATTGCGGGTCAAAGGATCAGGGGAGTTTACAATGTCTTATGGACCAAATGAAGGCCAAGTCTTACATTTGACTCTACATGAGTTATGAGGGATGTCCCCAGTCGACTGAACCATATGAAGGTTCAGGATAATCTCCATACTACTACTCAAGGACCAGTGGAGTCTTCAAATTTTTATAGACCAGATGAAGGTCTTATGTTGACTCTACATGAGCCGTGGGGGATGTCCCCAGTCGACTGAACCTGGTGAAGGTCAGTTTAATCTCCATACTACTAGTCAATGACCAGTGGAGTCTTCAAATTTTTATATACCAGATGACGGTCTTATGTTGACTCTACATATGCCATTGGGATGTCCCCAGTCGACTGAACCTGGTGAAGGTCAGGATAATCTCCATACTACTAGTCAATGACCAGTGGAGTCTTCAAATTTTTATAGACCAGATGACGGTCTTATGTTGACTCTACATAAGCCATGCGGGATGTCCCCAGTCGACTGAACCTGGTGAAGGTCAGGATAATCTCCATACTACTAGTCAATGACCAGTGGAGTCTTCAAATTTTTATAGACCATATGAAGGTCTTATGTTGACTCAACATGAGCCATGGGGGATGTCCCCAGTCGACTGATCCAGATGAAGATCAGGATAAACAATTGACTCTTTATGAGCCATGGGGGATGTCCCCAGTCGACTGAACCAGATGAAGGTCAGGATAATCCCCATGCTATGGGTCAAAGGACCAGGGGAGTCTACAATGTCGTCTGACCAGATGAAGGTCAGGTCTTCAACTTGACTCTACTTGAGCCAAAGGGGAATGTTCCCAGTCAACTGAACCTGACGAATGTTAGGATGTATGGGTATAGTGTCGAATGAGGTCATTAACAAGTTCCAAGCTTTAGGCGTGTAGATGTGGAAATCAAGTCTCAATTCATACATGCATAACAGTATCTATGATAATTCCAAGCTACATATTAAATGATGTCGACTGTGATTCATATCATATATCAAGACATGCAAATGTTGTAACTATAATAATTCCCAAGCTACGTACTAGATGATGTCGACTGGGATTTATATCACATCTCAAGACATGCAAGTGTAGTAACTATAATAATTGCCAAGCTACGTACTAGATGATGTCGACTGGGATTTATATCACATCTCAAGACATGCAAGTGTAGTATCCACAACAAACCCCAAACTAGACACATGTGGATGTCGAATGGGGCACACATCCAGCCTGAAGCCATACACACAAAGGATCCACAACAAGTCCCAAACTACATATTGTAATGTCTATTGAGACAGACATCAAGCATCAAACCATACATACATAGGATCCACTACAAGTCCCAAGCTACACACATGTGGATGTCGAATGGGACACACATAAAGCATCAAACCATTCACACATAGGATCCACAACAAGTCCCAAGCTACACATATGTGGATGTCGAATGGGACAAACATAAAGCATCAAACCATACACACATAGGATCTACAACAAGTCCTAAGCTACATATGTAGATGTCGATTGAGACAGACTGACTTGATGAAAGTCCATGACACTACCGTCGAATGGACTATCAAATGGACCTGATGAAAGTCTATAAGGTAAAGTCGAATGAATCTAATGAGTATCTATGTGAATCTTCATACTACAAGACCTGATGAAGGTCACGAGACTACTATCGAATGGACATGTCGCATGGACTTGATGAATATCTATCAAGGTTATTACTCATTCAATTGATGAGGATTTATGAGACTACGGTCGAATGAAATTTATGAAAGTTCAAAGAATTCATCCTGATGAAGGTTCATGAGACCACAATAGATAAACTTGATGAAATCCATCAATGTCGCCTCCATTCTACGAGACTACGGTCGAATGGACTTTATGAATGGACTTTCCAAAGAGCTATGGTCGAATGAACATGATGAAGGTCCTTGTGAATCTTCATTCTACCTGACCTGATGAAGGTCAGGAGACTACGGTCGAATGAACCTGATGGAAGGTATAAATGAATCTTCATTCTACCAATCTCTGATACTACTGTCGAAAGGACCTGACAAAGGTCCATGAAGGTCACCACTCATTCTCCTGATGAGGGTTTATGAGACTACGGTCGAATGGACTTGGTGGAAGTCCAAGGAAGTCATTACTCACTATACTAGACATGAAGAAGGTTTAGGATGCTACAATAGAATGAACATGATGAAAGTCATCACTCCTCACTCTCCTATGAGACTACTGTCGACTGGACCTGTTGAATGGACTTGATGGAAGTCCAAGGGGGTCATGGTCGAATGAACCTGATGAAGGTCCATGTGAGTCTTCATTCTACCTGACATGATGAAGGTCATGAGACTACGGTCGAATGAACCTGATGAAGGTTCATGAAGCAATGGTCGAATGAACTTGATGGAAGGACTAAATGAATCTTCATTATACCAATCTATGAAGCTACTGTCGAATGGAAATGAAAATGTCCATGAGACACGGTCCAATGAAACTAATGCATGTCCATGAGAATCCTCATTCTACTAGACCTGATGAAGGTCCAAAAGAATTTTCATACTATCTAGTTTGATCAAGGTTGGTCGATTGGACCTGAAGGAGGTCCAAGAAAATTTCATTCTACTTGACCTGATGAAGGTCAGCAGACTACTGTCGAATGAACCTGATGAAGGTCCATGAGACTATTCCAATGCTTTCCAGAGTTTATGGAAATCTATCCATGTAGTCTAGAGTGGATGATAATCTTCATACGTAGTGTGGAGATGATTATCTTCTCATGTAGTATGAAAGAGATGGATGCCTATCAAGGTCATTACTAATTATACAAGACCTAAATAAGGTTATTGATACTATAATGGAATAAACTTTGATGGAAGTCAAATAGACTTTTCATACTACCTAACCTGTAAAAGGTTGGTCGATTGAACCTAGAAGAGATCCAATAGAATTCTTCATTCTACTAGGCATGATAATATATTCCCTATGTAGTATGGAGTTGGCAATATTAAATCAATGTAGCATGGAGATGATGACTAACCTTTAATTTAGCCGGGAGGAGTTGAGAATCATTCCAAGTATTCTGAGGGATATTGGAATTTCCATGTAGTCTGGAGTTGATGGCTATTCACCTCGTTGTATGAAAATCTTTCCATGTCTCTGAGAGCTAAAAAGTGTGCTCAATAAATTTAATCTACAAAGCTTGAGCTATTATATTTAAGGGATGAAGTTTTGTTGCTTAGTTTTGGTTTCATGCTACAAAAGTGAGGTTCAATTGTGAATGGATGATAGGTTCATCTGTCAGGATTTTTTCCTTCATGTAGGATTGCTTCATGAACCATGCAAGTAAGGAAGCATTTTTCATTGTTTATGCAAGTTGGCTAGCTTCATTCGGCAGCTGTTCTTTGTTGGGTGGAGCATGGCACATGCAAGAGTCGAATGGGGTGGCTTTTGATGTAATATTGATTTGTCGAGTGGTAGTATGGGGAAAGTTATGGGCTGCTTTTTTTCTTTTATTCTTTCATCCCTTCACTTTCTCTTTTCAAATTGGCCCCACTTTACTTTCTCTTTTTTTTTTTTTGTCAAAATCTTCTTCACGTGACTTTTGAAGCTTTTTAATTACCATAACAATTTCAAACCTAATGCAAACATTTGGGGCCCATGTTGTAAGCTATTTGCTTTTAGTAAAATAAAATTGGGAAATCTATGTATTTGGGCCCACTCTTCCTTTTGAATTTATTATTATTATTATTATTTTTTGTATGGGCTGCTTTATTTATTTTATATGCATGCAGCCCACATCACAAAACTTGTTTATTGTTTAATGTGCAGCTCTCTCTCTCTCTCTCCCAAGCTTGCGTATTTTTTATTTATTTATTTATTTATTTATTTATTTTTAGTCAACAATTGCAATTTATCTTTTACTAAAAGCAACAAACAGGAGAGCCACCCACTCTTTGATTTGCAAGTGACTTTAGTTGTTAGAGTTGAGCATGTAACTTTGTCGAGTGGGGCACTTATTTTATTTTATTTTTTTTGTCGAATGGAGAGTGAGCTGTCAGGCATGCGATGTGGTGCTGTTGGGCTAGGCTTGTGGTGCGAATCTCGTGGTTGCCTTGGCTTGGGCAGTGGGCCGTTGTTGATCTGTACCAAGCTGATTGTTTGATGGTGTGTGTTGCTGGCACATTGTTTGATGGCGTGTCTTTGGCACATGTCGTATGGAGTAGAACATTGTTAGTGGGCTGATAGATTGTTGCAATTTCATCTTGTTGTTAGGCCTTAGCTGCTTGGTCGTTTGATGTGTTTTGTTGCTCAGCCTCTGAGTGAGAGTTAATCCATCTGGTTAGCTGCTTCGGCGGGCTTTTTGCATAGGCTGAATCTTGACAGTCTTATTTTTTTTTTATGTTCTCTAGAAAATATGAAAATATTCATATGCAATGGTAAGTTGATGATAATCCCTCTACATAGTCTGGAGGAGACTATCATTTTGCATGTCGTACGGAAAATATGGTCCCCTGATGGTGGATTTTTACTGGTCATATTATTGACTGCAGCTAATAGATTAGCTTGATAAGAAAGTTGGGATGACTTGTAGTCTCGCGCTGTATTGTAGAGTGGATAATTATGCTACCACCGGGTCTGGTGTCTGTTTGTTGCTCGAAGTCATGGATAGTTATGTTTGTAAGGATTGTAGACTGAGTGGTCTTTACTTGCTATGAATCGCTAAGGCCCCACGGTGGGCGCCAAATTGTGGATGCTGGATTTCGGCCGAGGTCCACAATCAGAATTTGTAGGTTGGGGGCATCAGCGATCCTGCAAGACAAAATAGAGTGAGCGGGAGGAGACTACCCACCGGTGTGGTGGGTGCCGGGGGCACTCCGACGCTCAAGTTAGTAGTATGAAATGAGCAGTGAATATGTTAAATGTGAAAGCAAGGTTTACTATTACCATGACCTTCTTTGGGTGGCCGTGAGGGCGGAATGAAGTGTTTAAGAAATGTGAAGCTCTGAGAGCTTGTGTCAGAGAGCAGAAGTTGTAAGAGAGAAGTCAGGCTTTTTCCCCTCTTTTCTCGTATTTCGTTGCCATTTATAGTTGAAGGTGAGTGACTTTTATAGCTGGCATAAGTCCCACAATGTGCTAAGATATCTTTATTTAGTGATCAAATGGAGCAGTATGATTATGTTTAGGGTAGGTGGGAAATGTTTGGTACAGATTCGTCTTTATGTATGAATCATTTATTCGCAAGTGGAATAAGGTTTTGTTGGGCTTTACCTTGGGTTTTCCGATATTCAGCATCTCTGTCTATGGGCCTTATCTGACATTGGTTTCGAATGGAAAGACAGTTTTGCCCATGGCCCAAATTTGGCACGTACACATACTAACTAATAGTATATTTGTTTAAACATGTATCATAGTAACATGTAAGCATTTAACACAAATATCAATGAGTATTAACATTAGTAAACATTATTGGGAAAAATAACTGTAGACACTGCATTTTTACATATCATGCCCAATGACGAGTCTCGTAAGGAGGCACTACCTTTTCATGTCATGGAAGTTGCAGGAAACGGACGTCGGAAGGGTAAAGTTGGAAATTGGAATCATTGTTGGATTTAACTTGGTTGTCTAGCTTCGATTTGCTCGTTGGATCTCCGCTTATGCTCGGCCCAAAAATAACCCAAATCCATACCCAAACCTACCAAAAGCACCAAGCCCACCACCTAGGAGGCCCATGACCTTGACACCATTTTCTACCCTCCTTACACTATTCCATCATGATTTACCTTTCTACCTATTCACTTTAACCTTTGACCTCACTTTTACCTTAATATTAATTTTTCAAACCATTTATTAAACCAACCCTACACCATTTAATGGCCTCCCTCACCAAGTCAAGCACTCCCCCCACACCATTAACTCCTTACACACCCCCACGCCCATCACCATCCCACCACCTTTGATTCATTTTCAAATTATCATTTGTATATGTCAACAAAGCCATCCAATTATGCATTACATTTCAACCAAGTTTGGTATCAAATTAATTGCCTTTGGCCTACCTATTAAATGCACTCCAAATTGCCTATATAAACACACATTTTTCTGCCTTGAGGAGGCTAGCAGAAATCAAGATACATAAAACACATTTGGGCATATATTCAGCATTTGGAGAGCACGCAAAGTCTTCTCCTCTCAAGTTGGAAAGACAGCAGCAACACAGCAGCAAAGCGAAGGAAAATAGCGAGCAAATCATCGGGATAACCAAGGAAAAGGGAAACCAGTGAACCAGAAAAGTAGCGGAACATCAACCCTTCCGACGGCCGTGAACGCGCTTCCAAAAGACGACGAAAAAAGGTTAGACCTGAGGGCATATGATACTTATCTTCTTCGCATGATTTGATAATTTAGAAAGCATGTTAATTATGATATTTAAGTATGCATGATTCAGAAAGTACGTTAATTGCGTGATGTGATTCCGGATGGACGGAATATGTGTTATTTCTTGTGGTATATCGGATGGAAACTCGGACATAAATTCCGTAGCCGAATCCGAATGGACGGTAATGCGGTTTGTACTCGGGATACAATGCCACGTACCACTTGAAAAACACATGTATTCTGTTTCACCCAAATTCGTATTTGAGCATGATTTAGACTAGTGTGTTATTAGTTTTCTTATGCATGATTAGGATGTTTAACATGTTATAGTTTTGTGCATAACTAGTTTGTTGTGATTGAGCATGATTTAGTTGTTTAGTAGTCAATGTTTATGCACGATTCAAGGGTCTATGTGACTAGATATGTCTTTGTGGTTATCTTGTTTGAATGACGCATCCAAAACTGCATATATGTAATCTGCCAGTTACCGTTCGAACGCGTCATCGAACGCATCACGAACGAGAACCTTCTGTCTCTACCGTTCGAACGCGTTATCAAACGCTACTCGAACGCACACACATCTGTGGCATCAGGTCTCATTCTGTTCGAACGCGTTTCGGACGCACTACGAACGAGAACCTACTGTCTCATTTCCGTTCGCACGCGTTTCGGACGCCACACGAACGAGAACCTACTGTCTCATTTTCGTTCGAACGCGTTTCAGACGCCACACGAACGAGAACCTACTGTCTTCACCGTTCGAACGCGTTTACGAACGCAACGCGAACGCTTACGGTCTTCTTATATCCATCATGACATGTCTATCTTAACATATAGTTATCTCCTTGAATTTTACGCATTTGTATTACTTATTTAGCCATCTATTTTCTGTTATACACTTGAATACCTTCTCTTAGTATGCATGTTTGTAAGAATGTTCTTGTTTGTGCTTTTGTGAAGTTGTATGCTTTTGAAATGTTAAATTGTCTTCATGTTTGAATTTGGACATAGACTATATATGGAATATGCTAAATATAAACTTAGACATGGGATTTGTAAATTCGAGTGTAAGTTTTATTGCTATGCATGCGAATATAGAAATATGATACCCTTGGAAATGAATGTTACTCAAGCATGATTAAGTTATTACATAAATCCTTTCATTACAAGTGACATAAGTAAGGGACCATTCCGAACCCAACGGTTTGAGGTCTTCCCTTGCGAGAGGTGAGTGCGGCCTTCAATCTTATTTTCCCGGTTCACACCGGGTGGCGACTCCATTATTCTCCGGTTTAGTCCCCCGTGGCTACTCCGTACTCCCAACTAGGCCCTGAGTCTAGAACAACATGCGTCGTCCAGTTTCTGTGTCCTACAATAACACATCATGATATGTAAATACATTAACATCTACGTAATCCCTGAGTTTTTACAAGTCTAACAAAGATATCTGTGAGAACAGGCTTGGTCAATAAATCTGCTACCATCTCTCGTGTAGAAATGTACTTCATGTTTACCTTTTTTGTGCAACTATGTCTTTTACAAAGTTATATTTGGTATCTATATGTTTCATTTTACAATGGAATTTTAGGTCTTTTGTGTAGGTTATTGCTGCTTCACTATCACAGTTAACTAATACTGGACCAGAAGTATCATTTGGCATACCCAAATGATCCAAGAACCTTTTCAACCACACAAATTCTTGTATTGCAGATGAAAAAACCACAAATCCAGCCTCCATTATGGATAAGGCTATACACGATTTTTTTCTTATTGCTCCACGATATGACACTATTGTTTACTAAGAAAATAAAACCAGAGGTAGAGTTTCTTTCATCTAATCTCCTCCCCAATCAACATCGGTATAGCCTCGCAATTGCAGATCATTCCCTTGATAGCACAATGAGTAATCAGTTGTCCCTTTTAGATACTTAAATATTCTTTCAACTGCTTTCCAATATGCTAGTCCTGGATTGGATTGATATCTACTTACGACTCCAACAATGAAACAAAAATAAGGTTTCGTACACGACATTGCGTACATTAAACTTTAAACTGCACTTGCATAAGGAACTCTCTTCATTTGTTCCTTTTCCTGTGGAGTTTAAGGACACAATCTACAACTTAAAGTTTCAATTTGCATGATAGGAGTATCAATGGGTTTGCAAGCCTGCATTTGGGAGCGTTTAATAATTTTCTTTGTGTATGGCTCTTGTGAAAGAGATAATAATTTCTTTGAATGATTCTTGAGATCTTAACCCCAATAATATATACAGCTTCGATAATATCTTTCATCTTGAAATTAGATGATAACCATCCTTTGATGTTTTTTAAAAACTCCTTATTATTTCTGACTATAAGTATATCATCCACGTACAAAGATAAGAAAATGAACTTATCTTTATTTCTCTTGGTGTATACACAAAAATCCCCATCTATCATTGTGAAATCATTCAAAATGATTATATTGTGGAATTATGTGAATTGAGGTAAACCTTACAATATGTGAAAAAGTCTCTTCGTAGTCAATTCTTTCATGTTGTGTATGTCATTTTGCTACAAATCGTGCTTTATATCTTTCGATATTGCCATCAGCATTACGCTTTGTTTTAAGAACTCATTTGTTCTTAATAGCTTTGTGTCTTTTGGGTAGATCAACCAGTTCCCAAACTTGGTTGGACCTCATTGACTCCATTTCTTCTTCCATTACTTTCATCCATTTTTTCTTAGTAGGACACCGAATAGCCTCTTTTATGTTTCTAGGCTCTTCATCCTCTTGAGGTAGAATCATAAAGGCCTCTCCTTCGATATCGAAACGACGTCGATGAATGTTTATATTGTTAGGGTTGGTGCTCGGAGCACCAATCCGGATCGTATTTATGTCCGATTCATTAGTACGAGCAATACCATTTTCCATAATATTACTAATTTTATTGTAGCACCTCTTGTCTTTTATAAATGTATTTGATCTAATTTCGATTAGATTGAAACAAAATCCGGTTTAATGATATGTATATATATTAGACAAAGACCCCAGGATTTACAACGTAGTGCGCAGTTACAACGTAGTTTGTAATTGACATTGGAAAGTGTCACTATAAGTTGTATATTCTCAAATAAAGTTCCTGGTTAAGATTTAATAACACGGGTCGGTTAGTAAAATCCGATGAGACCAGTACATGTCGTATATCATATATAATTGGTCTGATGGTTTATCCCAATGAACCATGATTCTCGGGAGACTCGTATAGACATATAGGTATTTATATCAGATAAACACTGATGACTCACCAAAGATTTCTTAATAAATGGTACACTAACGTCAATAAGAATCTTCTCTGGTTGAGTAGCATAGTGATTCTTTGACTTGAGATACCACTGTGGATATATGAGTCATCCTCCATACTTTAATGGCAGTTACGTCACCGGTCTATTTTCATCAGACCTCCGCCTATTTGTTGGGTGTGGACTCATGCTAATTGTAGGCACTGCATTTTTACACATAAGTCCCTATGATGAGTCTCATTTTGGAGACACTACCTTTTAAGTCACGGAGGTCACGGGAAACGGACATCAGCAGGGGAAATTCAGAATAAACAAGGTTCACTGTTTTCGTTAGTGCTGCGTTCGTGTTTACGTTCGAACGTCAAACGGATTGCGGGCGTTCGTGCCGCGTTCGATGAAGCGTTCGAACGGTGTCGGTAATTCTGGTTTTGCTGCTAGCCTCACATCCAGCCCAATTAGCCCCCCAAAGCCCATAAAACACATCCCAATTTAAATAAATAAATATTAATTAAAACAATAACTAAATAAGATAATAATTAAATTAATTAAATAATTAAATAAAACATATACCAAACATAAAATAAACAATTACCACTTAAACTAAATTCATGCCTAAATTAAACAAATCACATACTAAATCAAAAATATAATCATACCAAGTTAAAATCAATCAACCAATTAAAGCCAATCATATATTTGACTTCCTAATCTAATAAGATAATTACCAATCTAAAATATTGTATTCCTAAACCAAACCAAATCAAATCCCTTGCTTTCCTTGTCCAACACCAAATCAAATCCCTATTTAATTAGCCAAATCCCTTTCCTTGTCAAGCCCAACCCTTTGCCTATAAAAAGAACCCTTCACCAACCTTCTCAACCCTAGTCCCTAGCTCATACACAACACACAAGAAAATTACAGGAAGAAGACACCCAAAAAACAGTAAGCAAAAGATAAAGAGGAAACGGCAGCGAAACCACAAGGAAACAATAGCAAAAGACGGAGAACGACGACTCAAAACAGTAAGACAACGAACGAGAACAGTGAACCAGTGAACCGGGAGAGTTGCGGAGCATCCACCCTTCCGACGATCGTGTACCGTACATCCGAGAGGTGATTTAAAAGGTTAGACCTGAGGGTACCTTTTCATTAGTTTATATTCGTTGTTTTTATTATTATTGAATTCTATTCGCATGAGAGTCGTTTATGGATGCATGTTGTGGCCTGAATGAAATGGAAGAGTGTCGTCTCTTGTGGTATATAGGATGGAAACCCAGACGTAAATTCCGTAGCCGAATCCGAATGGACGGTAGTGCGGTCTGTACTTGGGATACAACTCCACGTACCACTTGAGTAAACGGCACATTCTCTTGTTTTGTGTTGCTTTAATTTATTTATTTTTCGTCACTTAAATTATGCATGTTGCTTATTTATGCATGACTCAATCGAGTGCATGGGCTTAGTAAGTGGAATGAAAGATCCCCTATGGGGAGGGGTTAAAGCCCTTTACCACGATGCTTTGCCGCGCCGGTTGATGTGTGTTCGGTTGGATGCAAGACACGTTCAATCGGACATACTTAGAATAATATGATTGTCTTTATGTTTGTATGCATGATGTGATGTGACGCGCATGGGCTTAGTATGTTGGTCTAAAGGTCCTCTCTTTGAGAGATCAAGAGCCCCAAAAGGCCACCTTTACTGCAGTACTTCGCCGCGCCCCTTTATTTTGTTGTTTATGTATTGCGTCTCATTTCATGCATCAGGTCTGTTCCCGTTCGAACGCGTTTACAAACGCAACTCGAACGCGCATGCATTTTTGCCTTATCATGCATCAGGTCTCATTTCCGTTCGAACGCATTATCAAACGTCATACGAACGCGAGCATTCTATTTCATTTCCGTTCGAACTCGTTATCAAACGCCATACGAACGCGAGCATTCTGTTTCATTTACGTTCGAACGTGTTATCAAACGCCATACGAACGCGAGCATTCTGTCTCATTTCCGTTCGAACGCGTTATCAAACGCCACACGAACGCGAACCTTCTGTTTACCGTTCGAACGCGTTTACGAACGCTACATGAACACGCACACACTGAACTGAGTCTGTCTTATCATATTCATGCATAATTGCCTCTTGGTTGATCTTTCTTGTGTTATATAGCCAACCGTATTATTTGTATTCCTACATTTATCCATTCTATGTGTTCTTGGGATTGTATTCAAGCATGATTAGGCTGTTAGCATGTTATTTGGTTAATAGGTTCATGAGATAGTACTCAAGCATGATTATGTTGTTCTTAGTTTTCCATATCATAGGATTGAAACATGTTCATGAGATTGCCATGTGATGTTGCATGTTGTGATGAACTTGTTGATGTATGCATATGAATTTAGAAGCATGATATTTTTGGAAATAAATGTTATTTAAGCCTGGTTAAATTATTACATAAATCCTTTTATTACAAGTGACATAAGTAAGGGACCGTTCCGAACCCAATGGTTTGAGGTCTTCCCTTGCGAGGGGTGAGTGCGGCCTTAAATCTCATTTTCCCGGTTCACACCGGGTGGCGACTCCATTACTCTCGGTTAGTCCCCCGTGGCTACTCCGTACTCCCAACTAGGCCGCGAGCCTATGACAGCATGCGTCGCCCCAGATTCCTGTGTTCCCACAGTCTCGAGCCTAGGACAGCATGCGTCGCCCCAGATTTCCTGTGTTCCCACAGTCTGGCGACTCCACTGGGGATAGAGAATCGGCCCCGAAATATTGTCTTGTGATGTTTGGATTTATGTTTTAATTGACCGTGTCTATAGTGGATAAAGTGAGGGTTTAATCAAAGGCATTTTAAGGCTAGGTAATGGTTTGGTGTCTTCCTTCATTCACTACCTTTCTAGAAGGAAAAGCCTTGAAGGCACCTACATAGCCATCTACTTGTAGCCTATTGTGATGGACTAATTTGGAGGACTCGTTGTTTATTCCTGACAACAAGCGATAAGAGCCTAAGAGGCTTGGGTATTTAAGTGAGCCTCGCTCCACCTTCCCTCTGGGGGATCTACAACGGGAAATCCATTTGACAGTCCGTCACACACCATAGCTCATTGGCACGTACCTTAGTGTATAAAAAATGGTGCGCTCACTTGGTTGCTCGAACCCTTGAGTGGGGAGACCTAGTTGTGGGCCATCCTTCGCCGGTGAGAGCCTTTGTCTATACTCTTACTAACCCACCTATAGACCGGGTTGGCTAAAGTAATAATTATTTCCTTGAATATGTGCTTGTGGACCATCCTCTTTTGGATGCAGTTGGACTATTGTCAGAAATGCGGGCTTGCTGGGCCATTTAAACTGGGGCAAGTTCGTACCTTATGACTATTAGGCCCAAAACTTCTGAAATGTTGATGGGCCATACTGTAGAAATTATTACGTTTGCATTATCTTTCTTCTATGCTTGTGTTTGGGAACATCGCCGTTTGGATCCGTTTGGACCATTTGCCATGGGATATGGGCTTGTTGGGCCATTTAAACTGGGACAAGAACGTATCTTATGACTATTGGGCCAAGGCGTCTAAGTGTTGATGGGCCACTTTGTACTTGTGTTCGGAACATTACCATTTGGCTTTAGTTGGGCTCCTTGTCATAAGATGTGAACTCGTTGGGCCATTTAAACTGGGATGGGTTCACTCCTGTGACAATTAGCCCGAAAAATTCTAAAATGGTAACGGGCCGATTTGTGTGAAAATTTTAATTGATTTAGTATATTATATATGTTACATGCATCTCATGCACCCCATGCATACATACATCATGCTAACCCTTGTGTTCTAAAAGCCATCATAGACTCCCGTTGGGTTAGGGAAAAGGGAAGACTCACCAAAATACTGAGAACAGAAATGAGTGAATCAGATACTGAGGTATCCCGGATAGATCAGTTGGAAAATGGTTTTGCCAAGATTACTGAACAGTTGCAAGCCTTGACTACTACCATGACAAATATGGCTGTACCCCGTGCCGGGGGAGATTCTGAGAATGTAAGGCGTGAGGAGCCTCCGAATGGGTTAGGGGATGATGTCCCCACTTTTGATGATGACATGGCAGAATATGCAACAGGCAGAGTGATTGGGTCTCAGGCAGAATTTCAGAAGCTTCGGGATCAGGTTGAAACAGTTACCCGCAAAATGAGGGGTAAGAACGAGGATTTGCTAGATTATGAGGCAATGACCTTCGGAGAACAGCTACCAGCTCAGTTTAAAATGCCCGAGATGGCCAAGTTTAATGGGAACGGAGACCCGAGGGTCCATCTGCAGCAATATGTCTCATTCATGAGTTCAATGGGCCTATCACAGCGCCAAGTCCAAAAGATGTTTGGGATGTCACTCGAGGGGGCACCTGTGGTTTGGTATCATAGCCTTGAGAAGAAGGTTAAGGAAGATTGGAAGGAACTAGCTGATGCCTTTCTGAAGCAGTATGTTACAGACTTAGAGATTGACTTGTCACTCCGTGATTTGGAGAACACTAAGCAGAAGCCGGAAGAAAGCTTCAAGGAGTATGTAGACCGCTGGAGATGCCAGCTTCTGAAAATGCAGACTCGGCCCTCAGAGAAGGACCAGATTAAAGTGATCATCAAGGGCACTAAGCCCTCGATCTACAGCAAGTTGAGGAGAATGACCTCCATGATTGTTGATTTTCGATAGTTGAGGGAAATTGTCATGGATATTGAGGAAGAAGAGGCGGAAAACAGAAAGTTTTATGGCCAGAATAGAAGAACTTTTGGGGGGCCTTCTGAGACCAGGCCCGCTACTGCCGAGGTCGCTACCGTCAAGAACCGGTATTTCTCTAACCTGGGGAAGCCGTTATCTAAGGTACTTGAGAAGTTGAAGGGACAAGGACTCCTAAAACCTTAGAGCCTAAACCACTTCCAGATCCTATACCACCCAACCTTAACCTAAGCTTGTATTGTCACTTCCATCAGAGGAGAGGCCACGAAACTGACAGCTGCACCCGCCTTAGGCATGAAATCCAAAACCTCATTGATGCTCACAAAATACCTGACCCAGAAAGAGAACAACCCAACGCATACAGAAATCCCCTACCCAACTACATGATCAACTCTGGCCTACCCGAAACCCTTGTCCTCCAAACTCTCAACCACTCGGCTTCATTCATAGGAATAAGGGATGACAACGGTGGAGAACCATAGGCCAAGAAAGAAAGCAATGTTGCGAATGATGAAATCATCCCTCCTAGTTTATTTGATCATGCATTTTTAATATAGACATTGACTTGGTCTACATGTTCGAATCATTTTTCTTTAAATGATAATAAAGACATTATTTCGCTGAATCTCTCCTACAATATGAGTATATTTGAGAAAAACATTCAACCTTGGCACTATGAAATTCAGTGATGTTTAGAACACGTGGAATCTTCAGGAACAACAACAGTACAGTCAGTTTCAGAAATGCATCAGTATCAGCTTGGGGGCGAGGCCTACATCAGTTCAGTATCAGTTCTGCCGGGAATGGCATTATGTGGGGCGAGGCCCGTATCAGTATCAGTCTGGGGGGCGAGGCCCATATCACATCAGTCTTGGGGCAAGGCCATATCAGCATCAGTCTTGGGGCGAGGCCCATATCAGTATCAGTCTTGGGGCGAGCCCATATCAGTATCAGTCTTGGGGCGAGGCCCATATCAGTATCAGTTTGGGGCGAGGCCCACATCATTATCAGTAACGGTTCGGAAATGGACCATTATCACATCTCGCCGAAAATGGCACTCCGAAAATGGAACATGGTTCGAAATGGACCATCATCTCATCACTTGCCGAAAAGGGCACTCCGAAAATGGAGCATGGTTCGAAAATGGACTACTTTCACATCTCGCCGAAACGGCACTCCGAAAATGGAGCACAGTTTGGAAATGGACCAAGGAAGGCCTAACCCATCGGAATATAATACATATACATGCATACGTGCATACATATCACATACATGCAATGTTTGTTTCGTGTTCGCAGTTTATAGCAGCAAAGACCATCTCATCAAGTAACGGTTAAAAAATGAGCCACAATCTCGCACAGCACAGTTCATGAAATGGACCGCTACCACAACAGACGCCGGAAATGGCACTCCAAAATGGAGCACTCACAATAGACGCCGGAAATGGCACTCCAAAATGGAGCACTCACAACAGACGCCGGAAATGGCACTCCAAAATGGAGCACTCACAACAGACGCCGAAAATGGCACTCCAAAATGGAACACACACACAGCAGATGCCGAAAATGGCGTTCCAAAATGGAACACACACAGCAAATACCGGAAATGGCGCTCCAAAATGGAGCACATACACGAAAGATGCCGAAAATGGCGCTCTAAAAATAGAGCACGGTTCGGGAATGAACCAGGGGTCGTCGCAGCACCTCACCACCAAATCAACGCAACTCAACACATGGTAAGTCAAGTGGCAGCTGGCGAGCCAGGTAAGTAGAAATGCATTGCATAACTTTGATAGGATTGTCACTGTTGCACATTACACAAGTCCCATCAAAGTGGGGGCGACTGTAGGCACTGCATTTTTACACATAAGTCCCTATGATGAGTCTCATTTTGGAGACACTACCTTTTAAGTCACGGAGGTCACGGGAAATGGACATCGGAAGGGGAAATTCAGAATAAACAAGGTTCACTGTTTTCGTTAGTGCTGCGTTCGTGTTTACGTTCGAACGTCAAACGGATTGCGGGCGTTCGTGCCGCGTTCGATGAAGCGTTCGAACGGTGTCGGTAATTCTGGTTTTGCTGCTAGCCTCACATCCAGCCCAATTAGCCCCCCAAAGCCCATAAAACACATCCCAATTTAAATAAATAAATATTAATTAAAACAATAACTAAATAAGATAATAATTAAATTAATTAAATAATTAAATAAAACATATACCAAACATAAAATAAACAATTACCAACTTAAACTAAAATCATGCCTAAATTAAACAAATCACATACTAAATCAAAAATATAATCATACCAAGTTAAAATCAATCAACCAATTAAAGCCAATCATATATTGACTTCCTAATCTAATAAGATAATTACCAATCTAAAATATTGTATTCCTAAACCAAACCAAATCAAATCCCTTGCTTTCCTTGTCCAACACCAAATCAAATCCCTATTTAATTAGCCAAATCCCTTTCCTTGTCAAGCCCAACCCTTTGCCTATAAAAAGAACCCTTCACCAACCTTCTCAACCCTAGTCCCTAGCTCATACACAACACACAAGAAAATTACAGAAGAAGACACCCAAAACAGTAAGCAAAAGATAAAGAGGAAACGGCAGCGAAACCACAAGGAAACAATAGCAAAAGACGGAGAACGACGACTCAAAACAGTAAGACAACGAAGGAGAACAGTGAACCAGTGAACCGGGAGAGTTGCGGAGCATCCACCCTTCCGACGATCGTGTACCGTACATCCGAGAGGTGATTTAAAAGGTTAGACCTGAGGGTACCTTTTCATTAGTTTATATTCGTTTTTTTTATTATTATTGAATTCTATTCGTATGAGAGTCGTTTATGGATGCATGTTGTGGCCTGAATGAAATGGAAGAGTGTCGTCTCTTGTGGTATATAGGATGGAAACCCAGACGTAAATTCCGTAGCCGAATCCGAATGGACGGTAGTGCGGTCTGTACTTGGGATACAACTCCACGTACCACTTGAGTAAACGGCACATTCTCTTGTTTTGTGTTGCTTTTATTTATTTATTTTTCGTCACTTAAATTATGCATGTTGCTTATTTATGCATGACTCAATCGAGCGCATGGGCTTAGTAAGTGGAATGAAAGATCCCCTATGGGGAGGGGTTAAAGCCTTTTACCACGATGCTTTGCTGCGCCGGTTGATGTGTGTTCGGTTGGATGCAAGACACGTTCAATCGGACATACTTAGAATAATATGATTGTCTTTATGTTTGTATGCATGATGTGATGTGACGCGCATGAGCTTAGTATGTTGGTCTAAAGGTCCTCTCTTTGAGAGATCAAGAGCCCCAAAAGGCCACCTTTACGGCAGTACTTCGCCGCGCCCCTTTATTTTGTTGTTTATGTATTGCGTCTCATTTCATGCATCAGGTCTGTTCCCGTTCGAACGCGTTTACAAACGCAACTCGAACGCGTATGCATTTTTGCCTTATCATGCATCAGTCTCATTTCCGTTCGAACGCGTTATCAAACGCCATACGAACGCGAGCATTCTGTTTCATTTCCGTTCGAACTCGTTATCAAACGCCATACGACGCGAGCATTCTGTTTCATTTACGTTCGAACGCGTTACAAACGCCATACGAACGCGAGCATTCTGTCTCATTTCCGTTCGAACGCGTTATCAAACGCCACACGAACGCGAACCTTCTGTTTCCGTTCGAACGCGTTTACGAACGCTACCGAACACGCACACACTGAACTGAGTCTGTCTTATCATATTCAATGCATAATTGCCTCTTGGTTGATCTTTCTTGTGTTATATAGCCAACCGTATTATTTGTATTCCTGCATTTATCCATTCTATGTGTTCTTGGGATTGTATTCAAGCATGATTAGGCTGTTAGCATGTTATTTTTGGTTAATAGGTTCATGAGATAGTACTCAAGCATGATTATGTTGTTCTTAGTTTTCCATATCATAGGATTGAAACATGTTCATGAGATTGCCATGTGATATTGCATGTTGTGATGAACTTGTTGATGTATGCATATGAATTTAGAAGCATGATATTTTTGGAAATAAATGTTATTTAAGCCTGGTTAAATTATTACATAAATCCTTTTATTACAAGTGACATAAGTAAGGGACCGTTCCGAACCCAATGGTTTGAGGTCTTCCCTTGCGAGGGGTGAGTGCGGCCTTAAATCTCATTTTCCCGGTTCACACTGGGTGGCGACTCCATTACTCTCCGGTTTAGTCCCCCGTGGCTACTCCGTACTCCCAACTAGGCCGCGAGCCTAGGACAGCATGCGTCGCCCCAGATTTCCTGTGTTCCCACAGTCTCGAGCCTAGGACAGCATGCGTCGCCCCGGATTTCCTGTGTTCCCACACTAATGATATCCTGTGAGTATCAACATAGAATCTGTCAGTTCTGTGTACAAAGCATATGTATTCATTAAGGATTAGCAATCTGTTAAATCCATAGATTTGTGGTACACTGTAGAAGAGAGTTTTAAGTGTTCTTATGAGATTGTTAATAGAAACATCGACGAGATTATACCTATAGAGATTTGATGTCAATATCTATATCTCTGGAATAATCGGAATACATGTGACGGATGGATTATACGTATGCGATGACCTCGACCTGTATAGTTCAACGAGTTTATCCACGGTCGTCATAATTTACTGGTGGGTAAATTATAGACACGAAATTAGATTTCATGACGGATATGCCTGAACTTAGAGTCTCACTAATGAAATATACTCAGAGAGCACTAGGGCAACTTTTATGAATAATACTGATTATTTATAAATCGTTTAACGGTTAAACGAAAGATACATACATAGGGGCCTTTTGGCCATTTCCTAATTAATGTGTATTTATATTTAATACTTGATTTTATTAAATACACATTAATTAATTGTCAAATTATGATATTTGACATATATCGTTAATATATGTATTTGGATTATTTAAAGTAAATATAATACATATATTTGGATATTTGTATTTAAATAATTATTTAATTGTTAAATAATTAAAGTAATTGAAAATATAAAATATCTAAGTTGATATTTATTAAAGGAAATGCTTAAGTATAAATGTTTGACTTTTACATTAAAGAAAATGATTATCAAATTGATTTTTGCTTCTTTAATTAGTTAAAAAAAACAAAATATCTATTTGTTTTCTTTTACCAAATTTTGGCCATTGACCTAAGTATATAAGGATTTATTTTTTCATTTGTTTCACACTTGTTGAAGCCACCAAAAACATAAACAAGAGGAGATTTGAGAGAAAAAGAGAAGAAACCAAGAAGAAATGCAAGAAAGCTTGGAATTTAGTAAGTATTTCCAATTTTCTATTAGAAGGAAAGTAATTCCTTTTGTTCTTGACTACAACATATGTTGTTCTTAGTTTTTTCTACTCTCTTGTGTTTGTGTTATGATGGTTGGAAGCATGAATGAAAGATGTATGCATGTGTGTTTAACAAATTATGCTTATAAATTATGTATAAGCACACTTTTGATCATTTGATGATCGTGTTGTCATTCTAGAGTTGTTAGGCCACTTATTGATGACATAAAATTGTTCTTGAGTTGTTTCAAAGTGGTGAGACTTGTTTGGTGTTGTAGAGATTAAATTAAAGTGTTGAATTTGGTTAATTTTGGTTAATTTTGTTAATTGGACTAATTTGAGAAATTAGGGTTCTTAACCTAAACTAAAATTGGGGCTTTTCATATATATATATATTGTATAATGATGTATATATGATGTACATTTCATTTGGTGTTGATTGGATATCATCTAATGTTGTTTTGAACAAATTTGGACCAAAATGGAAAATATGGAAACTTGTTGGGACCGTTCGGCAATTACAAGAAAAATTTGGTTTTGAGTTGTAATTTATATTTTCATGTATAAGACATGTATAAATCATTTTGGTAGTGATTTGGAATCACTTAATTTTGTATTTGACAAATTAGGACTAAAATGATCAAAATATAAACTATTGGGGTCTCCCGGCAAATAGAGAAAAATCTGATTTTTGGGATAAAAAACTATTTTTGAGTATTGTATAATTAGAATAAATTAGTTTGTTTTAATTGCCCAAGAAAGATAATTTCCGGAAATTATTTCGGAGTGAAAATACGCGAAAACGATGAAAAATGTGTTACCGGGTAACAGCTGCCCAAACAGTGAGTTGATCATTGTTCGGGCAGCCCACGAACTGTCCAAATATTTTTGGGGCTGACCTGGGCAGCCCCATGTGCATTGGTCGGTCGGTTCAGTCAGAAACATGTTTGATGCTATTTTGCGGAAAAATATTTTCGTAAAAATTTTGCGGTGTTTCTATATTATTTATGTCGTTATTTGATATCGAATAAATATGTTTAGGTGAAATATGAATATATTATTAATATTGGATATTGAATCATTTATTCGTAAGTTTAAAAATTTTAAACTATGATTTCGTCCGAACTGCGCTTCTTCCGCTGCGCCGCCCTGATAAACCCAACAAAATAGTATCAGAGCGAGTCTGATTCTGAACCCATGATATGATTAGCCCTTTTAAATTTGACATTTAATTAATCTTTACTATTTACATGCATGTATTTATTTAATTTGATTAAATAAAGTGAAGTATATATTTTAGGAAAATCCCCGTTAAATAAGGTTTTAAAGTGACTAGTATTAGGAATACTTGTTTCTTGATCCGCCTTGTCAATACGGATGTGAATGGTTTCATGATGCTATAGTTGTATCGTGCCCAAGCTGTGCAGTTATAGTTGAAGGTAGTTCATTTGCACCAGTAGAACTTACATGATAAGAGACAAATTCAAGTGAAAATGGAAATCCTGAACGTGCCAAAGCTGTCAGGATTACATCAGTAGCTTGAGTTTGTCATTGACAAGTGAAGCTTTGATACGCCTCATGTGAACGTGTCAAAGCTGTCACAACGAGAAACGATCAAGACCAAAATCAGGAGTCACAGCGAGTGTGATTGACAATGAGTTGTCTACCCGTGAATATACGTAGGTGAGAACGTGTCAAAGCTGTGAATTGAAATATATTCATGGGGTCCATTTCCCATTATTGAATTCGATTTAATTTTGAATTCTCTTTTTGCTTTGGGGATTACGATATTACGTAAAGTAATGAGAGACAGTGCTAGGTTAAAAATTCATAACTAATGCAGTGTGTAAAATTATGAAAATTGTCGCTTATGTTTTTCCTTATTCTATTATTTGAATAGAATTAAATTTTTATCCACTACATGCATATTTTATATATGTATTCCGACTTCACTTATGATTACATATTTCTAGAATATGTTCTAGATTAGAATAGACTATGATATAATCATTTTAGAGAGAATAGTTTCTTATGCAGTAAAGATTGACATGAATTGATTCATGTCTTGAGATTCTTCACTGGCATTAAGAAAACCTCATTAGGTATTTGTTTATCTGATAATGACGTTTCTTGACTTTAGTGACATTTAGAGGTCACATGTCTGACACTATTTGCTTTTCAATTATTTACAAATGTTGTAAATAGTTGAAGGTAAATAATAAAGTTAAAGAAATGAGATGTGTATAGTTGTGTGTAGAAAATATTTACTCTCACAACACGACAACTATAAGTATTGGATACCAGATCTCCTGTCTAGTTATTTAAAATATTATTGAATGATTGTTTTGATATTTGATATCAGAACTTGCGACTATTGGATAGTTATTTGTTCTTTGTAAACAGTTGTTACATTTTTAAATATGACTAGTAGTGTCATTGAAGAATATATAAACATTAAGAAAAATATTCGATTAAGTAAATAACTTAGAACACTGTTTTATGAGATTTTATCACTTAAGTATTAGATGTTTAATCAATATGGTAAATGATGGTCTGATATGAGATCATACAACATATCTTATCCATTTAATGAATATTGTATTCGGGAATGTGATTAAATCTCATTTAACCAATGATTGTCATTGGACCACAAAATTTATTAAAATGATACATTGGATGTATGTATTTTAATGAGTTGTAAATTGCTTAAGGTAATTTTCTTTACTTTGTACCTTAGTCAATGAATTGTCATGACTTAGTTACATATTTCTGATGAAACGCGGATAGAATTCTTTGACTGGTTCAAAGATATTCAATCTGACGTTTTGAAAAATGGATCTTTAAAATTCATCGGAGTCTTTGAATTGTTCAAAGATGTTTGATATGATCAAACATATGAATTAATGGCAATTAGTTCTAAGGTTATTGAATTGAATATGATTCTTACTCAATATTATTCTTCTACGATTCCATCGTAATGAAATTGGTTAGTGGGAGAGATCGAATCTTATACGATTTGATTCGTTTGATATTGAGTGTTACCGAATTAGTTTCAATACTCTTGGGGATATGCTCCAGAAACACTTATTCATCCATTTAATTAAAGTTCCATTAGTTTCTACAGTTACATATTTGATATGTACAACTAGAAAATTCGAATCTTGAAATGTTTAAGATTTGAATCTTTCTTTTGTATAATGGTTATATAATTGAAGGTATTTGTGCCTCTGAGGCACGAGTAGAAGTTTATCATTTATTCTATTTAATATAATATTGTATTCTATTTGATAGAATATCTTTTCTACGATCTCGAGTAATAAAATTATTTTTATTACTTAGCGTGTAACATCAGATGTTGGCCATTATAGAAAGGACTTGACTTATTGAAGTCAAATGTGAGAGTGATAAACTATAAATGGAACTACATAATTAATAAGATGAAAATACCCTTTAATTACTTCCATATAAGTTCAATAGGATATCAGAATCATTTGCAAAGTATTTGATACTTAATGGTTCTGTTGTTTTCTTATCGAAGAAAATTATCCTATAACTTATAGTGGGAACGATATTTGATATCGATTCCGAACATTAGCATTAAACCATAGATCTAAGATTGTTCATAGCTTACTACGATCAAGTTTGAAACTTGATTGAGCTTTCATTATGAATCGTTCATAAAATGTGGAAATGGTTTACGTAACAAAAGCAAAATGAGCTTATTAAAGGTTTGAAATTTATAGTATCACAATGAGAAAAAGTTATACTTAGCAATCTATTGTAGATTATGAGGAAACCTGTCTCTAGTTGCACTAATTGAACAATTAAAGATTTGTTGGTTAATGTTAATATTAAACTGTATATTTTAGCTAGAAATACAAAGTGGCATTTCTGAATGGTTTCTTCAAATAAGAGATCCATTGTGATTTCTTAGTTTGAAGAGTTCATTTTTGAATGGCCCTGAAGTTTGTATTATATTAAGATTACAGTTTGGTATATTAGTTTAAAGAGCCTATTGTAGACTCGAATGAGCTTTCCGAAAATTTGTGTTTTCTAATTTTGATATCAATCAGATTGTCTGATTTTATCAAAGTATAGAGAATGCATATGAGATAGAAGGGTTAGTGAGAACGTACAAATTTCTTTCTAGTGTTTTACATCATAATGACATTATCATTATTAAGGTAATATTGAGATGTTTATAAGGTAAAATGTTTACTTGAGTCTCATTTTCTCCGTGAAAGCAGTAAGAGTGGTCTCTGTTATATTCGATATAAAGTTTCATATATGATATAAAACTTAGAGACTTGTGAGATGCTCTCATTAGTAGTATATTAGATATGATCTAATAAAGGACACAACAAGACTATCTATGTCACAGTTAGTATAACTGTTTGACAGTTAGTGTGTCTATTGTATATAATATTCATCTTTCGTAAATGATGATTCCTTTGTTGAAAGAGAAATTGATTAGAATGTCTAGTCAATCTTATGCATCATAAAATGATGGCATAATGAATACTATATTAAGTACGATTAGAGATATCAATTTAATTATAATTGATACAAGCTATTTTGATATGTTGTAGACCATATGATGAGTCTTGAAATATGTTCTTTATTATCTTTGAGATATTAAAAATAAGTTTCTTAATAATGGAGAATAAAGTCTGCAACCATTAGGGTCATATTAGTTTTGAGTCTAATTATGATTTTATACGGTCTACGTCATAAAGAGTCAGAAAATATGCAGTGGGAGTGTCACAGATGATTCTACTGTGAGAGTGGAATTAGTTGCAACTTATGAAGTATTGACTTATGAAGTTGCATACTGACCTTATAGATTAGAAGTTTTGATATTAGTGTTGTGTTTGCGGTTGTCTGCATAGTATTTTGGATTTGATCCGTAAATACTTGGACAACTTAGTAGCAGAAGCACAATATTGATGTGGCATTTGAGTCATATTGATGTAGAACTTAGTTTCTACAAAATATGAATGATGCTGGCTAAGGGAAATAGTTGTGTTTGTTGGACAAACTCAAAATGTCATAGCGGACCTACTTGTTGTTGCCTACCTCTTGAGCGCTATGTGAGTTCTTGAGGGCCATGTGTATGTGATACACATTTAGATATGCATATGATACCGTGGATTGACACTAGAGCAAGTGGGAGAAATTGTTAGGGTTGGTGCTCGGAGCGCCAATCCGGATCGTATTTATGTCCAATTCATGAATACGAGCAATATCGTTTTCCATAATATTACTAAGTTTATGGTAGCACCTCTTGTCTTTTATATATGTATTCGATCTAATTTCGATTAGATTGAAACAAAATCCGGTTTAGTGATATGTATATATATTATACAAAGACCCCAGTATTTACAACGTAGTGCGCAGTTACAACGTAGTTTGTAATTGACATTGGGAAATGTTACTATAAGTTGTATATTCTCAAATACCATTCCTGGTCAAGATTTACTAACACGGATCAGTTAGTAAAATCCGCTGAGATCAGTACATGTCGTATATCGGACTTGGTTCGATGGTTTATCCTAATGAACCATGATTCTCTGAAGACCCGTATAGATATGTATGTGTTTATATCGGATAAAAACTGAATGACTCACCGAATATTTCTTAATAAATGGTACACCAACGTCAGGTCCGATGGTTTATCCTAATGAACCATGATTCTCTGAAGACTCGTATAGATATGTTTGTGTTTATATCGGATAAACACTGAATGACTCACCGAATATTTCTTAATAAATAGTACACCAACGTCAATAAGAATCTTTTCGGGTTGAGTAACATAGTGATTCTTTGACTTGAGATACCACTGTGGATATATGAGTCATCCTCCACACTTTGATGGCAGTCACGTCACCGATCTATTTAGATCAGATATCTGCCTGTTCGTTGGGTGTGGACTCATGCTCATGATATCCTGTGAGTATCAAGATATGATCCGTCAGTTCTGTGTACAGAGCATCGATATTCATTATGGATTAGCAATCCGTTAAATCCATAGATCTGTGGTACACTATAGAAGAGAGTTTAAAGTGTTCTTATGAGATTTCTAATAGAAACGTCGACGAGATTATATCTATAGAGATTTGACGTCAATATCTATATCTCTGGAATAATCTGAATACCTCTGACGGAGGAATTATACATATGCAATGACCTCGACATGTATAGTTCAGCGAGTTTATCCGTGGTCGTCATAATTTACGGGTGGGTAAATTGTGGACACGAAATTGGATTTCGTGACGGATATGCCTGAACTTAGAAAGTCTCACTAATGAAATATACTCGCAGGGCACTAGGACAACTTTTATGAATAATACTGATTATTTATAAATCGTTTAACAGTTTAACGAAATATACATGTATAAGGGCCTTTTGGTCATTTCCTAATTAATGTGTATTTGCATTTAATACTTGATTTTATTAAATACACATTAATTAATTGTTAAATTATGATATTTGACATATATCGTTAATATATGTATTTGGATTATTTAAAGTAAATATAATACATATATTTGGATATTTATATTTAAATAATTATTTAATTGTTAAACAATAAAAGTAATTGAAAATATAAAATATATACATTGATATTTATTAAAGGAAATGATTAAGTGTAAATTAGTTTTTTTAAAAAAAAAAAGCAAAATATCTATTTGTTTTCTTTTACCAAATTTCGGCCATTGACCTAAGTATATAAGGATTTATTTTTTCATTTACTTCACACTTGTTGAAGCCACCAAAAACATAAACAAAAGGAGTTTTGAGAGAAAAAAAAGAAGAAACCAATAAGAAATGCAAGAAAGCTTGGAATTTAGTAAGTATTTCAACCTTTCTATTAGAAGAAAAATTGTTCCGTTTGTTCTTGGCTATAACATATATTGTTCTTAGTTTTTTTCTATTCTCTTGTGTTTGTGTTATGATGGTTGGAAGCGTGAATGAAAGATGTATGCATGTGTGTTTAACAAATTATGCTTATAAATGGTGTATAAGCACATTTTTTATCATTTGATGATCTTGTTGCCATTCTAGAGTTGTTAGGCCACTCATTGATGACCTAGAATTGTTCTTGAGTTGTTTCAAAGTGGTGAGACTTGTTT
Organism: Zanthoxylum bungeanum; assembly: GCA_019454045.1. Classification (NCBI taxonomy): domain Eukaryota; kingdom Viridiplantae; phylum Streptophyta; class Magnoliopsida; order Sapindales; family Rutaceae; genus Zanthoxylum; species Zanthoxylum bungeanum. The sequence goes on from SKCR01036736.1 coordinate 213,507, forward strand.
GGTGTTGTAGAGATTAAATTAAAGTGTTGAATGCAGTTAATTTTGGTTAATTTTGCTAATTGTACTAATTTGATAAATTAGGGTTCTTAACCTAAATTAAAATTGGGGCTTTTCATATATATGTTGTATAATAATGTATATATGATGTACATTTCATTTGGTGTTTATTGGATATCATCTAATGTTGTTTTGAACAAATTTGGACCAAAATGTAAAATCTGAAAACTTGTTGGGACCTCTCGATAATTGCAAGAAAAATTGGGTTTTCAGTTGCAATTTGTATTTCATGTATAATACATGTACAAATCATTTTGGTAGTGATTTGGAATCACTTAATTTTGTAATTGACAAATTAGGACTAAAATAATCAAAATACAAACTATTGGGGTCTCACGGCAAATAGAGAAAAATCTAATTTTTATGATAGAAATCTATTTTTGAGTATTGTGTAATTAGAATAAATTAGTTTGTTTTAATTGCCTAAGAAAAATAATTACAGGAAATTATTTCGGAGTGAAAATACGAGAAAACGGCGAAAAATGGCGTTACCGAGTAACGGCTGCCCAAATAGTGAGTTGGTCACTGTTGTGATATTTTTATATCGTACCGTAAGTGTACGGTGTCAAGTTTTAGTATAAATGAGTTTAGAGTGTCGAACCCACATGGATTGCCTTAACTCGCACTAAGTACTACAATTGATAATCCTAACTTTATTTAGAAAACAAATAATAAAGATTTTAAATAAATAAATAAAATATAAAAACAATAAAATAGGAGGAACTAATACGATAGAGATTCTGGATCCTGATTTCACCTAGCTGTCACCTATGTATTTTTCATGTCAATTAATCCATGTTCAGTTATATTGTTTATAAGTCAAGACTCCTAAAATATCCACTCCCTCTCTCGAGTGTCGAGTGAAAAGATCATCAATTATAGACTTCGATATCTCTATAAAAATCCAATAGTTAACAACTCATTACGCTTTGTGATTCTATATTAACGACTTCAAAGGACTACAGATTCTCTCGAACTCTAAAAAATCCTAGGTTATATTCTCTAGATCTATTCAAAATCCTCTCTCTCGAGTGATAGATTCTAAACATATATCATCTTCAATTGTGGCCAACAATCAAGAAGCATTAAACTCAAAAGAATATAAATAAATTAATAAAACTTCATAACAAAATCGACAAACAATTACAAGGTTCAAGCATAGATTACATCATTCTCCAGAATTAAGGAGTTAGTTCATGACAATAAAATAAAACAATGAATAATAAGTCATGAATCTAATGGAAATCATTAGAGTTTTAAGAAAGAAACAATAAGATAAAACCCGGGTTGAATCTCTTCCTCTCCGGACGTCACCGCCTTAATTTCCTCTGGTTGCTCTTCAATCCTCCTCATTGGATCTCTAAAAATATGTTTCTGTGTTTTGTGCAGTGTATTAGCCTCCCCTTGAGTGTTGGATGGACTGTTATATTTATAGTTGAGTCTGGGAGTCATTGGGTATCATTAGGAAACCCTAAAAATTGAATCCTGAAGTCCGTAGGTTTCCTTCCCGTAACGCAGTAGCATAGTAAGATGGCGCCTGGGCGCTAGATCCTCTGGAAAATGTATGGATAATACTGAGGTTGAGGCGCCCTGGCACCTTCTTATTAATTCAACTGGCGCCATGATGCCTTTAATCAGTGTTCAAGTGGCGCCATGGCGCCATTGAATTGCTTTGATGGCGCCTTGGCGCCATCTTTATGATAATAATGGGCGCCATGGCGCCCATTTCTCTGGACTTTGTATGTAAGTTTGGCGCCATGGCGCCTATTGATCCTGTGCTCGTCCTGTGTTCCCGAAAATTCCCAAAACACGTGCAATTATTCCCAGATCCATGTATTAATGCTCCTACAAATAAAAATAGAAAATAAACTGTAATTGACATTTAAATATCTCGAATTATAACAAAACAATAAGCGAAAATGGCCGTAATAAGTGGGTATAAACCACACTTATCAAATACCCCCAAACTTAAGGTTTTGCTAGTCCCGAGCAAAAGATAAAATAAAAAATAAATTCAAATAAATAATTAAAAATAACTAAATTAACTAGGCCACTTTCGTAGGGATCACGATTGCATTTAGCGTATGCAACAAGCCTTTAAACCCCTTGGCGGCCCTAGTGGACGAGTTATAGTCTCGTGAGGGTTTACAGCGACGACACCCACAAACGTCATTCACACACAATCATGCAAAAAAAATATAAAAAATAATAAAAGATAGTCCCGATAGTTACGCATAAATATATCCTCAAAGAAAGCTTATAAATGAAATCAAAGAATCTTCAAAGTACGCAATTGCAACTCGAATCCAAATTCTCGAATAAATTATCTAAGCTAGACTCACGGTGTGTGTGTGTAAAGGTTCGTTCACAGCTCGACTCATAAGTAAGCCAACTTAATGATTTCGTTTAAAAATTAGAATCGATGGGTCAAACCAACCTAGATATCTCAATTATGCTCTGTAATTGCTTTATTTCGTGCTCAGTATAGTATGCTTTTTTTTTCTTTTCTTCTCTCTTTTTGCTATTCTCATTTTGCACTCAATTTTTTTTTCTTTCAACTCACCTACCCTTTAAGGTAGCATTTCTCCTCATGGTGGTCCTAATACTCGCCCATGGGTAGCTTCACGCTTATCGGTTATAGGTGGTTTATTTTATTTCTTTAGAGACATTTTTCTTTTTAGCTATACCATACTTCATAACACTAGCAAATCAAGATAGATATCTAAGCAAACGGTCATTCATCGACATGCAATTTCTTCAACTAGTCACCTTGTCAACTACTTAAGTTTTACTGCTAAAAACATGTTTTTAAGTGCTTACGAGTCTGACATAGATAAGTTATTCAAGGCATCAGATAAAAGTAAATTGGGCACTTATCGTTTCTAAAATTTCACCTATAACAAAACAATATTATCACATGATTTATGCTTTACTATCAAAAGGCTAAAACAAATAATAATTTTTTTTTAATAAATCAATAAATTTAAACAACTAAATAGTAAGTAAACAACATGCACACACCCCCAAACTTAAAATTTGCATTGTCCTCAATGTAAGATAAATATCAAGAGCAAGAGTGAGGAACAACACTACCGTGCATGAAGTTGATCAGACTCTTGCTGGTTAGAATTTGGTTGCGCGGGCGTTGTGTGTCTCGTGTTACCTGCATAAATAGCATGCAAAACAAATAAATAAACAAATAGCACACAGTAAAAAAAAATTAAAAATAAAAATAAAAATAAATAAATGCAAGGGTTGCCTCCCCGCTAGCGCTAAGTTTAACGTCTTCAGCCAGACGCAACCACCCAAATGGTTATGGTGGCTTAAAAGTAGTGAACCGGGTAATCTCATCTGTTTTCTTCTTTGGTATCCACCGGTTCTTATGACATGAAAGAGATAGCTTGGCAGGCTGTGGTGATTTATCTATAGATGGTCCCCCAGGATATGTAGATTTTCTCTCAATTGGAAATTCTGGACTGCACTATCGGCGAGTCGTGAGGGACGATACTTGAGCTATTAGTGCACCAACAGGATCTGCCATTACTTCTTTTCAAACTCACCTCGTACGAAAAATATAAAAAATAAAAATAAAAATAAAAATAAAAATAAGAAATAAAAACAAAAATAAAACTTAAGACAAAAATAAAGGAAATAAATAAAATAAGAAATAAAAACAAAAACAAAAACAAAAATAAAAATAAAATTCTAAATTAAAGTTAAGATTACTTGGTAGTAGTATTAATGTGAATTAAACAAACAATCCCCGCTTGGTCGTTGTAGTATAGTGGTGAGTATTCCCGCCTGTCACGCGGGTGACCCGGATTCGAGCCCCGGCAACGGCGCCAAAAACTTGTTGTGATATTTTTATATCGTACCGCAAGTGTACGGTGTCAAGTTTTAGTATAAATGAGTTTAGAGTGTCGAACCCACATGGATTGCCTTAACTCGCACTAAGTACTACAATTGATAATCCTAACTTTATTTAGAAAACAAATAATAAAGATTTTAAATAAATAAATAAAATATAAAAACAATAAAATAGGAGGAACTAATACGATAGAGATTCTGGATCCTGATTTCACCTAGCTGTCACCTATGCATTTTTCATGTCAATTAATCCATGTTCAGTTATATTGTTTATAAGTCAAGACTCCTAAAATATCCACTCCCTCTCTCGAGTGCCGAGTGAAAAGATCATCAATTATAGACTTCGATATCTCTATAAAAATCCAATAGTTAACAACTCATTACGCTTTGTGATTCTATATTAACGACTTCAAAGGACTACAGATTCTCTCAAACTCTATAAAATCCTAGGTTATATTCTCTAGATCTATTCAAAATCCCCTCTCTCGAGTGATAGATTCTAAACATATATCATCTTCAATTGTGGCCAACAATCAAGAAGCATTAAACTCAAAAGAATATAAATAAATTAATAAAACTTCATAACAAAATCGACAAACAATTACAAGGTTCAAGCATAGATTACATCATTCTCCAGAATTAAGGAGTTAGTTCATGACAATAAAATAAAACAATGAATAATAAGTCATGAATCTAATGGAAATCATTAGAGTTTTAAGAAAGAAACAATAAGATAAAACCCGGGTTGAATCTCTTCCTCTCCGGACGTCACCGCCTTAATTTCCTCTGGTTGCTCTTCAATCCTCCTCCTTGGATCTCTAAAAATATGTTTCTGTGTTTTGTGCAGTGTATTAGCCTCCCCTTGAGTGTTGGATGGACTGTTATATTTATAGTTGAGTCTGGGAGTCATTGGGTATCATTAGGAAACCCTAAATATTGAATCCTGAAGTCCGTAGGTTTCCTTCCCGTAACGCGGTAGCATAGTAGATGGCGCCTGGGCGCTAGATCCTCTGGAAAATGTATGGATAATACTGAGGTTGAGGCGCCCTGGCGCCTTCTTATTAATTCAACTGGCGCCATGGCGCCTTTAATCAGTGTTCAAGTGGCGCCATGGCGCCATTGAATTGCTTTGATGGCGCTTTGGCGCCATCTTTATGATAATAATGGGCGCCATGGCGCCCATTTCTCTGGACTTTGTATGTAAGTTTGGCGCCATGGCGCCTATTGATCCTGTGCTCGTCCTGTGTTCCCGAAAATTCCCAAAACACGTGCAATTATTCACAGATCCATGTATTAATGCTCCTACAAATAAAAATAGAAAATAAACTGTAATTGACATTTAAATATCTCGAATTATAACAAAACATTAAGCGAAAATGGCCGTAATAAGTGGGTATAAACCACACTTATCAGTCACTATTAGGGTAGCCTACGAACTGTCCAAATACTTTTGGGGCTGACCTGAGCAGCCCCCATGTGCATTGGTCGGTCGGTTCGGTTGGAAACACATTTTATGCTATTTTACGGAAAAATATTTTCGTAAAAGTTTCACGGTATTTCTATATTATTTATGTCATTATTTGATATCGAATAAATATGTTTAGGTGAAATATGAATAGATTATTAATATTGGATATTGAATAATTTATTCGTAAGTTTAAAAATTTTAAACTACGATTTCGCCCGAACTGCGCTTCTTCCGTTGCGCCGCCCTGATAAACCCCAACATTTACGATTACTACGTCGTAGTTGGGATTCTAGTTATAGAACTAATTCCTCAATTTCCATATTGTTCCAATTTGGATCGTGCACATTACTCCCACTCGGATTGTGTATATCACTCCCACTCGGATCACGTAAAGGAGACTCATGTGAAACTAATTCATAATTTTGAGATTCATGTGAAACTGATTCCTCATATTTTCTCAAATTTTTCTCATCAACATTACTCTCACTTGAATTAGGTAAACCTGAGTGTTCAATAATCATGAGATTCATGTGATCCTGAGTTTCATATAGAGATAAATCTTGACATATCTCTCACTGCTTAGGAAAATCATTTTCTAAAAATGTGATATCTCGTGATTCAAATTCTTTCACGCCTACACTTTCATGTTCACTTATGCAAATATATCATTTTAATTGTTCAAATGATCTTATGAAGATACATTTTTTCCTCTTGGTCCTAATTTTCCATGTTTGTGAGAGCGTACATCGACATAGACCGCACAACCTCAAGGTTTTAGGAAGTGAAAATCTGGTTTGCAACCTGTCCATAACTCATATGGTGTGGTGGCAACTGATTTCGATGGCACTCGGTTAAGTATATATTTGGCAGTCAACAATGTATCACCCCAATAAGTTATAGGAAAATTTGCTTGTGCCATCATAGACCTAACCATTTCAAGAAGAGTTATATTTCTTATTTCTGCAACGCCATTTAGTTGAGGTATTGCGGAAATCATTTATGAGTGTGATGAAATAAGATGCTCTATGTCTTGCTCTAACATTCATTGGATCACAGATATCTAAATGGATTAATTGTAATGGATATTCTGCTCTAGTTCATTTTCCAAATGGTTTTCTCGCAGTTTTTCTAGCCAAACAATATTACAGGTTGACAAATCTACCTTTTCTATGTTTCCCAAAAGCCTTCTTTGGCTAATCTGTTTATTATTTGCTAGCCAATGTGGCCAAGTCTAGCATGCCACACATTTACATCACTATCATTACTGACAGACGATGTAACAAAAGAAAAACTGGAATTGCGATTAAAACATTCAATATTTAATACAATAAAACCATCCAAAAAATAACCAGAACCATAATGTATTGTACCCAATCACAAATCAACACCAAATTTATGGAAGTTCAAGTTTAAACCTAAATTAACAAAAACCAACAAAAAAACTAAATTTAGGTGAATTTGTGGAGCAAACAATACATCATGTAAGAGTAAAGTTTTTCCTCCATGCATGACTAACTTGCTTGTACCCACTCATTTGACTTTAACTCGTGAGTTTTTGCCTACGTAAATCCACTTCACCCTAGGTGAAACTCGTAGAAATTCCATGAAGGCATCTCCATCCTTCGTTACATGGTCTGTAGCTCTTGAATCTATAGTCTACAAAGGATTAGATTCAATTAAAATGATCGAACTCGAAACATATATTACATATAAATATGTATTAAAGGTATTCACTTTTTTAGTCTCGGTGCTGTCACGAGTCAAATGACCCTTTTTGCCACAATTAAAATATTTAACCTTTGTCATATTTTTCTTTTTAGTATGATGTTTTCCTTTCCTTTGTTGGTTAATTTTCTGTTTCTTTCCTGACTTGGAAGAATATTGTTCTTTTCCAAACTAGAACCCACCACTATGGAATTTTCTTTTCTTTTTAAAACCCTCAGGTTTGCTGGTTTCTGTCATATACACTTCAGTATTTGATTTAGCGGCCGCGATGTGATTTCTCTCCAATTCTAGCTGGCGTTTAGCATCATCAAAAATTTTGATGCTTTCATTATGGGTCAAATGCATCTTCATATGCTCGCAGCTATTTGGAAGAGAATGAATGACCGTTTGGACTTTCTATTCATCTATAAGAACATGACCAACATCTGTCAGTTCAGTAATCATGTTCTAAATTTGTCTTAAGTGCTTTGACATAGTGAACTCAAAGTGTTTCTTGTATGTGTAAAACTTGATTGTGAGTGACCTAAGTTTAGTTATCGATGTACTATCAAATTTTTCGGCTAGTGTGGACCACATGTCCTCAGTCTTGCATGTGTTGGGTCGTGGTGCCCTGTTCAGGTTCATCCATGCTCATTTTCAGGGTTTCAAAAACCTCTTGTTTTTAGCACATATTGGATTTTCATACTCCAAATTTCATAATTATCGCCATTATGTTTCTCACTCTTGTTGAGTTCAGCGATAATGTTCTTTGTTGCGGAAACCATTTCAAAAAACACAAAGTTTTCTACTGACATTCATGCACAATTGTTAATATTTTTACTTTATTTTGTCATAAAACAAATTATGTTTAATAAAAATTTTTAATGGGGTTAGAGTCAAAAGGCAACTATGTGTCCAATCATTATCTAATGATCCATTGTTAAACTATTATCAACATAATTAATCATGCAAAATCATCTTCTAAAAAATAACATAAATTTTTAGAATTTTTAATCATGTGACAATTAATATACTTGACACTCCTTGATTCAATTACATAAGTTAAATTCAACATAAATATTCATTCATAAATATGAAAGCAATATTTGCATACCGTGAAATAACAAATAATTACACATAACAATAATAACATAGTTTTGTTATAAAAAAAACTAATATCTAACACTTAGAACTTTTCTGGTGTTAGCGTCCCAACTCATTAATATTTTAGGATACGAATCCTTAAACTCTCATGGTAACTTATAATTGATATTGGACAGCCATGGAAATCATATAACAAATATAGGATCATTGCAACGATTTTGAGATAACAAAGGAAAAATAGTGTTTTTCGCTTTATGTCTGAGATACTCAATTGTCAACCTCTCAATGGCTTATTATACTGAACATGTAGTTCTTTTGTATGAGTTATTGATTCCCAAATATCAGTAAGTCTCATTTGCCATATCACAGAAAGAGTGTTTCCTAGAATTCTGAGTCTATTTGGCTGTCATATCCAATTACCTTCTCATATCGACTCTTGTAACATGTTATTAAAAGTGATGATATACGAAATCATATCATCTCTTTCACTCATCCGATATCTATCTATTTCTAACAATATGTCTTTTAATCTTTCACTGTGTGCGGATGTCATAACCCTTCTTGCAGTTCTTTGAACAATTGACATGATTTTTCTATAACAAATATAAAGAAAAACACAAAGTTACATTGGCTAAAATAAACATCACAAAGATATTCATTAAATTACATAAACACAAAGTTTATATGATAAAAAAATTTATCATGTCCGATTAGAACACTATGCAAAAAAAGATTAGACATTCAATCATAACTGATCAAAATTATCGAAGAAAACCGAAGCCGACATTACCAACACGTATCTTCGTGCGCCACAAGTAATGTCGCACGCACCAACACGCGCCGTTCACGTGCGCTCACCCGTCGTCACACGCCTGCCATGGGATGACAAGTCACACATGCAGACGACATGTCGTCTGTTAGTTTCGTGGTTGTACGACATGTCGGTTCAAAGGCAACTGACAAGTCGTTTGTTACTTGCGCGAACTATATGTCGTCTGTTTCAGTTCTATACGTACGATTGTCGTACAAAGTTCGGATGACATGTCATATGGATTCCTAAGCAGTGGATGACAAGTCGTTTTATTAATCTGGAAGTATTTTTCTGGGTAAAAATAGGTTCGACTTGCCAACTTCTATGGTTCATATATTTCTTAATTTTAATCCAAATTAATCAAATGATATACCGAATTAAAGATCACATGTCCTAGTATTCAAGACATCTTAGAATACGTCATTATCAATTTTTTATAATAAGATATTAAGGCCCAAAATTGGAAGAAAATTATTTTTGTAAATTAAAAACAGAATGCATTTTCTTCATTTTTCATACATGATCATGTATTTTTGTATAATTTAACTAGAATACATGTATTAAAGCTACTGATACCCATGTCGGGAAACATCATCCATAATATTTTCATGGAACAAATCTATAATGGTCAACTTAAGATCTAACCATACATATATTATTATTCCTAAATTTATTCATAAACAAATTGAAATAAATTTAAGTATTTCACAATATAATTACATATCTTACTTCCTTTAGAGATGTCCTTAATCAAATTTAATTGATTATATATATATATATATATAAGGATAGGAAAAAACTAAATTAATTTTTTAACTCGAGCCAGCCAAAAAAAACTACTAAAACCACTTATTGAACTATCTCGTCTTGACTCGATATACAAACTTCATAATTATCAATTAATATATAACCTGTACTTTACACCTACCTGAAGTTTGCCTATATTTAATGGCCCCAGCTTTGCCTTTAACTTATATATATATATATATATATAATATCATCAAAGACCCCCTAAATATTAAAAAAAAAAGATGATTTAGTGTAAGAGATTTTTTAATTATGGATAAGATTTAATATGTGCGTACCATTATCTTTATTTTTTAATTTTGTAATTAAAAAAGAACCACCAGTCACTCCCCTCAAACCTGTCTCACCAACTCACATCTAGAAGCAATTAGTGCTCTCACAATTATATTAGTCAACAGCCTATATATCATCTATCTACTCCTTTATTAAGTTCTCAAAAGGGGCTTGGCCTTAATGTTTGATCAGCAACAAAGCAAACAATAACAACAACAACAAAAACAAACTAGCCAGCCCACAAAAAAAAAAAAACAAAAGAAAATAAAAATGGGAAGGTCACCTTGTTGTGAAAAAGCTCACACAAATAAAGGATCATGGTCCAAAGAAGAAGATGATCGCCTTATTGCTTATATAAGATCCCATGGTGAAGGCTGCTGGCGCTCTCTCCCTAAAGCCGCTGGCCTTCTTCGCTGTGGTAAATCTTGCAGGCTTCGCTGGATCAATTACTTGAGACCTGACTTAAAACGTGGCAATTTCACTGAAGAAGAAGATGAACTCATCATCAAACTCCATAGCCTCCTTGGTAACAAGTATATATCTCTTTCACTTATTACTATTCTCCCATAACTTCAATTTTCCTGAAGGATGCTAGTTAGGTCACCTGCTATTTCACCTATAACATATTTTGTATATACAGTAAAAATATTTTTGGGGCCATACTTAACCTACTATGGCTAGGACTGGCTCTGCCTGATCTGAGTTCAAATCCTGCTCACAAAATTTTGTGGGTGTTGATTAGTTTATTAGTTGGTAAAATTGTTTGAGTTATTACCTACCGGAGGTCTGAGATTCGAATCATTTACTTGCATGTATTATTAAAAAAGAATTATAGTTTTGATGGGATTTCTTTTTTTTGTTTTTAAGGTGGTCATTGATAGCTGGGAAGTTACCTGGGAGAACAGATAATGAGATAAAGAATTATTGGAACACACATATAAGAAGGAAACTTTTGAATAGAGGGGTTGATCCTGCAACACACAGGCCACTCAATGAGCCAGCTGCTGCAGCTCAAAGTGCTGTTGATGTGGCAATTACAATACCATTTACATCTTCAAAAGATTATCAAAAAGAGAAAAAAACAATTGGGTTTGTGTGCAAAGATGAGAAGCAACAATATCATCATCATCATCAAGTGATCATCAAAGAAGAAGAAGAAGAACAGAGGTGTCCAGACTTGAATCTTGATCTCAGAATCAACCCTCCATCATCATCATCATCTGATCAGCAGCAGCCATTGATTAAAACTGGAGGAAGAAGAAGAAGCCTTTGTTTTGCTTGCAGTTTGGGATTACAAAACAGTAGAGATTGCAACTGCTATAATAATAACAATATTATTAATAGCAGTAACAGTAGCAGCAGCAGCAACACTTGCTATGACTTCTTAGGTTTGAAATCTGCTGTTTTGGATTACAGAAGCTTGGAGATGAAATGAAAAAAAAAACCATGTAGTTGAAATCAGAAGAAGATCATTAATATATTTTACTTTCAAATTTTACTCTAATCAATTTGTATGTGTCGTTATTGCACCCATCGAATGTGCCGAGTATTTTTTTTTTAAATAATTATATTTAATTTTTTTATTTAAATTCGAATATTGAGAATGTAAAAAAATAAAAATTTAATGGTCAATTGTAATTATTACACAGTGCAGTAAAAAAATGTTAGTAAAGGTGACATTATTGGTGAATTGTTTTTTTTTTTAAACATTTATTGCAATATTATTATTATATTTAATTTGTGTATAGTGTGTTGGAAAGTTTTTTTTTTTTTTTTTTTTTGACTTCTTTGTCCAAGATAAAGTTAGGGTTTTCCAGATCCCCACCAGAGTTTCAAAAAGGGGACATGTTATTATTATTATTAAATTGTTATAGTAGTTGCTGTTAGCCTGTTACTGTACCTACTGGTAGATATGAAGTTAATAAGTGAATTTATTAATTGAAATAGATTCATGCATCGATTTTCTAAGACCACTTTTTTTTTTTTTTTTTTTTTTTTTTTTTTTAAATTTCTTTAAAAATAGGGAGGGGAATATATTTAAATATATTTTTAATTAAATTGAATTTGAGCGATTCGTTTTTAGAATATTTATTATTTTTGCCTATCTGACCACGCTTTTGGGGGCGATTTTCTAGGACCTCTTAGATAGTTAGATCAACTGTGTGATACCGCAACTCGAATACTAGATTCAGGATAAGTCAGCTCATCCTCCAAATTGTAATTCTAATCCAACCCATTTTTTAGATAAAACTAAGTTATTTGTCACCCAACCACATAGTTTGAGATAATCTAACCCATTTGCTTCAAAGCATATATACAAATTCTCATAGTTTTTTTTTTTTTAAATAAACAAAATATAGATTATAGTAGTATTTTTAAAACCGACCCGGACCTGGCCATTGAACCGGTAAAACCGGACTGGCGATTCTTAAGGGAAAAATTTTAACCAAAAAATAAAAACAATATTTTTATAATTTTTAATTAATTAAAATTATTTATGACGTCGGTCGATTTTGCTGATTCAACTGGAACAGTTCAATCTGTCGAACCAGTTACCCATTAAATATTTTAGATTATCGATTCAATCACTTGTCTGATTTTTAAAATAATAGGGTTATAGTGAGTGGACAAGGATCCTCTCTAAGAATGGCAACATACCAGGAAATTAATATCCATACATGTCTCATTCAATTAACGGATATGAAAATTTTTCTCTCACTCGCTCCTAACGTACTGGGGCCCTCCATTCCCGTGGAAATTTTTACTATCCCTAATCCTTTTTTTCCCCTCTCATTATCTCTTATAGTACTATCATCAAGTGACACGTGACGTATACAGAAAAATAGATAATTAAGATTGAGTTGTATTTTACATATAACATTATGAGAGATAATTAGAGACGAAAGGAGGAAAAATAAGGAGAGAATCTCAATTCACTGTAGATTGGTTTTTACTTTCTACTGTATGTTGATTTTCCCCTTTTTTTTCTTTGTGCATCATACTAGATATTGTTCATAGGTTTGTCCTTTATGGAAAAAAGTTATATTTTTCATTTGTTAAGGCAAGGGATAAGCAGTGAGAGGATGAGAATGAAGATGGATAATTGAGAAAATGAGAGAGAATATCAATCAATCAAAAAAAAAAAAAAAAAAAAAATTTAAAAATTGCCTTGCCTAGACCAATCTCTTACCAACCTCACATTTAATGATCTTTGGCCATATGACCCCACCAATCAACCACACAAATAGTATTTGATTTTGGAAAATAAAAAACCATATAAATCACAACCAATCGGGATTAGGGATGAGTTTGGATGACAACAACATATATGTCTTATTCAATTAATGAATATAAAAATTATTCTCATACTCATTCTTAACATATCGGGTCCTCGCAGAGCTTTGTGCAGGCTTCTGTTAATGGGGATGTAATATATATACCCAATTCGTTTAACAACGAGTATAAAAAATTATCTCATTATCTATCTCTAATATATCAAACTCCATGGAGATTTTGACATTCCCTAGTCAGGATGAGTCGAGATTTATTAATTTTGATAGTGTCTCAATTATAAATTTAGATATGTATCAGTTTTAAAATTCAGATAAAAAAACTATCTTGTCTTGATAGGTATTTGAAATTTTTTTAGATAAAAAATAATCCCAATTTTCAATCCGATTTCGTATTCACGAGAAATCGTGACGAATCAACCCATACAATCTAGGTTTTTAATTTATCGCTTTGTTTCTTTGAAGGTCATGAAATATTAATATGTATACGACTATATATATCTCATAACTGTTTTCTACTTTTTGAAACGTTTTGGATTGGATTAGGTTTTTTGTTACCAACTTGAGAGTCGATTCTCATTAATTAATGATATAAATTTGGTAGCAAACAAATAGTTGGCATCACAATTCTCCATGTTTTTTTACATGGTAAAAAAAGCATTCTAATTACCTGATATTAACCTCAGAGTCTGTGACGTTAAAATATTAATGGTGAAATTATAATTTCAGGATTAATTTTGTCTTTCTGAAATTTAATATGTTAAATTTTAAATAAAATGTCATCCAAATAAGAAGGAAATTTAAAATGAGTTGTAGAATTGTTGAAAATAACTTGATGGATAATAGTTTCTTACAGTCATCCAAATAAGAAGGAGATTAACCCAAAGGGAAAAAAAAAAAAAAAAAAAACTAAAAAGAAATATCAAAATAAAAGGTGACCCAAAGCAAAAGGACATAAGTGGTAACTACTTTGGAACAAAGTTCCAAAAATTAAAATGGCCTTTACATATAGAACAAAAATTAAGTAGTCACTTTTCAACAATTCACCACTTTCATTTCCTTTAAAAAGGTGTTAGGTAGAGTCATTAGAAGCTTCCATTGGATATTTTTTCCCTTTACTTTCCAAAGAAAGACAACTATATATCTATAGTCGTATTCATTATTGCTTTACCTATATATCTTCCATCAATAAGATAATAATTTTTTTCTAACATTTGATTATAAATCCTTCAACTCCCACCAAAGTGTAATCACAATCACATGCATTACCCTCTTGATGTGGGCCATTTGGGTTCCTTTCATGACACATTAATATGTTGAATTATTAACTAATTAAATGTCTTTGACCTCAATATATATATATATATATTTTATTCTTAAAGCTTAAGCATTATTCTAAATTCACAAGATTTACATAAATTTTAGAGCCATATTTTACATACCCTCTATTGTTTTCATCGACACATAAGCAATGAAAGATGGTATCACATGTGGATTTTCAATTAAAATGGATTTATGCACCAAGAAGATGGTACCCCTTCCTAAAGATACGTGATGAACCTTCCTTTCTGACAGTTACTAATCTAGACAAAAATAATAATTTCCTTTTCTCTCTCTCAAATCCCAATGAAATACTAGATATTAAAGAAATCTAAAGATCGAATTACGAATTAATTAAAATTTAATAATTTCATTTAATTCGTTTATTTTGTAAAACTTATTAAAACAGACAATTTATTAAATAATATAAATGCCTTTAAATGATTTCTCCAATAGATAAGTAATTGACACATGAGGAGTTGTTAAGGAATATGGAATCAAAATGTAAAATAGATTTTCTAGTACCATTAGGATTAATGATTTTATTATATTTCCCTATTAGATAAAAATTTCATATATTCATTATTATTCTTCATAACTATAGGATTATGATTCATTTTCTATTTTGGTTTTCTATGTAGCCTATATAAAGGCTCATACCATTGTAAATTCATATAGAGTGAATTCAAGACTTTCTTTCATTATCTAACATGGTATCAGAGCTCAGGTTCTCCTTTTTCTAGTTTCACTCTCTCTGCTTTCATCGGCGCGTGGGGATCGCGGCCACAATCGGCACGTGAACCTCACGCGTCACCCCATTCGCACCACCCCTTCACAAGTGTGCTATGGGCCTGCTCCTTTCAGGTTTCGCCTCTTTTTAAGATTTTGCTTCCGCTCTCTGTTGGGATTTCACTCCCTCTCTGTCGGGCTTCGGCTCTCTGTCAAGATTTCATTATCTCTTTGGCTTTGGTTCTCACGAGCTTCGGCTCTCTTTCGGGATTTCGCTCCCTTTTCGGCTTCAGCTTTATTTTGGGATTTCGCTCCCTCTCGGGCTTCGGCTCTCTATCGGGATTTCGCTCCATTTTTCGGCTTCCGCTTTATTTCGGGATTTCGTTCCCTCTTGGGCTTCGGCTCTCTTTCGAGATTTCGCTCATTTTTTTTTTCAGTTTCGGCTTTATTTCGAGATTTCGCTCCCTCTCTGGCTTCGACACTCTCAGGCTTCGGCTCTTTTTCGGGATTTCGCTCCCTTTTCGGCTTCTGCATCCTCTTGGGCTTTGTCTCCCCCTTCGGGCTTCGTAGGTTAAAGCTCATCAATTATCTCAAGGTTTCCAGCCTCCAAGTTTCAAGATTTCCAGTTTCAGAACTCCACTCTCTGATTTCAAGATGCAACCTCAAGCTTGTTCCTTCGTCACCAGCTTGAGCTTGATGGAGGGTGTTAAGGAATATGAAATCAATATCCAAAATAAATTTCCTAGTACGATTAGGATTCATGATTTTATTATATTTCCCTATTATATAAAGATTTCCTATATTCATTATTATTCTTCATAACTATAGGATTATGATTCCTTTTCTATTTTGCTTTTCTATGTAGCCTATATAAAGGCCCCTACCATTGTAAATTCATATAGAGTGAATTCAGAACTTTCTTTCATTATCTAACATAGTATCAATCGTCTCTCTATCATGTCATATTATTTGGAAAGATTGATGTTTGAAATGATTTTTGGAATACTAAAATTAAAAAAAAAATAACTTACTTATTTTATTTTATTAATTAAATATTTTTATTTTATAAATTAATATTTTTATTTTTGATAAATTAATATTTTTTGCTCTTTATATATCTATTTTTTATTTGTTTAATAAATATTAAAAATTTCTTATTTATTGTTATTTATTTTGTGTTCATTTATTCATTTGATTTTTTGATTCTTTTTTAATTTATTTAACACTACTTATATATAATATAATTTTGTTTATTTATTTAACACTACTTATTTACCCAATTTATTCTCTCTCTTCATTTTTCTTCCACATAATACCACATTCGCTATTCCCTTTGATTTTCTTTTAAAATACTTTTTATTTATTTTCCCCTTAAGTATTTTATAATACGTTTATTTTTTATTTTTCCTCTCAGAGGCCGAAATGCATTAATTTCTCCTTATTTTCCCTTTAATTTTTTTTTCTTATTTTACTTTTAATTTACCATGTACCACCCATCTCAACGTTGTGATGAGAACATTCATCGTACGAAGCTAAAGAATGGACCATTCGTTATAGGATACGTAATAAATTATGGTACGAAGTATTGAGTATATCACCAAGTGCGTCAAGATGAGATTTTGAAGGCAACATAGAGTTTGGGGTCTTATGAGGAAGAAAATTGAAGAGAGATTGTTGATGGTGTTTTTTAGGCACTATGATATTTAAGCAGCACGACAGAGGTAAAAGGGTAATTCCCTTCTTGATCGAAATCATTAAATGCCGACCCGACCACATGAGTGTTATAAAGCCAACAGTAAGAAACCGAGCACCTGATGATATGTGACCGACCACTTTAGTTCGGATGACCGAGCATTATAAGATCGGTAGCAACATTCTTAGCTCAAAGAATCATCGTAACCGACCTCATGAAGACCGACCAAATAGTGAGATATGCTCCAGAGATAAGTTATCTTATTCTTATGGGATAAGGGGATAAGTTATCATATTCTTATGGGGTAAGGAGATAAGTTATCCTATTCTAATAGGGTATGAGAAGTAAATGTAGTTTTGATTATGAATCCTTATAGGAAAAGGAAATTGTTTCAACTAGGAATTCTTATAGGAGAAAGAATCTGATTTCTACACTATTATAAATAGAAGGGTAGAGTGTGCATAAGGAGAATAAGAAGAGAGAAAAAACAAGTGGAGAGCATTAAGAATCATCATCAGAATTATTACCATCAGACTTGTAAAAAACAAGAAGCAGAGCCGAGAAGCGTGTTTGAGTAATATTCCCATATTGCCCTGAGACCAAAATCAGCCGTCAACAGTTGGCGCCGTCTGTGGGGAACTCAACAAAAAGCGGCTCGCGTAGTAAGACGATGGCAGAAGGTGGAAATCACCAATCGTCGGGGAATCCGGCTGCAGATTGGATGAAGAAGATGGAAGAAAGTATGAAATCCATGATGGATCGACTGGAGAGAATGGAGGAAACGAACAACGAGAGACCCGAAGTCAGAACCAGTCGAAGAAGAAGTGAAAAAGCAAAAGGGAAAAGGGTGGTAGATACAAGTGAAGACGATGGACCCAGGAGGAGGGGCCCCTACGGGATAAAATCCGTAGTTGCAGAAAAAGATTCACAAACAGATGACACATGGGAAGAAGAAGGAGGAAGACCATCACCAGATCCCTCCTATGATAGTCTCCGCGACTCCAGAAGAGAGGACATGGAGTATAGCGAAAATGTGCGGGAAATCCCAAGGCATGAGGAATTCTGCACCCGGGGCAATGGACGCACAAAGGAGCACAGAAGACGACATGGCGGCACAACCAGTGAGATAAAGTCTTGGTTAAGAAAAGAAATGGCTAAGTGGGGAGTAAACCCCAAAATTGATACAGCAGATGCTCGGGACGGTGAGGTTGAATCTCCCTTCACAGAAGAAATAAGGTCGGCAAAATTCCCAAGGCATTTCAACATGCCATCCATGACGCCCTACAAAGGCCATTCAGATCCAAAGTCCCATATTGAAAGTTTCATCCTATTAATGGAGGTCCAAAGGGTAGTAGGGGATGCCATTTGCAAAGTATTCCCCCTAACCTTGGGCGAGTCTGCCATTTTGTGGTTTAGAAGTCTTGCCCCGGGAAGCATCAGTAGCTTCGCTCAACTCAGAAGATCATTTGCTCGACACTTCAAGTGGGCCTGCGTCCCCAAGAAAATGGTGGGAGAATTGAGACTGATGAAGCAGGGGGATGATGAGCCCCTGAGGAATTTTATTGAAAGATACCACAATTTGGTGCTCGAGGTCGGAGCGTACGAGTCATCAGAAGCGCTAGAAAGTCTCAAGGGAGGTTTGAAGGTCGGGAAGTTGTGGACTCACCTGAGGATTCAAGACGTATCGGATTATGCCACTGCCCTGGAGTTGGCCAGGAAGTTTATCTTAATAGAGGAGGAGAAAAAGATTACCCGGGGAGTAGACACCCGAAAGGCTAAGATACTCAGGTCAGACAATCAATGGGATTCGATTAGAAATTTGAGGAGACCAATCCCGGAGCAGAAGAAACTCAGACCGACACCTCCGAGTAGTCATGTTCAAGAGATAAAGTCATCTGTCCAAGTCAACCATGTCGCGGGGAGAACAATATACACCCCCTGAACAAACCCATGGCCCAGATAGTTCGGGAAATCCAGGATAAAGGTCTGTTGGCCGAGCCTAATTTGAAAAGGTTCCCGATTGAGAAGGGAAATAGTAGGGCATACTGTATCTACCATAACGTAAGGGGACATGCCACGGATAGATGTTGATGGTGTTTTTTAGGCACTATGATATTTAAGCAGCACGACAGGGGTAAAATGGTAATTCCCTTCTTGATCGAAATCATTAAATGACGACCCGACCACATGAGTGTTATAAAGCCAACAGTAAGAAACCGAACACCTGATGATATGTGACCGACCACTTTAGTTCGGATGACCGAGCATTATAAGATCGGTAGCAACATTCTCAGCTCAAAAGATCATCGTAACCGACCTTATGAAGACCGACCAGATAGCGAGATATGCTCCAGAGATAAGTTATCATATTCTTATGGGATAAGGGGATAAGTTATCATATTCTTATGGGGTAAGGAGATAAGTTATCCTGTTCTAATAGGGTATGAGAAGTAAAGGTAGTTTTGATTATGAATCCTTATAGGAAAATGAAATTGTTTCAACTAGGAAATTCTTATAGGAGAAAGAATCTGATTTCTACACTATTATAAATAGAAGGGTAGAGTGTGCATAAGGAGAATAAGAAGAGAGAAAAAACAAGTGGAGAGCATTAAGAATCATCATCAGAATCATTACCATCAGACTTGTAAAAAATAAGAAGCAGAGCCGAGAAGCGTGTTTGAGTAATATTCCCATATTGCCCTGAGACCAAAATCAGCCGTCAACAGAGATAATAAATGAGGTAAATAAGATATAATAATTGGGGTGAATAAGTAGTGTTAAATAAAAAAAAATTTTAAAATTAATGAATAAATGAACGCAAAATAAATAACAATAAATAAGAAATTTGTAATATTTATTAAACAAATTAAAAAGAATAGATACATAAAGATAAAAAAAATATAAATTTAACAAAAAAAATTAATTTATAAAATAATTATATTTAATTGATTTTGGGTATGGGGAAAGGGGTAATTGATTTTGGGAAAAGGGATAATGTTGTAATTTGTTAAGGGGGACAAGTTGTGGGGGGGGGGGTGTCTGACTAGGAGGGGAGGGGCACCCCTCTTATATAAATTGAGATCAATCCAAATCCCCCTCTCTTTCTTATTTTCAAGCCCATTTTTATTTTATTTTTAAATTTTATTATATTTCACTTTCATTCACTTCTATATTTGGAATTTGGATGTAAGAATAAAAAAAATTGCTAGATAAATGTGAAAAAATCCCATATTTTAGTTAATAAAAGTTAAATGATTTGATGGGTTATAAATTCTTATTTCTTATCTAGATATTTCAATCAAAAATATTCTTATGAGGATAAGAGTATGAGCTCAAAAAGTTGATTGGTTGCATCTTGGCCTTTAAAGAAAATTTATTCCAATTGGCAAGTAGTTTGGATTTGTAATATGATAATGAGAGGTATTTATTTACAACCTCAAAAATTATAATAATAAAAAACAGAGTAATGGAAGTCAAGCACATGGCTAATGATCCATTATGTCAATCCAATAATGTCATGGAAACTCAAGCAAATTACTGTAGGTGGTAGAAAAGCCCCAGTCTGATTCGGTCAGGTGAATTTTACTCCAGTTTGAGTGTAAAATTTTAATTTTTGGGTTCGGATCGAGCTTATAAAAAAAAAAAAACCTTAATGAAAAATATTTTTTTAATTATATAAATTAATTATTAATTCTAAATACATACATATATAACTAAAATTTTAAGATCTAATCTAAAAATCACAAAAAAAATTGACATTTTTTTTAAAGTATTAAGAAATTCAAAAAAAATAATCATTTTATTTTTAAAAAATAAAAATTTATTTCTTCAAAAAAGCGGTCCAATAAGAATTTGACTCGACCGAACACAATCCGAGCCCAAACTAGACCTGACCCGACCCGACCCGACTGGTTGGGACTCTTAAGCACATGGGTATTAAGTTTATTAACATTTCTTCCAAAGGCATGAAATAATATAGAGAAAAGCCCTCTTTCTCCATTATTTCCTTCCTTACCTCTCAAAGCTTATGCATTAGAATAATATTGGCCCTTTTCAACAAATGTACTTGCATCTTGAGTCTTCGATCATTGCATTCTTTGTAGTAAGAACATGACAAAAAATGATATAGGAACTACAAAATATATAATTTCATATTCGAAGTTTTGCAAGAACTAGATCCTATTGAAATGGGGGTATCAAACATTAACTAAAGTAAGTTCGAGAATGAACATAACAATAAAAAAAAAAAAATCGAGAATGAAGAAAAAGGGTGATATCCAACAATATATCTTGACTCCCAATTGAGAAAGATCATCAATTTACTTGAAAACTATTTTATAAATAATTCACCATAATTATATCCGATCTTGATTCTAGAGTATTAGGTTAATGCAACTTCAATAATTATGACTAATACACATATTTTGACTTAAGTTGCTAACTTAAAAAATTAGAAATTCATAAACCCATTTCAAAATTCACTCATATATAGTGGCTAGAGGTTTATGTTATCACTTATACCAATACGCACAACTGAGATATTTACTCTAATTATTCAGAGTGGCATATCATTTATATATTGATCATCACAATTTCTATGTGCTTTTCATATTGTTCAATTACTCTATACCTAATTCATTTATGGCTGATAGAAGAAACTTCATATCATATATGATTCATACACAAGAAAAAATAGAAAAAAAATAAAGTAATTATTTACCACTCAATTCTCTCTAGGTGATTCCCAATCAATACACATCTATTTAATATATAAAAAATGAGAAATCTGATGTTGTACACGTAAATATCATTGGCTTCAAATGAGTTCTTAATATTTAATTTTTCACATTCTTTCTTAATGTCCCACTTTTCATATTCTCCATCATCTGATCTTTCATTTCCCAAACTCTCCAAAACTCTTTGTTTTCTAAGATTAATAATATTTGAAAGTACGTTAATTAAAAACCTATTCGTTTTAAATCAGTTATCAATGTTTAACTTTTCACGTTATTCAATCTCTAACATTTTATTTTACTAACGTCTTTTCCCAACATTTCATTTTTCTAGATTATTAATGATTGGAAGTACGTTAATTAAAGATATGTTCATTTCAGATGACTTAATAATATTTAACTTTTCATATTCTTCATTAACCCTAACTTATTTATTAGTGAAAGTTCAATAGTAATAAATTATATTAAATTAATTATAAAATATTCATAATCTAGTCAAATATATGCTTGCACTTAAAGCTTTAGTTTTATCAATAAAAAACTATAAAATATAATAAATAAGAAGACACATTTATTAACTTGAGATAATGTTAAAGAACTTGTATCGATTGTACAACTATACTTAAAGTTATGATCCTAATTAATTTTATTTTTCATATTTAGTATATACCATATTTGTCTCTGTATGAGCGAAGTAAGGTTTATAGTTATGCTTATGACGTCGGTGACCATGACACTGTTGGGCTCGCAGCTCGTAGAGAGTATAGATAGTCCCACATGAGAATTAATTAGAGAATAAATGAGTCGCCACCTAGTATGAGACACTGAGAATGATTTAAGGCCGCACTACATCCCTCGCAGGGTCTGATCTTAAATCCGTTTAGGTTCGCAAAGGTTGTTTATTGATGCCGGTATAATATTTAGGTTCAAAGAGAGGCATCACCACATCTTATAATGTAGTAACATGCAACACATTTTACATAACATACAATTGCGCAAATAACAACGAAGTAAATAAAATATAGGAGTGCACAAGTAAACTATTACAGCAGTGATAGAATAATTATTAAACAACTTAAAACAATCATCCCACAGGTCTGGCCTAAGAGAGGCATGGCCGGACATGGTCATAGCAGGCAGAATGTCACTGTAAATGCCCGGCCGGATGGAAGATCGGTCGGACATTCTGCATAAATCAGAAGCACAAAAATGTATAATAATAGATACAACAATTAACATTACATTAATAAATAGACCACACCAGTTCAAATGAGATGAAAGTAAATAAACAAAATAATAAATAATAGATAAGTATATCAAAATATTCAAAGTAATTTGGAAAATAATGAAACAATATGCATGAAAATAAGCAAAACAAAACAACCATATCTTTGTTGGTATATGGAGTTGTATCTCAGGTACATACCATATCACCGTCCATTCAGAATCGGCTATGAAATTTATATACGGGTTTCCCTACTATATACCAACGAGGATCATGCGGCCGGATGTAGATCACTTAAAGGGATGTCTGGCCGTATATGTGATAGATCAAACAATATATCATTCGTGGATCAGAATATATAGACGAACATGATCAAACATGAAATAACTAATCTATAGTGAACTATCTAACATGCATAAAAATACAGTAATAAAAATATTGACATGCATAAAATAATTAATCTGTAAAGAACTAACTAACATACATATAGTAACATGCAATGCTAACATTAATGAAGTAACTAAACTAGATCACACAATATGATTATATAAGATCGAAGAATAAAAAAATATTCGTAGAACAATAACGACATAAACTAATATAAAAATTAACTATATAAAGCATTAAGTGTGGTCTGATATGTCTATCGTAAGCCAGATGTGTGTGCATATCATGTCCGATCGAAGATACTATGTTAATACAAAAATTCCAAAGCATAGAAATAATAAGAAAGGTGTCCTCAGGTCGTATCTATATGTCGTTTGGCCCAAGAAGATCCATATGAGTGTAAGGATATTGCTGCATTCGCACCAGAAAGGAAGAGGTTCCGGGAATCAGAAAGTGTATCTCTTTCTCTCTCTCTCTCTCAAGAATCACTATTTCAGAAGTTCAAACCTTCTTTATGATGGATTCTGAATCGCATTTGAGGGAGGAAAGTCCAATTTTTATAGTGCCATGGAGGGACCTGAAGATAGAAGGGAGATAAAATCCCTCTCTGGTCTCCTCTTTGTCTGGCGTTAATGTAGATTGTAACGTTCGATCCATGTCTGGCCGGACTTATACTTTGAAATGTAAGTCCGACTGACCATTTATCAGTTCGTGACTTCAACTCTTTATAATTTGCACGTGCATTGAAAACTTTAATACATATCCGGCCGAATGTTAAATTTAAATTGCATATCCGGCCGGCCACAATAAGATCCCGTGTCTTTGGAAACTGACAATCTAAACATTCAATGAAAATTATGATTCGTCAGACTGGATTTAGGATTTTCACGGTACGTCTGGCTGGGTATTCTGGTGTGAGAGAATGTAGGCCGGACATAGGTGATGTCCATCTGGCTTTTGGTTATATTCCCTAGAGTTCTTTTTTTTTCTTGGCAGTCATATTGTAATTTTTCTAATTTTCAAGAGGTGTCCCCGTAAGAGACTCATCATGGGCTATGCGTAAAATATAATATCTATAGTCGCCCCCAATTTGGTAGGCTTGTGCAATGTGTGACAATGACAACTCTATCAAAGTCCAGCTGTAGACACTATATTTTTATGCATAGCCCGATGATGATTTTTTTACGGTGACACCCTCCGAAGATTGTGAAATTGTAAGGATGAATGCTAGGAAGGAAATGAACTCAAAGAGTATAGTACAAAAGCCAGTCAGACATCACCTATGTCCATCCTACGTTTTCTCTAGCATGTACCTCCGGCCGGATATTCCATGAAAACCCTACATCCAACATGACATGACACAACTGTTAGTGAACGAGCATATTGTCAGTTACTAAATTTAAGGGGCTTGATTACGTCTGGTCGGAAATATAATTCAAATCTAATAGTTGTCCTGACATGTATCTAGTTGTCAGGACACATGCAAAATTAAAACAGCTAAAATACGGGCTTGATTACGTTCGACAGAAGATACATTCCACACCCTATATCTAGCCGGACATAGTTTGAGTTGTTTCTGACCTTTTGATTTCCAATCACTTGGAACAGATTGGATGGGAGGGGGGATCCTACTTCCCTTTCCATCCTTAGAATTCTCATTTGCACTATAAAATGGGCATCATTCCTCCCCTTAAAAGGCTAGTTTTTGGAAAATAAAAAGATTGCCCACCAAAACCTCGCAAAACTAAAACAGTGACTTTTAGAAAGAAAGAAAGTCATGATAAAAATCTAAACCCTTAAGAGTTCATCAACTTCCTCCAAGAGTCCAGTAATCCTGACGATCAAAGAGGTATTTTAAGCCACAACATACACATAAAAGTATGACCTGAGGGCACCCATTTCAATATTTTTGAGTTTTGGAGATTCTGTCTTTGACACGGTATTCCTCCCGGACGTACATTACGTCCGACCAGACATGCGCACACACATAGCCGATGATAGTTATATTCGGCCGCTCTTACTGTTTTCAGTAGCATATTGCATGCTTAGATATTTCCTGATGGGGTTGCATATCGAGAAATCGCTTTCACTCAAGGCAGTGGATTAGTATGTAATGATAACCATTACTTATTGGCACATACCCTTGGATATTAAGGTACATTCACTTGGTCGATTTTCCATGAGATGTAAAACTTATTAGGCCTCTTCAACTGTGACAAGTTTGTATTTCATGTTGATTAGTCAAATACTTTGAAATGACAACGGGCCACCATTTATAAAAAACCTCGTCGGGCCTGAAATGTTTGAGTATAATCTAAGTGAGCTAAAAAATAAGTATGTAACAATGCTGGCTTTCATCCAGAAAAGGGTACGTCTTATTGTTTGCCTATTTGGATATCTATAAAAATTTCTAAGCCCATCCCTAAATAACAAAGATTACTATGGGTCTAATTCATCGTTCTTAGAAAATGACACGATCCCCGTATTAGGATTAGTCATTATGTAAATGGGCGGCCTTTGTCATTTTACGATGGAACAAAATCGAAGTAGCCAAGTTTACATTTTATAGCATAAGAAAGAACGAGTTTATGTACCACCCGTTGGTGCATAAACAAAGCCAAACCTAGGGCAGATGTGGACTTACCACGTGTGTGGGAGGAATAAGGTTGGAAGAGTATATGATATTTGAGCACTATTAAGTGTGATTTATACCCGCATATTCATGCATTATTACCTTATTATTTTGTTAGATTTCATGCCATTTTACGTGTTTTATAGTTTGTTTTGTGTTTTATTGATAGAAAGCATTCAAGCATGGATCTTGGGAAAATGGACATGTTTTGGAAGCTTAAAGATGTAAAGGAAGCATGCAAGAAAGTCTAAATACGCAAAAATACTCATCTTGGTAGAAGAGCTGGCGTCGCGATGCCATATGCTACTTCTGGCATCACGACGCCACCAGACATGAAGAAAACATAAGTTTTTCCAAAGACGTTGGCGTCGAGAACCCACTTCTGGCTTCGCGATGCCTAGACAATTTTCAGACTAGGAAATCAATTTTGTACAAGCTGAAGGACTCAATGACTTCCACATAAATAAATAAATGCGTCCAAAACCCTAAAGAGGAGAATTAGACACAATTAGAGGGCTATAAACACATAATTTAGAGAGATCCAAGGAGATAATTGAAGAGCGATAATATGAGACGAAAGTGGTGACGTTCGAAGACGAAAGGATTCGATTCGGGTCTTATCTTCTAATTTATTTCTTCAAACTCTTATGATGTTCGATATGTTCTTGACTCATTTTCTATTGTTCTTTTATTTAGTCATGAACTAATTTTATTATTTTAGAAGATGATGTAGCCTATGCTTGAACTTATGTGTTTGATTGCCAATTATTTATTATGAAGTTTTAATTCAATTTATTTATATTTTCTTATGTTTAATGCTTCTGGTTTATTGGCAACAAATTAGATGATTTCATATTTAGAATCTATCATAGAGTGTAATGAATTATTAATTACTAGATTTTTATAAGAAGTCGATAATTAATAATATTTTCACTCGGCATTTGGGAGATGAAGTAGAATAATGTAGGATTCTTGACTTATAAACTAGGAAATTGAGTAATGATTGATTGGTATGACAAATACATATGAGATAGTTAGGTGAAACCAAAGTTTAGAATTTATCTCATCTTTGTTTTTTCTCAATTAAACATTTTGGCTTATCGCTTATTTAGTTTTTAATTTAATTTAGTTTAATTTAAATTGCTTCTAAATAAAGATAAGTTTATTAATCATAGTACTTAGTGTGAATTCGATTTCAATCCCTATGGGTTCGACACTCTATATTCATCATTTACTAAAACTTGACACCGTATACTTGCAGTACGATAATTTTGTAACAAGTTTTTAGCGTCATTGCTTGAGATTGTTCATTCTTATTCACATTAATACTATTACCAAGTAATCTTAACTTTAATTTAGATTTTATTTTTATTTTATTTCATTATTTCTTTCCTTTCGTGCTTCATAGTGAATGCGAAGATCCATAAATCTCAATTCACTATTGTTTGATCCTAAAATATAGAGAACATTAAGGAGACTAATAAAGAAATGAGGATTGAAAAAGAAGCAACGGTGGCTGACAACAGAGAGAACAACCCGCACCAGGTGGCAATCTGAGATCACTTTAAGCCGGTCATTGATGATAATTATTCTAGGCTTACGCACCAACCGATCAATGCCAATAACTTTGAGTTGAAACCTGTACTAATCAACATGGTGAAACAAAACCAGTTTGGGGGTTCAGCTGTAAAGGATCCCAACACTGACTTAAAGATGTTCTTGGAAATGACGGATACCATTAAGATGAATGGCGTGACTGCAGAGATTATCAGACTGCGTTTGTTCCCATTCTCTTTAAGGGACAAAGAGAGAGATTGACTGCAATCTATACCGATGGGGAGCATCATAACATGGGAGGATATGACCACCCAATTTCTTGAGAAGTTCTTTCTACCCGCTAAATCAGCCCAACTAAGAGCATATATTAGTACATTTAAGCAGTTGGATACTGAGAACATGTATAAGGCGTGTGAGTGCTTTAAAGATCTACCAGGAAGGTGCCCACAACACAATATGAAGGCTGGGTCTAGATTCAACTATTTTATAATGGGTTGAATGGTTTGAACATGATTATGGTTTATGCGGCTGCTGGAGGAATCCTGTTTAAGAAAACTGCTGAAGATGCTTATGCTCTATTGGAGGAGATGAACGTTAACAATTTTCAATGGCCAAGTGAATGCTCGACGATGACTAATGTGGCTGGTATACATGAGGTGGATCATATTGTTGCACTTACAACTCAAGTGTCATCCCTCACGACTTATATAACAGCATTAACCAATCAAAGAGCCTAATCATCTATTGAAGCTGCTGCTATTAATAGAATGATCTTACCAGACGGAGGAGCAAGTTTTGAGCAAGCCCAGTAAGTGAACAATCAAAACTTCAACAACTATGGAGGTAATCCAATGCCTAACTATTATCATCCGAACTTGTCATATGCGAACACAGAGAATGCTTTGCAACCTTCTCATGGCTTCAATAATCAAAGAGCTGGGCAAAAACCATCCTTAAAAGTCCTTATGAGCACATTTGTTGCTAAAACTTCATAGAGGTTTGAAAAGAATGAGTCAAGATTGAACACTATTGAAACACACATGGGCAATATAGGGGCAACAATGAAGTCCTTAGAAGTGCAAATAGGTCAACTTGCTTCGTCCATGGCTCATCAACAGAAAGAGGCATTTCCTAGTAATACCTAAGTCAATCCTAAGGAACAGTTCCAGTCCATTACCCTCAGGTGTGGGAAAGAGATTATAGATACCTATAAGGACCAAGGCAATCAAGAAAAAGAAGCAACATTTTAGGAGGAAACAATAACAAAAGAAGAGAATAGTGCAACAGCTCCTCTGTATAAGCCACCCCCATCCCGAAGACACCTTTGGCATATCTCCAGCGCTTTTAAAGGAAAAAATTGGATGATTAATTCGCCAAGTTCCTAGATATCTTTAAAAAGATCCATATAGACATCCTTTTTGCAGATGCGTTAGAACAAATGCCTAACTATATGAATTTTATGAAAGAGATGATTGTACGGGCCAAATTTGGGCCCAAGGGTAAAATCGACATTTTACCTTGAGACCGACCAATATCAGACCAAGAAGCCTCACGGGCCCAAGCTCATTGTCATCAAGAGGGCCAACGGACGCAGTAGTTACCAAATCAAGAAACGTCCAAACTCATAAATATCTCACATAACTCGACAGTTTCCAACATCCAACGAACGAGTAATTAAAGGTAATAAATACACACGTTTCCCGAGAGTATGTATATATAAGAGAAGAAAGTCTACGAGAAAGGGGCTGGACAATCCATAGCTCGATCATATTCAACTTCTAACAACTCTTAGCTTAGTCATATTCTCTCCAGAGCTCTCGGAACCTCCGACCCACTGCCTTCACGGTAGTCAACAGAAGTCAATGTACGTCAAGCCTTGCTCTTCTATTATTTACAGCTCGTCTTCACTACTGACTTGAGCGTCGGAGTGCCCCCGGCGCCCACCACACCGGTGGGTAGTCTACTCCCGCTCACTCTACCTTTGTTTTGCAGGATCGCTAGCGCCCCCAACTACAAATTCTCGATTGTGGACCTCGGGAGAAATCCAGCGTCTACAATTTGGCGCCCACCGTGGGGCCCTAGCGATTTTATTTTATTTTTTTTTAGCAAGCAAAGACAACTCTATCTACGACCCTTACACACATAACGATCCATGGGTTGATTGTCATCAACCTCTTACTACATGTGAAATGATGGACATCTTCCTTAGAACATGTGGATTGCCTTCAGCTCCATACTACGTGATTGGGTTGTCTTTTATGGACTTCTATTAGGAACATGTACTTGGCATGAAGACGGTGTCCCAGTCGACGTACCCGAATGAAGACTTGGCGTGGACATCTTGGTTAACATCACCAGGTATGTCTTGCACTTTTTAATAATGTCTCAGTTGACATTAGAAAGGCATGTGAATTATAATTGGTGTCATAGTTCGAGACTTGAAATAGATGTTATAGTTGGTACTACAATTTATAGTATGAAACTAGCAATGGGTATTCCAGTCGACATTACAATTTAAAACTAAGTAATAGGACCTGTTAGGGATCTCCCACTCGACATCAGTATGTTGTTAAGGATGTCCCAGTAGACATTACTATCTATGTATTGTTTGACACTTACTTGAGATTCCATTCGGCGCTCTGCATGTAAGGCTAGTCACGTGTTCGAGATCTCATTTTACATGAGATGGAAGAAGTCCTAACTAGATAGTTGAGGTTCCATCCCACACGACAAGGAAAAACTCCTACCTGGAGTCAGAGAAACACCATTCGACACTAATGTAGTCATGGCTTAAGAATGATGCTCTAGATGAAGTACTACAAGTTGGCATTTCACCTGGTACTGCGAGGATTTAGTCTCAGATCAAGGAAGACCCTTCAAATGAAGACACGTCATGAGGATGCTATCCCACGCAACAATGTAAAGATGTAGAGTCGACTCAATGAGGACGTTCCAAATTGATACCTGTGAAGATTCGTTGTAAGGTGAGTGTTTCACTTGACATTGTGGGACAGTAGACTCATTCTAAAAGAGAGTACTTCCCTCGAAGAAAGATCTTCGCCGCGGGCTACCTATACAGAATGCCCCACAAAACCCACTTCATGGTAATGCCCATCACCAAATCTGCTACCCATACGACAATAGGCCCACACGACAATGATGCCCTGAAGTGAAGAACCCACACTCCATCACAAATAATCTTGGTAGCGTTCAAACTGGCTGACCATCACCCAACAGTCCAAAGTACCTCGCAGGGCCAATCAAGTCACGGTCGAATGCCAAATTCGTACCACACATAGGGAATAGGGTTCCATTAGGAATGGTCAAAACCATATTTACATACCTACTGTTCCTCTCACGTGGCTTCACAAGTTGTGTAGATGCATCACAATCTGGAATGTCGAGCCAGGGACCATGAAAAGCAACAGTAGGGTCACCATCACAAAAACTGAATAGGCATCCCTGGACGATGTCTGCGCCGTCATGGTGTGGGACATAAAGAGTATTGAAGAAAAATGGGGTTGATGGACACAGAAGTTCTTTACGTGCTACTTCGATGCGTTAATGTCTTTGCTGAATGGGTCTTTAGCAACAAAACAATCATCATCAATGGCGTAAATATACTTTTTCTTGGACAACATGAATCCAAGGCACCTGCAAGCAGAGTCCTTGAAGGATATACAAGAAACCTTAGAATCCAAAATCCTATTAATATCGTCACAATTGTAGAGCACATAATCGAATCCTACAGGGACCTTGATGGTCTTCGAATGGATATCAACTCGACAGATGCGAGTCTGTCACGCACTAGTGCACATACAGCTAAATTGTCGAACCAAACAAGAAGTCCTACGAGCACACTGATCTTCAACTCGAGAAATCCATAAGCCATCATGGATCTTGCGAGCAAGGAGCATGAATGAAAAATGGCATCCACTCCACGTGCAGCCACTCGATAATTACAAAGCCACTACACGCTTTTAGGGGTCGGTCCTACGTAAATGAGAAGACAAAAGGCCCATGAAGTTTAGGCCCAATTGCCATAAAAACTCGCCCTTCGTGCATGCAAATAGATCTCATGGAGTCCACACTGCAAACGTACGCTCGAGTTCCTTCCATACACAAAATACGTCTGCCGTGTGTCCTGTCGTGAGCTGTAAAGCTAAATATATATATATATATATATATATATATATTAATAACAATAATAATTAGAAACATGGCAAACAAACTGACGCATGCAGCATGTCCCAGCAACACGAGGACACTCATCTGGCTGTTCAGTACGCAAACCAAGCCCACCGAAGTAATTACCGGCTCAAGCCCAAATGAAATTCACTTGCAATGGACTCATGTAGTTCCAGGCGGCAGGCACGAAGGATTTTACAAGTTGCCTCCCAGAGTAGGATCACGTGAATTGAGAAGGCCCACTGCCCAAGACCCTGCGAACCATGTGCAGCTGAAACAGACCAGCTGGCGTATCTACCACAACACGTGAAGCTACACTGTTCGTCGAGTGGTCCCTTCTTTCGCAGGTAAAAAGTGTTTGAAGAAATCTGATAAACTGAGAGCACATGACAAACATTTCCCGGGCTCAGCAGGTTAAACAGGCCTAACAGGCCCAATTTCTTATTGCTGCACGAAACTTACCAACAGCCTCATCCACCTTTGCATTCAAACTCATGCGACAAACAGATAAATCTACAGATGTGACAATTATAAATTAGTCTAAAGTCCCAAATGACATGGACGACATCCACAAAATATTTCCCCTTCAAAAGGCAGCATTATTAAAATCCTGCCTAGTCGAGGATGCTCCAGATGAAGATACGACGAGAGAATATCCCACTAGAATTCGGCTCAAGGAAAATGCTTTAAAAAAAAAAAAAAACTACACTAAGCATGGAATGTAAGTCTCACTCTACATTACACGCATGAGGCTTGATGCTTACTTAAGATTCCATCCGACAGAACATTGGAAAATTGTCCTATTCTCCATATGACTAGATAGATTGTCGTCTCACCAAACTACATAAATGGATTACCACCAACTGTAGACTCTATTCAAACATAAACCCACGTCGAAATCTTGTAGAATGAGGAGTTAAAACCCTCATTGATCTTTGTCAGGCCACAGAGGAAAACATCTATCCACCTTTGTCAGATTGTGTAGTATGAAGAATCCATTGGACCTCAATCGGGCCCAGTCGACCGACCTTCATGCAAAATAGTTGGATGATGACCCTCATTGACCTTAGTCAGGTCTTGTAGAATGAGGAATTATACCTTCATTGACCTTTGTCAGGTCTTGTAGAGTGAGGAATTATACCTTCATTGACCTTTGTCAGGTCTTGTAGAATGAGGAATGAGAACATTCGTTGATCTTTGTCAGGTCTTGTAGAATGAGGAATGAGAACCCTCATTGACATTCTTCAGGTCTAGTAGAGTGAGAAGTGATGACATTCTTGGACCATTATCAAGTCCATTCGACAGGTCTATACGACCGTAGTCTCATGGACCCTCATCAGGAGAATGGGTGATAACATTCACAGACCTTCATCGGGCATGTCGAGTCAAAGACATGGATTAACACAAGTCGTGTGAACTAACTCCTGACCTTTATCTGGTTCAGTCGACCGGGGACATCCCCCATGGACTCATGTAGAGTCAAGTTGTAGACATACACATGTCGTATGACTTATATCCTGAACCTCATCTGGTTCAGTCGACCGGGGACATCCCCCATGGACTCATGTAGAGTCAAGTTGTAGACATACACATGTCGTATGACTTATGTCCTGAACCTCATCTGGTTCAGTCGACCGGGGACATCCCCCATGGACTCATGAAGAGTCAAGTTGTAGACATACACATGTCGTATGACTTATATCCTGAACCTCATCTGGTTCAGTCGACCGGGGACATCCCCCACGGACTCATGTAGAGTCAAGTTGTAGACATACACATGTCGTATGACTTATATCCTGAACCTCATCTGGTTCAGTCGACCGGGGACATCCCCCATGGACTCATGTAGAGTCAAGTTGTAGACATACACATGTCGTATGACTTATATCCTCAACCTCATCTGGTTTAGTCGACCGGGGACATCCCCCATGGACTCATGTAGAGTCAAGTTGTAGACATACACATGTCGTATGACTTATATCCTGAACCTCATCTGGTTTAGTCGACCGGGGACATCCCCAGATGACTCTTGTCGAGTCAAATGAAGACATGGACTTCCTTCAGTTCATAGACTTGTCGAATGAAATAACTCATGAAACCTCATCTGGTTCAGTCGACCGGGGACATCCCCCACGGACTCATATCGAGTCAAGTTGTAGACATGGAATACACATGTCGTACGACTTATATCCTGACCTTCATCTAGTTCAATCGATTGGGTACTTCCCCAATGGCTCTTGAAGAGTAAAGCTCATAACTTGATATTCGTTTGGTAGCATCAACGCTCGAGTACACCTACATACGATGGCCTCAAGCGACACACGTGTCAAGTACTCTCCAAGTCAAGGACTACTTGACTTAGAGAGTAGGGGACAAACTGTACGGGCCAAATTTGGGCCCAAGGGTAAAATCGATATTTTACCTCGAGACCGACCAATATCAGACCAAGAAGCCTCACGGGCCCAAGCTCATTGTCATCAAGAGGGCCAACGGACGCAGTAGTTACCAAATCAAGAAACGTCCAAACTCATAAATATCTCACATAACTCGACAGTTTCCAACATCCAACGAACGTGTAATTAAAGGTAATAAATACACACGTTTCCCAAGAGTATGTATATATAAGAGAAGAAAGTCTACGAGAAAGGGGTTGGACAATCCATAGCTCGATCATATTCAACTTCTAACAACTCTCAGCTTAGTCATATTCTCTCCAGAGCTCTCGAAACCTCCGACCCACTACCTTCACGGTAGTCAACAAAAGTCAATGTACGTCAAGCCTTGCTCTTCTATTATTTACAGCTCGTCTTCACTACTGACTTGAGCGTCGGAGTGCCCCCGGCGCCCACCACACCGGTGGGTAGTCTACTCCCGCTCACTCTACCTTTGTTTTGCAGGATCGCTAGCGCCCCCAACTACAAATTCTCGATTGTGGACCTCGGGCGAAATCCAGCGTCTACAATGATGTCCAAAATGAGGAAGCTAGATGATTTTGAAACAGTAGCACCCACAGAGGAGTGTAGTGCCATCTTACATAAGAAGCTCCCTCCAAAGCTGAATGATCCTGGCATCTTTACCATATCGTGCACTATTGGAAATTTTTGGTATGACGCTATGTGATTTAGGTGCGAGTATAAATCTCATGCCCTTATCCATCTACAAATAATTAGGCTTAGGTGAGGCGAAGCCAACCACCGTAACATTGCAGCTAGCAGATAGATCCCTCACATTCCTTAGAGGAATAGTAGATGCCGTGTTGGTTAAAGTGGATAAGTTATTTTTCTCTACTAATTTCCTTGTCCTTGACATGAAGAAGGATCATGACGTCCCAATCATCCTTGGAAGACCTTTCTTGACAACGGCATGGTGATTATTGATGTGCAGAAAGTTTAACTGATAATGTGAGTGCAGAACTAAGAAGTCACTTTTAGTATTTTTAAGCCATGACGAGTCCTCAAGGTGATGAAAAATATCATAGGATATACATTGTCGAGAATGGAGTTTCAATGGACAATGACCATGTGTTAGGTGTGTCTCCATGTGTTAGGTGTGTCTAAATGTATTCAAGTCAACACGCAGGGTGAACCAGTAGTCAAGAAACCAATTAACAAAGTGGTGCCATGCAAAGAAGATCCTCCGTAGCTAAAACTGAAACCGATCCCAATGCGCCGTAAAAGAGGAACTCAAGAGTCGATGCTCACCTGAAGATGATAAATGGAAATCTAAAAGTGAGGTCAAGCCAATTTTTCCACATAAGCTGTCCAAAATTTAAAACTGGCAGAAATTTACAGATCATGAGCCAAAGGTGGAGCCCATAGTTGAACCATCTATAGATCCTGGCGGACCTTCCATTGATAAATTACCGCAGCCAGCCAAACGATATTTTTCATGTCATAATCATCGGTGGATAATAAAGAAGAAAGTATATGATGTTAGGGTTGGTGCTCGGAGCGCCAATCCGGATTATATTTATGTATGATTCATGAATACGAGAAATACCTTATTCCATAATGTTACTTATTTATGGTTACACCTCTTGTCTTTTATTATATATAATCGATCTTATATATATATATATATATATATATATTATATATATATATATATATATATATATATATATATTAGACAAAGACCCGATAATATACAATGTAGTGCGTAATTACAACATAGCTTATAATTGACATTGGAAAGTGTCACTACTAGAAATATATTATCAAATTAAGTTCCTGGTCAAGATTTACTGGCACGGGTCGGTTAGTAAAATCTGCTGAGACCAGTACATGTCGTATATCGGACTTGGTCTGATGGTTATCCCAATGAACCATGAATCTCAGGAGACTCGTATAGACGTGTATGTATTTATTTGATAAACACTGAATGACTCACCGAAGATTACCTAATAGATGGTACACAAACTTCAATAAGAATCTTCTTAGGTTGAGTAGCATATTGATTCTTTGACTTGAGATACCACTGTGGATATATGAGTTATCCTCCACACTTAGATGGTAGTCACGTCACTGATCTATTTATATCAGACCTCCGCCTGTTCGTTGGGTGTGGACTCATGCTCATGATATCCTG
This sequence comes from Zanthoxylum bungeanum, assembly GCA_019454045.1. Lineage (NCBI taxonomy): Eukaryota > Viridiplantae > Streptophyta > Magnoliopsida > Sapindales > Rutaceae > Zanthoxylum > Zanthoxylum bungeanum. The sequence continues at coordinate 249,939 of SKCR01036736.1, forward strand.
TGTGTATCAAGATAAGATTCGTCAGTCCTGTGTACATGGCATATGTATTCATTATATGATTAGCAATATGTTAAATCCATGGTCGTGGTATAATTCGGAAGTAAGTTCCGAGTTTTATTTAGAATATTGCTTATAGATACGTTGACATGATTATACCTATAGAGATTTGACGTTTATATATATATATATATATATATATATATATATATATATATATATATATCTCTGGGATAATCCGGATACTTGTGACGAAGGGATTATACGTATGTAATGACCTCGACCTGTATGATTCAGCGAGTTTATCTGTGGTCGTCATAATTTACGGGTGGGTAAATTATGGACACGAAATTTGATTTCGTGACGGATATGCCTAAATTTAGAGAGTCTCACTAATGAAATATACTCGTTGAACACTAGAGCAACTTTTATGAATAATGAAGATTTTTTATAAATCGTATAACCGTTAAACGAAAAATACTTACAAAGGGACCTAATGGTCATTTCGTAATTAATGTGTATTTGTATTTAATATTTGATATTATTAAATACTCATGAATTAATTGACAAATTATAATTTTTAACATATATCATTAATATATGTATTTGAGATATTTAATGTAATATAATACATATATTTAAGATATTTATATTTAATTATTTAATTGTTTAATTGTTAAATAATTAAATTAATTGAAAAATAAATATATTTGACATGATTAATATTAGGAAATGGCTTGATTTGGTTGGTTCACTTGTTGATTCACTTTTTGATAAAATGTTATCAAATGGAACAAGTAAACTTTAACAAATCAAATTGGAACAAAAATTAAATATTTGATATTTATTTTTATTCCAATTTTCGGCCATAACAAAAAATGAATATAAATTGTTTTTGTTTCATTTTTTGAAAGACAACCTAAGTTACCAAATATTTATTAAGTAAAGTTTGAGAGAAAGTTGAAGAACAAAAGAGAAAAGCTTGGGAAAAATTTGATTTTGTAAGTATTTTCTTATTTTCTTCAACTTGAAAATTATTTCCATGTTTCTAAGCTTCAATATATGTTTCTTAGAATTTTCTCTACTTTTTACTTATGTAAATTAAATGATTGGAAACTTGTTGGAAAGATGTTGCATGTGTGTATGAAAAAAGTATGCTTATAATTGGTTATTATGCACTCTTTTGATTAATTAGTAATCAAGTTGCCATTCTAGAGTTGGAATTGTTCTTGAGTTGTTTCATGATGGTGAGACTTGTTTGGTGGGGTAAAGATTGGATTAAAGTATTGAATTTGTTTAATTTGGTGTATTTTGTCAATTTGAAGAAATTATACAATTAGGGTTTATAACCCTTTCCAAATTTGGGGCTTTTCATATATGTGATATATTATAGTGTGTATATTATACATATTAAATTTGAGATTGATTGGAATTGATCTTGACTTGTTTTGAACAAGTTTGGACTAAATTGTAAAATTTGGAAACTTTTTGGGTTTCTCGGCAATTTTGAAATTTAGTGGGGATTTTGTTGTTATTTATTTTGATGTGTTGGACATGTTGAAAATCATTTTAGAACTGATTTGGAATCATCCAAAACTGTATTTGAAAATTTGAGGACTAAAATGAACAAAATGTAAAGTTTAAGGGTCTCACGATATTTAATGATAAATCTGATTTTTCTGGATAAAAATTCAGTTTTTATTTATTGAGTAATTAGAATAAATTGGTTTATTTTCATTTCCCAAGAAAAATATTTATCGGAAATTGTTTCGGAGTGAAAATATGCAAAAATGGTAAAAAATGGCGTTACCGGGTAACGACTGCCCAAAGAGTGAACTGGTCACTGTTCGGGCAGTCCACGAACTGTCCAAATATTTTTGGGGCCGACCTGGGCTGTCCCATGTGCATTGGTCGATCGGTTCGGCCGGAAACGCATTTTATGCTATTTTGCGGAAAAATATTTTTGTAAAAGTTTCGCGATGTTTCTATATTGTTTATGTCGTTATATGATATTGAATAAATATGTTTAGGTGAAATATGAATGAATTATTAATATTTGATATTGAATAATTTATTTGGAAGTTTAAAATTATAAACTACGATTTCTCCCGAACACCGCTTCTTCCGCTGCGCCGCCCTGATAAAACTCCAACACATGAGACTACCCGGTCCACTACATTGAAGCCACCATGACTTGGGTGGTTACGTCTGGCTGAAGACTTTAAATTTAAAGCTAGTGGGGAGGCAACCCACACATTTAATTTTTTATTTTCTTTACTTTATTTTTATTTTATTATGTGCTGTTTGCGTGTTTATTTTGTTTGCATGTGTAATTATGCAGGTACTAGCGCAACCCATACAGCCAGCGCAACCAAATTCAGACCAGCTAGAGCCTGATCAACTCTATACATGGTAGTATTGCTCTTCACTCTTGTTTCTTTATGTTTTACTTATATAGAGGACAATATAAATTTTAAGTTTGGGGGTGTATGCATGTTAGTGTTAGTTCCTACTATTTTTTTAAAAAGTTTTTTAGTCATATGGTAGTAAAACATAAATCACATAATGAGTTTGTTTACTTTAAGATGAAATTTAAGAAACGATAAATGCCTAATTGATTTTTATCTGATGTCTTGAGTGGGTGATCTTGGTTAGACTCATAAGCTTTTAAAAGTAGGTTTCTAGCAGTAAGAACCTAGGTAGTTGACAAAGTGACTAGTTGAAGAAATTATTTGAAGATGAATGACAGTTTATTTAGATATCTATCTATGTTTGTAATTATTTATGATATATGGTTTGGCTAGAGAAAAAAGAAAAAAAAGAAAAGAGAGATATTTTGACGAAAAAGGAAAAGATCATAAAAGAAAAAATACTTTCAAAAAAGAGATAAATCACATATGATCGATAAACGTAAAGCTACCCATGGGCGAGTGTTAGGGTCACCATGAAGAGAAATGCTACCTTAAAGGGTATGTGAGTTAAAAGATTATGAAAAAGAGAAGCCATACCACTTATTCATACAATTTTAGCTTATTATTTTGTTAAAATTCGTTCTATTTTATGTGTTTTATTGATAAGAAGGATTAGAACAGAGATCTCGGGAGCAGATGAATGTGTTTTGGAAGCTTAAAGATGCAAATGAAGCATGCAAGAAAGGCTAAATACGTAAAAATACTCATCATGGCAGAAGAGCTGGTGTCGTGACGCCACTTCTAGCATCTAGACGCCACCAAGCATGAAGAAAACATAAGTTTGTCCAGAGAAGCTAGCGTCGTGATTCCACTAGTGGCGTCGCGATGCCCCTGACAATTTTCAGACTAAGAAATCTATTTTCTACAAGTAGAAAGACTCCATGACTTCCTTATAAATAAATAAGTGCGTCCAAAACACTAAAGAGGAGAATTAGATACAATTAGAGAGCTCTAAACACATAATTTAGAGAGATCCAATGAGAGAATTGAAGAGCGACAAGAGGAGTCGAAAGTGGTGACGTCCGAAGGCGAATGGATTCGATTCGTGTTTTATCTTCTAATTTCTTTTTTCAAACTCTTATCATGTTCACTATGTTATGTACTTATTTTCCTTTGTTCTTTTATTTAGTCATGAACTAATTTTATTATTCTAGAGGATGATGTAGCATATGCTTGAACTTATGTGTTTGAATGGCAATTAATTATTATGAAGTTTTAATTTAGTTTATTTATATTTTCTTATGTTTAATGTTTCTGGTTTGTTGGCTATAAATTAGGTGATTCCATGTATATAATTTATCACTCGGGAGAGGGGATTTTGAATAGGGTCTAGAAAATATAACGTAGGAATTTTATAGAGTTCGGGAGGCTTATAATTCCTTTGAAGTTGTTAATAAAGAATCATAAAGCGTAATGAATTGTTAATTACTAGATTTTTATAAGGATATCGAAGTCAGTAATTAATAATTATTTCACTCAACACTCGGGAGCGGGAGTGGAATAATGTAGGATTCTTGGCTTATAAATTAAGAAATTGAGTAATGATTGATTGGCATGACAAATACATAGGGCATAGTTAGGTGAAATCAGACTCTAGAATTTTATCTCATCCTGGTATTTTTCTCAATTAAACATTTTGAATACTCTCTTATTTTGTTTTTAATTTTAATTTAGTTTAATTTAAATTTATTCTAAATAAAGATAAGTTTATTAATTATAGTATTTAGTATGAATTCGAATTCAATCCCCATGGGTTCGACACTCTATATTCATCATTTACTAAAACTTGAAACTGTATAATTACGATATAATAATTTTGCAACAAGCACACCATGCATTTCATGCATTGCATGCATACATGCATCATGCTAACACTTTATGATGCAGCTATTATAGCAGCCTGTTGGGTTAGGGAATAAGGCAGGCTAGTCAAGAAGCAGTTAGCAAGTCCAGAAATGGCCAATAGTGATAGTTCTCATGTAGATCATTTGGAAACAACTGTGAACAAAATGGTAGAACAACTACAGAATTTGGCTAATGCTATTGCAAACTTAATGGCTGAAACTAGTGAGGGGAGGCATGGGGAGCCTGAAAATAGGAAAACTAAATAAATCCCCACCTTAGATGATGATATGGACCTAGCAGAATATTCTGCAGGCCGAATAGCCAAGTCTTAAACTGAGGCCGAACTCCAAAAATGGAAGGAGCAAATGAAGTCAGTCTCACAGTAAATGAAAAGCAAACACAACAACTTACTTGACTATGGCGCAATGGCCTTTGAAAATAACTCATTACTTAGTTCAAAATGCCCGGAATGATAAAATTCAACGGGAACGGAGACCCAAAAGTACATCTCTGGCAATATGTATCTTTGATGAGTGCAATTGGGCTATCCTAATGCCAAGTGCAGAAATTATTTGGGATGTCATTGCAAGGAGCACCGGTGGTATGACACCACATCTTGGAGAAAAAGGTGAATGACATTTGGAGAGCCCTGACAGAAGCATTCTTGAACCAATATGTCACATATATGGAGATTTATTTGACGTTCTATGACTTAAAAAACACAAGGCAGAAGTTGGGAGAGAACTTCAAAGAATATGTCGACCTTGGAGAAGCTGGCTTTTAAGAATGAAAACAAGGCCCTCAAAGAGAGATCAAATCAAAATGATTATCAAGTGCACTAAGCCCTCCATTTATAACAAGATGAGGAGGATGATCTCCATAATCTCTGACTTTCGGCAGCTGAGAGAGACAATGATGGACATCGAGGAAGAATAAACTGAGAATGGAAAATTCTATAGCTAGAATCGAAGAACTACTGGAAAGCCTTCTAGAGTAAAGGCCGATGCCGCTGAGATCGCAACAATAAGAAACAAAAGATCTTTAAACCTTTGTAGGCCTCTTTTTAAGATGTTTGAAAAGTTACAGAAGCAAGGCCTGTTGAAACCCTTAGAACCAAAACCGTCGTCAAAACCCATACCCCACCACATCGACCTAAACCGCTACTGGCACTTCCACCGGCAACAAGGCCATGACACCGATAATTATACCCGCCTTAAACATGAAATCCAAGATCTCATAGACACCACAAAATCCTTGACCCTGATCAACCCAACACCGATAGAAACCCTCTTCCCGATCACCATCTTGTTCCACCACAAACATACATGATAAAATCCGGCCTATCTGAAGAATATATCCTACAAGCCATCGATCAGCAAACCAACACATAATTGTTGCTGCGTCTTTCCGTTCTTGACATATGATGACTATTTTCTTTAAAATTTTCAATGAAATGAATATAGTTTTGTAAAATTTTTCGTCTCTTAACAAAAGATAAGCATTCCTAAATACTTAAGGAAATATTTTAAATTTGGAATCACTAGCATAATCCTATCCACAAGTACGTACTAAAACTTGCACTTAGAATTGTAGTGCATATTTATAAAGAATTTATGTTGGTATAACTTGTACAAATAGTCATATCACTCGGCATCCATTTGACCCTTTTCCAAAATTACGACTGAGATGACACTAGGTTAAAGAGATGATGCAAATGAGAAAAAGAAAAAAAGAGAAAAGAAATGAGAGAAAAAAGGGTGAATCCCATAAAATCTATTCCGCTGTTTGAAGTGTTTAGTAACTGGGAGTTTTATGAACCCCACGAGTACTTTTGCGTCAAATGACAGCTCAAATATTGAGTATATAAAGCAACTTGAGTTGGTGAAATTGTTAAGTAACTAGGGGCTCGCATCACAAATGTGAAGTCTTTGCGTCAAAAGGCAATTTGACAACTTAAAGAAGCTAAGAATGAGCTCTACAAAAAATAAATCTTAAAGAAATCTTACCGATCCTTAACTAAGTGTTAGATTACCTTGACCAAGGAAAATATGAAAATTAAACTAAAGTGTTAGTACTAATCTATACTTGACACCAGCATAAACTGATCCGGGTTGTATGCAATTATTGGTAAAAGAACTATACACACACTTGGAGAAACATTTGAAAGGTGAAATCTTTATTTTTGAGTTTTGAATTTAGATAATGCTTATCCTTTGAAAAGAGATGGAATTCTTAAGTAGAAAAGTTTTGAGAACATGCAAAGAGTCATTGCATGATTTTGGAAAGAAAAGTCGATGATTTGGAAATCCCGAGGGATAGCCTGAGTAGAAAATATGACGAAGTCTGACGGTACCTCCATGAAAGGAGCATCACGACTCATGCACTCCTACAAGCCGAAGAATGGACATGTAATTAGAAATCATTTGCATACATACATGCATACAAGCATACATGCAAATAAAATGTATTTTGCAGGAAATTTGAACAAATGCCAGCCTCCAAGTGGAGCAAGGCACATAATGCTTGTTGTGATATTTTTATATCATACCGCAAGTGTACGGTGTCAAGTTTTAGTATAAATCAGTGAAAGAGTGTCGAACCCACAGGGATTGCGTAAACTCGCACTAAGTACCACAATTGATAATCCTAACTTTATTTAGAGGATAATTAATAAAGATGTAATTAAATAAATAAATATAAAAACAATAAAATACGAGGAACTAATACAGTAGAGATTCCGGATCCTGATTTCACCTAACTGTCGCCTATGTATTTGTTATGCCAATTAATCCATGTTCAGTTATATTATTTATAAGTCAAGACTCCTAAAATATTCACTACCTCTCTCGAGTGCCGAGTGAAAATATCATCAACTACAGACTTCGATATCTCTATAAAAATCCAATGGTTAACGACTCATTACGCTTTGTGATTCTATATTAACGACTTCAAAGGACTACAGATTCTCTCGAACTCTATAAAATCCTAGGTCATATTCTCTAGATCTATTCAAAATCCCCTCTCTCGAGTGATAGATTCTAAACATTCATCATCTTCAATTGTGGCCACAATCAAGAAGCATTAAACTCAAAAGAATATAAATAAATTAATAAAATTTCATAACAAAATTGATAAACAAAATACAAGGTTCAAGCAAAGATTACATCATTCTCCAGAATTAAGGAGTTTAGTTCAAGACAAAAGATAAAAACAATGAATAACAAATCATGAATCTAATGGAAATCATTAGAGTTCTAAGGAAGAAATAAGAAGATAAAACCCGAATTGAATCTCTTCCTACTCGGACGTCACCGCTTTTGTCTCCTCTCGTCGCTCTTCAATCCTCTCCTTGGATTTCTAAAAATATTTATTTCTGTGTTTTGTGCAGTGTATTAGCCTCCTCTTGAATGTTGGACGAACTGTTATATTTATAGTGGAGGCCGGGAGTCATTGGGTATCATTAGGGATCTTAGAAACCCTAAAAATTGAATCCTGAAGCGTGTCCGATACATTGCACCCGCAGCGCCGTGGCTCTGTAAGTGGGTGCCACGGCGCCAAATCCTCGGCATTTTGTATGGGTTTTATGCAGCTTGGGGGCGCTGTAGCGCCATTCCCATTGAGTAAGCAATTTGAATCCAATGCAATGGGGCCCACGTGTATATGCTTAAATTAGTTTTAACTTTGCAGCTCCTTCTCTCTCTTGGTCGGCCCCACATGTGCTTTTCCTCTTGTGTTAGTCAAAGTCTTCTTTGCTTTCCAATCATTAATTTGGTCAAATATAGTGGCTTCTCATTCTTTTACGTCTGCGGCGCTATGCATTGGGTGCTGCAACTACAGTGTATACAGTTGTATAGATCTCCTCAAGTAGATGCAAATCGATATATTATGGGTCTCGTAACTCTTTCTAGATCAAAGGTTATAGCCTTTTTAATTTCAGTGCGCAGCTGATGTTGGTTTTTACTGCTTCTTGAGTTTGATGCTCCCAATAGGTCCCGAAACACACGTAATTGATCCATTCTTCATGTTCTAATGCTTCCTACAAATAAAATATAAAATAAACTATAAATGACATTAAATGATGTGGAAACTAACAAAATAATAATCTAAGAGTACAAGAATAAGTAGGTATAAACCACACTTATCAAACACCCCCAAACTTAAGGTTTTGCTAATCCCGAGCAAAAGATAAAATAAAAACTAAATTCAAATAAATAAATAAAAATAACTAAATTAACTAGGTCACTTTCGTAGGGATCACGATTGCATTTAGCATATGCAACAAGCCTTTAAACCCCTAGGCGACCCTAGTGGACGAGTTATAGTCTCGTGAGGGCTTACAATGACGACACCCACAAACATCATTCACACACAATCATGCAAAAATATAAAATAAATAACCAAAGATAGTCCTGATAGTTGCACATAAAATTTTCCTCAAAGAAAATTTATAAATGAAATTAGAGAACCTTCAAAGTATGCAATTGCAACTCGAATCCAAATTCTTGAATAAATTATCTAAGCTAGACTCATGGTGTGTGTGTGTGTAAAGGTTCATTTATAGCTTGATTCCTAAGTAAGTCAACTCAATGATTTCGTTTAAAAATTAGAATCGATGGGTCAAACCAACCTAGATATCTCAATTATGCTCTGTAATTGCTTTATTTCGTGCTCAGCATGGTATGATTTTTCTTTTCTTTTCTTATCTCTTTTTGCTTTTCTCATTTTGAACTCATTTTTTTTTTCAACTCACCTACCCTTTAAGGTAGCATTTCTCCTCATGGTGGTCCTAATACTCGCCCATGGGTAGCTTCACGCTTATCGGTTATAAGTGGTTTATTTTCTTTCTTTAGAGACATTTTTCTTTTTAGCTATACCACACTTCATAACACTAGAAAATCAAGATAGATATCTACGCAAACGGTCATTCATCGACATGCAATTTCTTCAACTAGTCACCTTGTCAACTACTTAAGTTTTCACTGCTAAAAACCTAATTTTAAGTGCTTACGAGTCTAACATAGATCAATTATTCAAGACATCAGATAAAAGTAAATCGAGCACTTATCGTTTCTAAAATTTCACCCATAAACAAACAATTTTATCACAAGATTTATGCTTTACTATCAAAGACTAAAACAATTTTTTTTTAAATTTAAACAACTAAATAGCAAGTAAACAGCATGCACACACCCCCAAACTTAAAACTTGCATTGTCCTCAATGTAAGATAAAAATTTAAAGAACAAGAGTGAGGAACAAAACTACCATGCATGGAGTTGATCAGGCTCTTGCTGGTTAGAATTTGGTTGCGCGGGTGTTGTGTGTCTCGTGCTACCTACGTAAATAACATGCAAATTAATAAATAGCACACAATAAAAAAAATTAAAAATAAGAAAAATAAATAAATGCAATTAAATGCAAGGGTTGCCTCCCCGCTAGCTCTAAGTTTAACGTCTTCAGCCAGACGCAACCACCCAAATGGTTATGATGGCTTAAACATAGTGAACCGGGTAATTTCATCTGGTTTCTTCTTTGGTATCCACCGGTTCTTATGACATGAAAAAGACAGTTTGGCAGGCTGTGGTGATTTATCCATAGATGGTCCTCCAGAATATGTAGATTGTCTCCCAGCTGGAAATTCTGGATTGCACATTCGGCAAAATTGGCTCGGCTTCCTTTTTAACCTTCCAAGGATCATCTCCAAGTGAGAACTGGCCTTTCTTTTCCTCTTTTACGGTGCTTTGGGAGTGCTTTCAGGTTTAGCTGCAGAGAATCTTCCTTTATGGATGGTTGTATTATGCTCATAGGTCGCTGAAATGATTAACCCTGCGTGTTTACAACTCCATTTTCTACTGTATTTATCCTGTGACATTCTACATCACCTTGAGGGCTCGGCATGGCTCTGAAAACACTGAAGGTGACTTCTTCATTTTGACCTCTCATTATCAATTCACCTTTGTTTTCTTCTTCTGTTACTGTTTCCTCCTGAAATACCATTTCATCTTCTTTACTGCCTAAGTCCTGAGAGGTGTCTTTAAACTCTTTTCCGCTCCTACAAGTTATGATTTAACATTGCTCATTGGAGTTGACTTCAATATCACTCGGAAACACCCATGTCTGTTGATTGGCCATTGAAGAAACAAGCAACCCAATTTGCGCTTCTACAGATTTCATATTTGCCTCTATATTACCCATTCGTGTTTCGATGTTATCCAGCCTTGACTCATTCTTCTCAAACGTCTCTGAAGCTGTAGCTACAAACGTGCTCATGAGATCTTCTAAGGAAGGTTTCTGCTCAGCTCTTGGAAAATTGAAGCCATGAGGAGGTTGCAAAATGTTCTCCATATCAGCATATGAAAAATTCGGATGATAATAATTAGGCAAATGACTGCCTCTATAGTTATTGAAGTTCCGATTGTTCACATACTGTACTTGTTAAAATCCTGCTCCTCTATTGGGTAGAAGCATTCCATTAGCAGAAGCAGCTTCAATAGACGGTTGGCCCATTTGATTTGTCAATATTGCTAGATGAGTCGTGAGGGACGATACTTGAGCTATCAGTGCACCAATAGAATCTGCCATTGCTTCTTTTCAAACTTACCTCGTACGAAAAAAATATAAAACCAAACAAAGAAAATAAAATAAAAAAAATATAAAAAATAAATAAAAATAAAAAATAAGAAATAAAAACAAAAATAAAATTGAAGACAAAAAGAAAGAAAATAAATAAAAATAAAATAAAATAAAAATCTAAATTAAAGCTAAGATTACTTGGTAGCAATATTAATGTGAATTAAACAAACAATCCCCGGCAACGGCGCCAAAAACTTGTTGTGATATTTTTATATCGTACCGGAAGTGTACGGTGTCAAGTTTTAGTATAAATCAGTGAAAGAGTGTCGAACCCACATGGATTGCGTAAACTCGCACTAAGTACCACAATTGATAATCCTAACTTTATTTAGAGGATAATTAATAAAGATGTAATTAAATAAATAAATATAAAAACAATAAAATAGGAGGAACTAATACAGTAGAGATTCTGGATCCTGATTTCACCTAACTGTCGCCTATGTATTTGTTATGCCAATTAATCCATGTTCAGTTATATTCTTTATAATTCAAGACTCCTAAAATATTCACTCCCTCTCTCGAGTGCCGAGTGAAAATATCATCAACTACAGACTTCGATATCTCTATAAAAATCCAATAGTTAACGACTCATTACGCTTTGTGATTCTATATTAACGACTTCAAAGGACTACAGATTCTCTCGAACTCTATAAAATCCTAGGTCATATTCTCTAGATCTATTCAAAATCCCCTCTCTCGAGTGATAGATTCTAAACATTCATCATCTTCAATTGTGGCCAACAATCAAGAAGCATTAAACTCAAAAGATATAAATAAATTAATAAAACTTCATAACAAAATTGATAAACAAAATACAAGGTTCAAGCATAGATTACATCATTCTCTAGAATTAAGGAGTTTAGTTCATGACAAAAGATAAAAACAATGAATAACAAATCATGAATCTAATGGAAATCATTAGAGTTCTAAGGAAGAAATAAGAAGTTAAAACCCGAATTGAATCTCTTTCTCCTCGGACGTCACCGCTTTTGTCTCCTCTCGTAGCTCTTCAATCCTCTCCTTGGATTTCTAAAAATATTTATTTCTGTGTTTTGTGCAGTGTATTAGCCTCCTCTTGAATGTTGGACGAACTGTTATATTTATAGTGGAGGCCGGGAGTCATTGGGTATCATTAGGGATCTTAGAAACCCTAAAAATTGAATCCTGAAGCGTGTTCGATACATTGCACCCTCAGCGCCGTGGCTCTGTAAGTGGGCGCCACGGCGCCAAATCCTCGACATTTTGTATGGGTTTTATGGAGCTTGGGGGCGCTGCAGTGCCATTCCCCTTTAGTAAGTAATTTGAATCCAATGCAATGGGGCCCACGTGTATATGCTTAAATTAGTTTTAACTTTGCAGCTCCTTCTCTCTCTTAATCAGCCCCACGTGTGCTTTTCCTCTTGTGTTAGTCAAAGTCTTCTTTGCTTTCCAATCATTAATTTGGTCAAATATAGTGGCTTCTCATTCTTTTACGTTAGCGGCGCTAAGCATTGGGCGTTGCAGCTACTGTGCACACAGTTGTATAGATCTCCTCAAGTAGATGCAAATACAGTGCACACGGTTGTATAGATCTCCCCACGTGTGCTTTTCCTCTTGTGTTAGTCAAGTCTTCTTTGCTTTCCAATCATTAATTTGGTCAAATATAGTGGCTTCTCATTCTTTTACGTCAGCGGCGCTAAGCATTGGGCGTTGCAGCTACAGTGCACACAGTTGTATAGATCTCCTCAAGTAGATGCAAATCGATATATTATGGGTCTCGTAACTCTTTCTAGATCAAAAGTTATAGCCTTTTTAATTTCAGTGCGCAGCTGATGCTGGTTTTTACTGCTTCTTTAGTCTGATGCTCCCAATAGGTCCCGAAACACACGTAATTGATCCATTCTTCATGTTCTAATGTTTCCTACAAATAAAATATAAAATAAACTATAAATGACATTAAATGATATGGAAACTAACAAAATAATAATCTAAGAGTACAAGAATAAGTAGGTATAAACCACACTAATCAATGCTCAGTAGCAGTCAAAAGTCAAAGCTTCCGAGACACGGAGCACCCAACAATTACAAGGAAAAGGCATGGGGACGAAGCTTGCCTAAAAGAGGATACTGGAAGTGAAGCTCAGGGGTGACTCCTGCATCGCAATTAGGTTTTGGTACGCCTACATCATAAACAAGTTTTGGAATATCTCGAGCATGAGAGTGAACATTTAAGATTACTTCGAGAATGAAGACAACTTCGAGAATGGAGATAAATTCTAGAAATAAGACAACTTTAAGAATGGAGACAAATTCAAGAAGAATTAACTTCAAAATTGAAGACAATTTCAAGAATGAAAACAACTTCGAGAATGAAGACAACTTCAACAATGATGACAACTTTGAGAATGAAAATAATTCCAAGATTGAGGAATAAATTTCGAGAATGAAGACAACTTTGAGAATGAAGACAACTTCTATAATAAAGACAACTTCGGGAATGAAAAGCACTCTGAGCATGAGGAGCAAACTTTGAGAATGAAGATAACTCCGAGAATGGGGAATAAACTTTGAGAATGAAGAGAACTTTAAGAATGAAAATAACTTCAGGAATGAAGACATCTGCTACAATGAAAACAACTCTGAGAACAGGGAAAAAACTTTAAGAATGAGGTTGAAGCGTCATAGATAGCTCTGAGAACGGGGTACATGCTTCAAAAATAAGGTTAAAGTATTACAGACAGCTTCGAGAATAGCGTACAGACTTCAAGAATGAGGTTAAAATGTCGCAAACAACTTCGCAAATGAGGTACAAACACCAAACAATAAACAGACTACAATACCACCATGTAAGTCATGTGACGCCAGACGAACCAGGTAAGTAAAAACGCATGCATGACTTTGATAAAATTGTCATCGGTAAAACACTTCACAAGCCTACCAAAGTGGGGGCGACTGTAGACACTTCATTTTTATGCATAACCTGATTATGAGTCTCTTACAGGGACACCATCTGAAGATTGAGAAATTGTAAGGATGAATTCCAGAAAGGAAAGTAACTCCAAGAGTATAGTCTAAAAGCTAGCCGGATATCACCCATGTCTGACCTACCTATTCCTTAGCCAATACCTCCAGCCAAATATTCCTTGAAAACCCTACATCTGACCTGACATGACACAAATGTCAATGAATGCCATATTTTCAATTATTGAAGTTAAAGGGGATTGATTACGTCTGGCTGACATATAATTCAAATCTAATAACTGGCCGAATATGTATCTAGTTGTCAGGATACGTGTAAAATTAAAATAGCTAAAATCACGGGCTTGATTGAGTTCGACCAGAGGTATATCCCAAACCCTACATTCGACCGGAGCGAGTTCAAGTTGTGTCTAACATTTTGATTGCCAATCACTCGAGACAGATTGGAGGAGAATGGGGGATCATGCTCCCATTTCCATCTTTAGACCTCTCCATTGCACTATAAAAGGGGCATCATTCCTTCTCTTAGGAGGCTAGTTTTTGGAACCTAAAGAAACTGCCCACCAAAACCCTGCAAATGTAAAATAGAGACTTTGAGAAAGAAAGAAGGCCATGAGAAAAAGCTTAACCCTTAAGAGTTCCTCAACTTCCTATAAGAGTTTAGCAATCTCGATGATCAGAGGGGTCTTTTCAGCCACATCATACGTATAAAGGTATGAACTGAGGGCACCCTTTTCAATATTTATGAGTTTTGAAGATTCAATTTTTTGACACAGTATCTCCGACAAGACGTACATTACATCCGGTCGGACATGCACACACATCCGGCCGATGATAGTTATATCCAGCCGCTCTTACTATTTTCTGTAGCATATCACATGCTTAGATATTTTATATGTTAATTGCCATTATCCTTTTATGCATATTAGTTGTTTGTTTTACTATTTTAATATATGATATGCATGCACTGGTTAAGATAGGATTAATATGTATGTTGTGACTGTTTATTATTTGATCTACAAATAATGTTCGGCCAGACATGTTGTATATCCGATCGTATGATCCCGTGGTATATAAGATGGAAACTCAGATGTAAGTTCCATAGCTGATTCCAAATAGACAGTAATATAGTTTGCACTCGGGATACAACTCCTCGTACCACCGGAAAATGGCCATTTCGGTATAAATATATCCAAATACATGTTTATTATATCTGTTTTTGCATATGAATATTTCTATATTTTTGGACTACGTAGTACATTTGGCTAGACTTCTAGTAAGTCTGGCGGAAGTTGAATTCTATATTCAGCCGACCACAGCCACATCCTACCGGGCCTCTCCGAGGTCAGGCCCATTGAGAGCATACATTATATTTGTATCAATATTTTATTATTATGGGCTTGTAATTCTATTTTTTTATTTTAAATTTCACATATTTAAACTTCTTTTATTTATCGCATTTTTTACTTTTATGCTTGCGCAAGTTGTATGCCTTTAAATTGCTTTTTGTGTGATATTGCATTATAAGGTATGTGGATACCACCTTTGAGCATAAATATTATACTGGCATTAATAATGAACCATTTTTAACCCAAAATGGTTTAAGGTCAGACCTTACGAGGGGTGTAGTGCGACCTTAAATCATTCCCAGTATTTCATACTGGGTGGCATCTATATTATTCTCTAGTTAGTCCCCCTACTGGATTATTCGTACTCTCTATGGGCTGCGAGCCAGACAATATAGTGGTTTCCGATGTCATAGGCATAGCGGTAAACCCTAATTCGCTTATCACATATATGTATTTCTACTTACCTTATTCATCGAGCGTCATCGAACTTACCTAACTTTGTTGTAGTTTGTTTGTTATTATCTTAGCCCGTGCACCCTCCAATGGTGAGATGCCTCGATCTCTGCTGTGATAGTGGTTGGACCCTCGGTCCTCTGATGTCTTGATCAATTGTGAGACGTCTCGATCTCTGCTGTCATAGTTGTTTGACCCTCGGTCTTTCGCTGCTCTAATCGGTTGTGAGATGCCTTGATTTCTGTTGACTTAGTTGTTGGACCATCAGCCCACCAATGCCTCGAGCGGTTATGAGATGCCTTAATCTCTACTGTCATAGTTGTTGGATCCTCCACCATTCGAAGCCTTGATCGGTTGTGAGATGTCTCAATCTCTGCTCTGGTAGTGATTGGACCTTTGGTCCCCCAATGCCCCAATCGGCTATGAGATGCCTCAATCTCAATCATCATAGTTGTTGGACCCTCTCCCCCCCGATGCCTCGATTGGTTGTGAGATGCCTCGACCCATATCTGTAATTTTTTTATATAAGGTGGACCCTCGAGTCCTCCGATGCTTTGATTAACTGAGGTGCTTCGACATCGTATCCCCAAGCTGTAGGTGACTTTGTAACTAGAATTTTCTTCTAAACCCTTGGCGGTGTCTTGCAATGATCAGGAACTTCTACTGTCCAACATGAGTTTGTCATTTTCTCAACGCATCTTTAGAGCTATTGTCTAAGGAAGCTCCGGTTCCGTATGCTGATGATGGTATTGTCATGGAGTCCCCACCTTTTCCAATTTTTGGTATTCTAATATTCTCTTTTAGGCAAGCTTCACCCTTGGTTTTCTATTTTTGGATGCACTTCACGTCTGATGCGGCCTTAGTACTATACAACTATATTCCGGCTTTGAAACCTTTTAGAATATATCCGAATGGATTTGGTATCTTTACCTATGTTCGGTCGGCTATTCATGTTATCTATGTCCAGTCGAATATCATTTGAGAATATAAAAGTTTGAGAATATAAAAGGGTAGGCGTCTCCCTCATTCGCCATCGACTCATATTTTTAGCCAAGGACCTCCGTTTTTAAAACCTAAAATCTTCGGCGATCATTTCGAGCCACAATCTTCTCCAATGGAACCACTAAGACTTTCCCCTCCCAATCGAGCCACCGAGGACCCGCATCTACCATTCATCTCTGGCTTGGATCACGTTTTTGCCTTCAAAAGTCGTTCGACCTCAAATACAGGGATGCCACACCTACAATCTTGGCTTTATGGGACCTTATGTGCTCACACGTCGAACTCTTATAGCCTTTCTTTCCCTATTTCATTCTCGTATTTCTAGATTTAAATTCATAATTTACCTCCGACCAGATTTTCTGCGAAAGTCCGGGCCCAATTTAATTTATATCCGGTCTACCATCTAAATATATCTAGTCGGATGTTTTATGTTCGACTGACCTCTTCTGGGGCCCCAAACAAGTATTCAAACTCCACCCATACCTTTCATTTTCCAGTTGGCAAGATGTCGATTACTCCAGAGGATTTTACCTATCTGACTGGCATCTCTGTGAGGGCCAGCTACTGGAGTTTGCTGCTGTCTTTACTCCCTCACCATCTAGTCCCAGTATATCGGCCGACTGTTAGGATTCATCCTCGTTGCATATGGGGAGCTCCGGGCATATTGGGATAAGAGGCATCTCCGAGGTGAGCTGGAGATCGACCGGCTGGTCTGGTCCTTCTTATTGTACATGTTCAGGTGGTTGTTCATGATCTAGACATTGTGCGGGAGTAGGATTGGGGTTCCCCCCGCTCGGGTAGCTCTCTATTAGGGTCTGGATTGGAGTTGTCGCAGTAACCTATATGTCCAGGGCTACGACTTTTTGATAGAAGATTCATATTCAATCTAGTTTTTTTTCCTGATTCTATTATGATTGTTTGACTAATCTTGCGTTTTCCCTTATTCTCACAAGCTTGGGCGTACAAGTTTAGCGTTTTGAAGTTGCCGTTCCCGATCTCCCGGAGGTAATGGTGTTCACGAGTTTGTCCCGGTGGGACAAGTCTACCTTGGGACCATTGGAGTCCCATGCAATTGGTGCGTACCGGGCTCGGCTGAACGAGCTTGCCTGGGTTATGGTGAGTTTCCTTCTCTCATTTTCTAATTCTGTCTGTTTCTGATTAATCTGACTAATCCATTTTCTTCTTTCCTTCCAGATTCACCCGACCTGGTGGGGGAATCCCATCCATGCTTTGCCTGAGCCCACTCGATCATCTTTCTATAAGAATGGCTTCTAACTGCTCATGGTTACCGATCAGAGACTCTGGTACTTGGGGGAGCGGGTGTGGCTATGGCACTTGTACCCCTAAGGCCGTAGAGTTTTAGTCCCTCATCCACCATCCATGTTCTTTGGCCACAAGATCGAATTGGAGGATCTTATGGTAGCCATGTATGACCTTCATGTAGATGACGTCCTTACCGATGGAGATTACCGGCAATGGGCTCACTCTGTTCTCCTCGGTTCCTTATCTATCTGAGCCGCACTGGACTACTTAGGTATGTACTGCTATATCACCCTTTGAAATACTCTTCTATATCTATTCCTTCTTTTGCTGACATAATTCTCATCAAAGCATGCTACTTTTGGTAACTTTTATACATTATGCCATAGTGCCAGCCTGCATCTAATTGCTCCCATGCGATAACGTGTGTCAGTCAATAAGCTTGCAGCTCTGCTTCGTCCCATCAACCGCTGGCCTACTTCTATTCTCATCAATGCTTGAGAAACCCAAACTTCCGTTTATGGCTTACGTCGTCCGGACTTAAACATAATGCCATCACCCGACCTACCTCATCGGGCCAGTAAATTGAGATTGATCGACCTGTCCCACAAGGTTGGGTCGGTGTTTAGACCTTCAATTCCTCATCCTCGCTGAACATCTTTCCACCTCGGGTCGGACATTAAGTGCAAACTAATTCCGGTCTTCATATCGGGCCAGATGCCTAAGTCTCTTGGGCCTGAGCCTCTTATTTAGGAAGTGAAAATCTTCTTTATACCCTTCTCCACACTTTTGTTTTTCTTGAGTCTGAAAATCACCATCAACAAAGTGAAATCCAAGACAACATAGGAAATGCTCAAGACGACTCCTTCCTAAAAAAATTGATTGGTCCTCTTTTGCTCTAGAGAATAAGAATCTCATTAATTATTTAATGGCTGATGAGACAGAAGCTAAGTATGAGAGACAAAATGCACAGTCCTATAAACCCAGTAGATGCATTTGTAAACGTGACCACACGAGTATCTACTCCCTATGGCTTTTCCGTGTGTGGTTTATTTTGCCGTTTTTGGGGAAACTTTGTTGGTAATTCATATTTCATATTATATGTTGTTGTGTAGTAAGACATTTCTTGATCTGGTTACTATTTTAGAATGCTAGAAATTGTATTACAGTGAGTCTCATTTTTTGTCCCTTCAGCCACACAGGTGACACAAGATATGTCACAAAAAGAATGCGGTACTGTAGATTGAATGAATACAGAGTTATGTATTTTTTTTTTTAATCATTGGAAACCCCACCGCCAAATCATCCCTTTCGGGGTTAAGCGGAGCATATAAAATCTCTGACTGTCCCAGGCTCTTACAAGAAACGCACTTCCTGAATTCAAACTCAGGACCTCAAGATGAGATCTTAAACCCTGAACTACCAAATCACGACCCCGGGGACCTGTATCCTTCACTTGTTATCTTTTACTTGTCTATATGTTATGCCTACTCTATGGGCTTTAGGTACTTGATTTGTTGGTATTATTTTCTCAAATGTTACAAATTTTTGACATCAATTCCAAAAAAATTACTCTTCATGAAGACCTTGGAAGACATTCAGACGGTAAAGGAAATACTGGTAAGACTTTTAATCACATCATTATTTCTGCAAAAAGCAACATCATGGTACTTAGTCTATTACTTCTTGCAGTCAAATTAATTCTTGAAAGTCCATGTGGTTGATTGGTCCCTCTATTTTGCATTTGTTTTGTTAATAAACTATACTACTACTATAATTCTAAAGATTTTGTTTCATAGATTTTATTGAGCTCTCCAATGTGAAATTAGGTTTTTTAATTTCAGGATTCCATGCGTTTATCTTCCCAACCACACGCCTTCAGAACACAAACAATGATCCAAGCTGGGAATTTTAACTTGATTAACGCAGAATTTATTTTCTTTCAGTCAAGTCTTTAATCTCTCTCAATCCTGATGGTTATGATTTTGGGATAATTTAATCCATTTTTTTTTTCCTTTTCACCTAGAAAACAATATACATTTTGTTAGAAACATAAACAAAGACGTGCACAAGTATAAAAATAACAACAAATATTTACGAGTGTTATCGATGAATCATTCACCTTACTTTCAACCGTCAATAAAAGCAATACATCCATGAAATAGGTGTAAAAAATTAGTTACAACTATCCAAATTCCTCAAAAAATATCCTGTGATTATTAAAAATTATAGATATCCTTAACCCAACACAGTTGAGTATAACTTTTTCTGTAGTAAATTCTATATATATATATATAGTATTGATGTAAGGAGGGTCATGTCCCTTAAGTAGTGTCCTATGAGAAAGACACTAATATGTAGGGACATATCCTCTAATTGAAAGAACACACCTATAGGCTCCAAAAAGTTTAAGGAAGGGGTATAACCCTTAGGAGGATTACACCCCAAACCAAATTGTGTCATCAAAGACACCCTTCCATGTCTATATAAAGGAGAACATTCATGTTCATTCAAGGGATCCAGAAAATCATAAGTGTCCATGGTCTAAGAAAGTCATTTTTTAGAGTCAATAGAGTTTCCACCATTTGTCCTAATTCAGGATCTTGTTAAAGGAGTGCCCCATCAACAAGAAGCATCCAAGGAATCCTGGGAGAACATTAGCCACATTGCATCAGTAGAGCACCAAGACGGAGGCTAATAAGTTCTTAAGGAGAGGCATCTCGCCTTGGATTTCTTTTTTTAATCATCAACTTTTTTCCAACTTTTTCTTACTTTTCTAAGTTTTAGGGTATATGTTCAATGTGACATGATTCCATTATTGTGTTCTAGATTAGAATGTTGTGATTGAATTCGCATGTTAAATTTCGTTTAATAGCACATATTTCACAACAATCTTAAGAACTTATTACTTTTAGTGTTGTTGGCTGAGAATTTGCATGTGTTTATAGCCAATTTTTTGGAAAAAAAATATATTATGTGCATGAAAAATACGCAAGGGCGTTCAAACGCCCGACGAACGCGTGGGCAAAATTTTGATTTTTCATAAGAACGTTCGAACGCGTATTCAAACGCAACTCGAACGCAAGTCTTCTGCCAAAGAACGTTTGAACGCGTCTTTAAACGCAACACGAATGTAAAATCTCTGGATATTTCGTTCGAATGCGTTTTCGAACACAACATGAACGTAAACTCTCTGGAATATTTCGTTCGAACACGTTCTCGAACGCTACACGAACGTGAACTCTCTGGAAAACTTCGTTCGAACACGTTTACAAACGCTACACGAACGTGAAAACACTGGATAGTTTCGTTCAAATGAAGAAACGAACGTGACACTAATGAAATTAATCCTGGAATTACTTTTAGATTAAAATAAACTTAGATTAATTTATATTGTCATAATATTAACTTAGTAAAATGATATACTGTATTATAATAAACTTGGTAGTATATATTTAAGTTAATATTAGGGTGTTCAATTATCACAACCATACACATAATGATAAAGTTGAAATTTAATTATGTGTTGCATACTTGGTTGAGAATTAAAAGTGTAATTTTACACACGTAATTCCATCCAAGCTTGATTGATTAATACACATATAACTCTACACATATTGTATTGTGAATTGAAGTGTAATACTAAGTTTGAATGTCTAAGATATTTTATTGAGAAAGTGTTTAAAGGATATTCTGTCAAAAAGACGATAAGAGCCTAAGTGGTCAGGGATTTAAGTGGTTACTCCGGACCCCCTCGTCCTCTGGGAATATTCCTTTATCTACTTATCATAAGAAACCTTAGTCGTAAATTCAAGGACTTGTGTTAATTGGTACATTGTCTGATATAACAATGAGTGGATACTTAGTATATCACTGGAACAAGATCATTTGTTGATCGTTGTACAATTTGTTTTTTGTAGACTTATTGATTGATGTTGGTTTTTCCAGTTACACATGGCTAGCGGAAATATCGCAGTACCTGTCACTCATGGAGAAAAACCGGAAAGGTTTGGTGGATCAAATTTTAAACAGTGGCAGAGCAAAATATTGTTCTACCTGACAACTCTGTAGTTGGATAAGTACCTCAAAGGTCCTCCGGGTCCTGTGGAGGGAGAAACAGAAACAGCCAAGCAACTGCGAGAAGAGACATGGTCGTCAGGCGACTTCTTGTGCAAGAACTACCTATTGGGAGGACTTGATAATACCCTGTACAATGTGTACCAAGACATGATTTCTGCAAAGATTCTATGGGAATCTCTCAAGAAGAAATACAAAATCGAGGTTGCCGGGCAAAAAATATTTGTCGTGGGTAGGTTCCTAGACTACAAAATGGTAGATTCAAGAACGGTAATGTCTCAGTTGGTTGAACTACAATTGATCATTCATGAAATATTGGATGAAGGGATGAAACTTTGTGAGATGTTTCAAGTTGCCACAATCATTGAAAAAATGCCTCCATCATGGAAGGACTTTAGGAGCTATCTGAAACACAAAAAGAAGCAGATGAGCCTTGAAGACCTTGGAGTTCGATTGAGGATCGAATAAGACAACAAAAAGTCCGAGAAGGCGAGCTACAAGACTATGGAGTCTAAGGCCAACATCTTTGAGGGTGTAAAGGGTAACAAAAAGAGAAAGAACAGTGGAGCTGATTCTTCCCAAGCTAACAAGAATTTCAAGGGGAAGTGCTACAACTGTGGAAAAAATGGTCATATGGCAAAGGACAGCAGAAACAAGAAGTCTCAGGACAAAGGCAAGAAAAAAATATGAGGCACATGTCACTGAAGATGAGTAGCTAACTGATGAGATCTCAGATATGAACCTCTCAGCAGTTGTAACAGAAGCCAACTTGGTTGGGAATCCGAGAGAATGATGGGTAGACACTGGGGCTACTCATCATATATGTGCTGATAGCAAGATATTTTCCTCGTATTAGAAGGTCGATGGTGGCGATCATCTGACAATGGGAAATTCATCTACCTCTAGAGTGGTTGGACAAGACACAATGGTTCTGAAGATGACATCCGGAAAGGAGCTTACATTGAAGAATGTTTTGCATGTTCCTGATATTCGGAAGAACTTGGTCTTGGGCTCTCTCCTTAGCGAGAATGGTTTTATGCTTGTATTTATTTCTGACAAGTTTGTATTGACCATGAATGATATTTATGTAGGAAAATGATACCTCATTGAGGGCCTTTCAAGTTCAATGTAATGACTATCAATCGACAAAATGCTAATAATAACGCTACAACTTCCGCTTATAATATTGAGTCAGAAAATATATGGCATGAGAGGTTAGGACATGTTAATTATGATACAATGCGTAAAATAATTAACATAGACCTTATACCTAAATTTGCAATTGATAACCAACATAAATGTGAGGCATGTGTTGAAGCAAAAATGCATAGAGCATCATTTCATTCCATAGAACGAAGTTCTGAACCATTGGAACTTGTACACTCTGATGTGTGTGATATGAATAATGTGCAAACAAGAGGCGGTAAAAAGTACTTTGTCACTTTCATCGATGATAGCACAAGATTTTGTTATGTGTATTTGCTGAGGAGTAAAGATGAAGCTATTGAGAGCTTTATACACTATAAGAACGAAGTTGAAAATCAACTTGGCAAAAAATTCAAAAGAATCAGGAGTGATAGATGTGGTGAATATATGTCACCAATTGGTGAATATTGTTCCAATCATAGAATTATTCACGAAACTACTGCTCCTTATTCGCCTCAACAAAACAGAAATGCTGAGCGTAAAAGCTGAACGTTGAAGGAAATGATGAACGCCATGTTGACAAGCTCTGGTTTACCCCAGAACTTGTGAGGGGAAGTCTTTCTTTCCGCCAACTACGTTCTGAACAAGCTACCTCACAAAAGATTGGACAAGACACCATATGAGTTGTGGAAATGTCACGTACCTTCCTACAAATATCTGAAAGTGGGGGTGTCTTGTCAAAGTAATGGTTCCTAAATCTAAGAAGGTTAGAATATGACCCAAAACTATTGATTGTATATTCATTGGATATGCTCGCAATAGTAGTGCGAATCGATTCTTGGTACACAAGTCTGAAATTCCTGACATCAATTTGAAATGATAATTGAGTCAAGGAATGCGACATTTTTAGAAGAGACATTTGCTTGTAAGGAAAGATAATTGATACTGTCAAAGACCGTGATCAGGTTGACCAAGAGTCAAATCAATATAAAAATATTGAGGCAATCGAACCTAGACGTAGAAAAAGAGCTAGAACGTCTAAGTCATTTGGACCCGATTTTCTGACATACTTGTTAGAAAATGAGCCTCAAAGCTATAAAGAAGCAATGTCTTCGTCGGAAGCACCTTTGTGTAAAGAGGCTATAAATAGTGAGATTGATTCCATCCTAAAAAACCATACTTGGGAGTTGGATGATCTTCCTTCAGGTTGTAAGCCATTGGGCTACAAATGGATATTCAAACGGAAGATGAAACCAGATGGATCAATATATAAGTACAAGGCAAGACTTGTCATAAAAAGGTTATAGATAAAAAAAAAGGCCTTGATTACTTTGACACATATTCACCAGTGACTCGTATCACATCAATAAGAATGTTCATAGCCATAACAGCTATATTTGGTCTTGAAATACATCAAATGGATGTAAAGACGACATTCTTAAATGGTGAATTGGATGAAGAGATTTACATGGAACAACCAGAAGGTTTCAATGTTACTGGACAAGAACAGAATGTGTGCAAACTTGTAAAATCCTTATACGGATTAAAACAAACACCTAAGTAATGGCATGAAAAATTTGATAAAGAGATGCTGTCAAGTGAATTCAAAATCAATGAGTATGATAAGTGTGTGTACACCAAATCAACTCAAAAAGGATATGTCATTGTGTGTCTCTACGTAGACGATATGCTGATAATTGGTAGTAATCATGAGATGATTCAATCTACCAAGAAAGTACTGACCAGCAAATTTGATATGAAAAATTTAGGAGTAGCTGATGTGATCTTAGGAATTAAGATCTCCAGAACATCAGAAGGATATATATTATCTCAGACTCACTATGTTGAGAAGATACTTGAGAAATATAATAAAGGAGATCTAAATGTGGCTAGAACTCCGGTAGACCTAACTATTTATTTATCAAAGAATACTGGCTCAAGCGTATCTCAACTAGAGTATTCAAGAATCATCGAAAATATGATGTATCTCACAAATTGCACACGACCTGATATCATTCAAGCTGTAAACACGCTTAGCAGATATACGAGCAATCCAGGACATAACCACTGGAAAACCATAGTAAGAGTTTTGAGGTATCTGAGAGAAACTTCAAAATATGGTCTGCATTATACGAGATATCATGCTGTTCTAGAGGGATACAGCGATGCAACTGGATATCCGATACAGTAGATTCCAAATCTACGAGTGGATTTGTTTTCATACTTGGTGGTGCAGCCGTGTCATGGAAATTCTCGAGGCAAACATGTATTGCCCGGTATACTATGGAATAAGAGTTCATAGCATTAGACAAAACAGTGGAAGAAACGGAATGGCTTTGAAATTTCTTGGAGGATATTCCAAATTGACCCAAACCGATGCCAGCGATAAGTATACATTGCGATAGTCAATCGGCTATTGGGAGAGTCCAAAATACAATGTATAATGGTAAATCTCGAAACATACGTCACAGACATAATACTATACGAAAAATGCTCTCAAGTGGCATAATATCGATCGATTATGTGAAATCAAAGGAAAACCTAGCGGATCCACTTACTAAAGGTTTACCTAGAGAGCAAGTTGAGAAGTCATCGAGGGGAATGAGCTTGAAGCCTATAAATTAAGAATTGTCACCGTGGAAACCCAACCTAGCTGACTAGAGATCCCAAGATCTAGGTTCAAAAGGACAACTGAAACTTTTTGCAATTAAAAACAAGCACTGTAGAGTTTTATACTCTTTCCCATTCCGATAATGACGCAGAGTGTTGTCTGTCAAGGTTAGGATAAACTAAGGCATTTAATAATCACTATATTATAAGAAGAGTCCTAATGGGGGTAAAGACAAATTAACTCTTTATAGTAAATCACCTATTTCAAGTAAGAAGTGAGGCCGCTTCCATGGGATTTTACAGGCTGACTTCCTTAAAGTCCTTGATGAATCCATGACCAATGTTCATGGCCGAAATGAACACAACCGTAGAACGGGAAATGGTCGAAGTAAAGCCGTGTGTTGGTAATTGTCTTGGTTTACACCAACGACAGAATATTTCAAGACTATGGGTCACTGGTTTGCCAAGTAAATCCGATTGTGATTCACTAGGAAAGGTTCAAGGCGAAAGCTACCTATTTCGATGCAGCTTTAGTTCACAGAAACTCTCTTAAGTGTCCGCATGAATATTTAGAGAATTATGGGGGATTGTAGTAAATTATATATATATATATATATATATATATATATAGTATGGATGCAAAGAGGGTCATGTCCCTTAAGTAGTGATATATAGAGTATGGATGCAAAAAGGGTCATGTCCCTTGAGTAGTGCCCTATCGGAAAGGCACTAACATGTAGGGACATGTCCTCTAATTGAAAGAACTGAGTAGTGCCCTATCGGAAAGGCACTAACATGTAGGGACATGTCCTCTAATTGAAAGAACACACCTATAGGCTCCAAAGAGTTTAAGGAAGGGGTATAACCCTTAGGAGGGTTACACCCCAAACCAAATGGTGCCCTCAAAGGCACCCTTCCATGTCTATATAAAGGAGCCTTCATGTTCATTCAAGGGATCCATAAAATCATAAGTGTCCATGGTCTAAGAAAGTAAATTTTTAGAGTCAAAAGAGAGTTTCCACCATTTGACCTAGTTCAGGATCTTGCTAAAGGAGTGCCCCATCAACAAAAAGCATCCAATGAATCCTGGGAGAACGTTAGCTACATTGCATCCGTAAAGCACCGAGACAGAGGTTAATAAGTTCTTAAGGATAAAGACATCTCGACTTGGATTTCGTTTTTTAATCATCATCAACATTTTTTTCCAAGTTTTTCTTACTTTTCTAAGTTTTACGATATATGTTCAATGTATCATGATTCCATTATTGTGTTCTAAATTAGAATGTTGTGATTGAATTCGCATATTAAATTTCATTTAATAAGTCATTTTTCACAATATTTTCCTCCTTCAAAAACTGTTTATACGCCCAAATAATTTTAAAAAACCCAATAAGAAGTTATAATTGAAACCACCATCCGAATATTTTTTTTATTAAAATTAATCCGCGCTTCTATGTTAATAAGTGTCAAGCTAACTGAAAAGCATACACGTTGTTCACATTTAAAGCTAGCATTGTCATAATACACATTCGGGCACTTCATGCTTTAATTAATTCACGTACATTTCTCATATTGATAAGTGTGGTTTATACCCACTTATTATGATATTTTTAGCTTATTATTTTGTTATATTCGAGATATTTAATGTCATTTATAATTTATTTTATGTCTTATTTGTAGGAAGCATTAGAACATCGATAATGGAGCAAATACGTGTGTTTCGGGACATATTGGGAGCATCGGACTCAAGAAGCAGTAAAAACCAGCATCAGCTGCGCACTGAATTAAAAAGGCTATAACTTTTGATCTAGAAAGAGTTACGAGACCTATAATATATCGATTTGCATCTACTCGAGGAGCTCTAGTCATTTACATACATTTTCCAGGGAGTTGGGCGCCGCAGCGCCCACTGTTCGGCGCCGCAGCGTCCCCTGCGGACTAGAAACACGATTTTAGGGTTTTTTAGATGTTTAATGACTCCTAGCCTCTATTATAAATAGAACAGTTCGTCCAATACTCAGGAGGAGGCTAATACAGAGCACAAAACACAGAAACAAATATTTTTAGAGATCCAATGAGAGGATTGAAGAGCAACAAGGGGAGATTAAGGCAGTGACGTCCGAGGAGGAAGAGATTCAATTCGGGTTTTATCTTATTGTTTCTTTCTTAGAACTCTAATGATTTCCATTATATTCATGATTTGTTATTCATTGTTTTTATCTTTTGTCATGAACTAAACTCCTTAATTCTGGAGAATGATGTAATCGATGCTTGAACCTTGTATTTTGTTTATCAATTTTGTTATGAAGTTTTATTAATTTATTTATATTCTTTTGAGTTTAATGCTTCTTGATTGTTGGCCACAATTGAAGATGATGAATGTTTAGAATCTATCACTCGAGAGAGGGGATTTTGAATAGATCTAGAGAATATGACCTAGGATTTTATAGAGTTCGAGAGAATCTGTAGTCCTTTGAAGTCGTTAATATAGAATCACAAATCGTAATGAGTTGTTAACTATTGGATTTTTATAGAGATATCGAAGTCTATAGTTGATGATATTTTCACTCGGCACTCGAGAGAGGGAGTGAATATTTTAGGAGTCTTGACTTATAAACAATATAACTGAACAAAGATTAATTGGCATAACGAATACATAGACGATAGCTAGGTGAAACCAGGATCCAGAATCTCTATCGTATTAGTTCCTCATATCTAAGTATTTTTATATATTTTATTTATTTATAAAAATCTTTATTAATTGTTTTCAAAATAAAGTTAGGATTATCAATTGTAGTACTTAGTGCGAGTTAACGCAATCCTTGTGGGTTCGACACTCTTTCACTGATTTATACTAAAACTTGACACCGTACACTTGCGGTACGATATAAAAATACCACAACAAGTTTTTGGCGCCGTTGCCGGGGATTGTTTGTTTAATTCACATTAATACTACTACCAAGTAATTTTAGCTTTAATTTAGAATTTTATTTTTATTTTTATTTTATTATTTTTATTTCCTTTATTTTTGTCTTAAGTTTTAATTTTGTTTTTATTTCTTATTTCTTATTTTTTATTTTTATTTTTATTTTTTTTTGTTTTATTTTTTTTCTTACGAGGTGAGTTTGAAAAGAAGCAATGACAGATCTTGTTAGTGCACTGATGGCTCAAGTATCGTCCCTCACGACTCAACTAGCAGTATTGACAAATCAAATGGGCCAACCGTCTATTGAAGCTGTTTCTGCTAATGAAATGCTTTTACCCAACAAAGGAGCATGATTTGAACAAATACAGTATGTGAACAATCGAACTTCAACAACTATAGAAGCAGTCCTATGCCTAATTATTATCATCCGAATTTCTCATATGCTGATGTGGAGTACGTTTTGCAACCTTCTCATGGCCTCAATTATCCAAGAGCTGAGCGGAAACCTTCCTTAGAAGACCTCATGAGCATGTTTGTAGCTACAGCTTCAGAGAGGTTTGAGAAGAATGAGTCAAGCTGGATAACATCGAAACACGAATGGACAATATAGAGGCAAATATGAAATCTGTAGAAGCGCAAATTGGGTTGCTTGTTTCTTCCATGGCCAATTAACAGACATGGGTGTTTCCGAGTGATATTGAAGTCAACCCCAATGAACAATGTCAAATCATAACCTGTAGGAGCGGAAAAGAGCTTAAAGACATCTCTCAGGACTTAGGCAGTAAAGAAAATGAAATGGTATTTCAGGAGGAAACAATAATAGAAGAAGAGAACAAATGTGAATTGATAATGAGAGGTCAATATGAAGAAATCACCTTCAGTGTTTTCAGAGCCATGCCGAGTCCTCAAGGTGATACAGAATGTCACATGGTAGATATAGTAGAGAATGGAGTTGAAACCAGACAGGGTGAATCAGTATTTCAGCAACCTACGAGCATAGTGCAGCCATGCGTAAAGGAAGATTCTCTGCAGCTAAACCTGAAACCAATCTCAAAGCGCCGTAAAAAGAGGAAAAGAAAAGTCAGTGCTCACTTGGAGATGATCCCTGGAAGGTTAAAAAGGAGGCCGAGCCAATTTTGCCGAATGTGCAGTCCAGAATTTCAAACTGGGGGACAATCTACATATCCTAGGGGATCATCTATGGGTAAACTGCCACAGCCTGCCAAGCTGTCTTTTTCATGTCATAAGAACCGGTGATACCAAAGAAGAAAGCAGATGAGATTACCCGGTTCACTACGTTTAAGCCACCATAATCATTTGGGAGGTTGCGTCTGGCTGAAGACGTTAAACTTATCGCTAAGAGGGAGGCAACCCTTGCATTTGTTTTGTCATTATTTTCTTTATTTTTAATTTTAATTTTTAATTTTATTTTATTGTGTGCTATTTATTAATTTGCATGTTATTTATGTAGGTAGCACGAAACACACAACGCCCACGCAACCAAATTCTAACCAGCAAGAGTCTGATCAACTCCATGCACGGTAGTGTTGTTCCTCACTCTTGCTCTTGATATTTATCTTACATTGAGGACAATGCAAATTTTAAGTTTGGGGGTGTGTGTAAGTTTACTTGCTATTTAGTTGTATACTTTTTTTTTTAAAAAAAATTTTGTTTTAGTCTTTGATAGTAAAGTATAAATCCTGTGATGATATTGTTTGTTTATGAGTGAAATTTTAGAAACGATAAGTGCCCGATTTACTTTTATCTGATGCCTTGAATAACTGATCTATGTTAGACTCGTAAGCACTTAAAAACAGGTTTTTAGCAGTAAAACTTAAGTAGTTGACAAGGTGACTAGTTGAAGAAATTGCATGTCGATGAATGACCATTTGCTTAGATATCTATCTTGATTTGCTAGTGTTATGAAGTATGGTATAGCTAAAAGGAAAAATGTCTCTAAAGAAAAAAAATAAACCACTTATAACCGATAAGCGTGAAGCTACCCATGGGCGAGTATTAGGACCACCATGAGGAGAAATGCTACCTTAAAGGGTAGGTGAGTTGAAAAAAAAAAAGTGCAAAAAGAGACAAGAAAAGAAAAGAAAAATCATATCATACTGAGCACGAAATAAAGCAATTATAGAGCATAATTGAGATATCTAGGTTGGTTTGACCCATCGATTCTAATTTTTAAACTAAATCATTGAGTTGACCTACTTATGAGTCAAGCTGTGACCGAACCTTTAAAAACACACACACACACCGTGAGTCTAGCTTAGATAATTTATTCAAGAATTTGGATTCGAGTTGAAATTGCGCACTTTGAAGGTTCTCTAATTTCATTTATAAGCTTTCTTTGAGGAAAATTTTATGTGCAACTATCGGGACTATATTTTGTTATTTTTTATATTTTTTTTTGCATGATTGTGTGTGAATGACGTTTGTGGGTGTCGTCACTGTAAGCCCTCACGAGACTATAACTCGTCCACTAGGGCCGCCTAGGGGTTTAAAGGCTTGTTGCATACGCTAAATGCAATCGTGATCCCTACGAAAGTGGCTTAGTTAATTTAGTAATTTTTAATTATTTATTTGAATTTATTTTTTATTTTATCTTTTTCTCGGGACTAGCAAAACCTTAAGTTTGGAGGTGTTTGATAAGTGTAGTTTATACCCACTTATTATGATATTTTTAGCTTATTATTTTGTTATATTTCGAGATATTTAATGTCATTTATAGTTTATTTTATGTCTTATTTGTAGGAAGCATTAGAACATCGAGAATGGAGCAAATACGTGTGTTTCGGGACATATTGGGAGCATCGGACTCAAGAAGCAGTAAAAACCAGCATCAGTTGCGCACTGAAATAAAAAAGGCTATAACTTTTGATCTAGAAAGAGTTAAGAGACCTATAATATATCGATTTGCATCTACTCGAGGAGATCTAGTCATTTACATACATTTTCCAGGGAGTTGGGCGCCGCAGCGCCCACTGTTCGGCGCCGCAGCGTCCCCTGCGGACCAGAAACAGGATTTTAGGGTTTTTTAGATGTTTAATGACTCCTAGCCTCTATTATAAATAGAACAGTTTGTCCAATACTCAGGAGGAGGCTAATACAGAGCACAAAACACAAAAACAAATATTTTTAGAGATCCAAGGAGAGGATTTAATAGCAACAAGGGGAGATTAAGGCGCCGACGTCCGAGTCTGGAGATTTCGAGTTTTATCTTCTTGTTTCTTTCTTAGAACTCTAATGATTTCCATTAGATTCATGATTTGTTATTCATTGTTTTTATCTTTTATCATGAACTAAACTCCTTAATTCTGGAGAATGATGTAATCGATGCTTGAACCTTGTATTTTGTTTATCAATTTTGTTATGAAGTTTTATTAATTTATTTATATTCTTTTGAGTTTAATGCTTCTTGATTTTTGGCCACAATTGAAGATGATGAATGGTTAGAATCTATCACTCGAGAGAGGAGATTTTGAATAGATCTAGAGAATATGACCTAGGATTTTATAGAGTTCGAGAGAATCTGTAGTCCTTTGAAGTCGTTAATATAGAATCACAAATCGTAATGAGTTGTTAACTATTGGATTTTTATAGAGATATCGAAGTCTATAGTTGATGATATTTTCACTCGGCACTCGAGAGAGGGAGTGAATATTTTAGGAGTCTTGACTTATAAACAATATAACTGAACAAAGATTAATTGGCATAACGAATACATAGACGATAGCTAGGTGAAATCAGGATCCAGAATCTCTATCGTATTAGTTCCTCCTATCTAAGTATTTTTATATATTTTATTTATTTAAAAAAATCTTTATTAATTGTTTTCTAAATAAAGTTAGGATTATCAATTGTAGTACTTAGTGCGAGTTAACGAAATCCTTGTGGGTTCGACACTCATTCACTGATTTATACTAAAATTTGACACCGTACACTTGCGGTACGATATAAAAATATCACAACACATATCAAATATTTTTACAAGTTGATCTTGAGTGTTGTCTAACCTATATAGCGATCCCAAACGACATGAATTCCCCCGAACCATACAAATTGAGTTACCATAAATATATAATCCTTCCGTCATCTAATATCTATATTGAGCATGTACACATAAATAAAACCATCAAGTCTAGTCCTACTCAACTATTATATTATCTTTGCATTCACACTTCATAAATTATATATATAAACTATTTTCTAATTTTATATTTATCATTAAAAACTCATTTCCAATGGTTTACTTAGGACAGATATTTAGTGTGATCACAAGGATATGGGATATTCGGCTCAATCTCTTGGAGTGACATATCCCTATATTGAATACACTTCAATTTTTTTTTGGATAAGGTAAGTGTAGACGATGGTTTTCGCCCGAGGTCTACAATCGAGATTTCGTAAATGGGCACTGACGATCCTGTAAAACAAAGGAAGTAGGGTGAGCGTGGAGGGTCTACCCACCGGTGTGGTGGATGCCGTAGGCACTCCGACGCCCAAGTCAGTGAAGGGTCTAAGGAAGTAGTTGTAGGGAGGGCAAGGTTAGATGCTACCTTGGACTCTGTAGGATGCCGTGAGGGTGGTAGGTAGGAGGTGTGGTGAGCTTGAGAATGTCCCAAGGCTATGAGTAGGAGAGCTAGAAGTTCGATCCCCCCTCCACATGGAGTCTCGTTTCCTATATATACATGCCCCAGTAACGTATGCCTTTGTTGCCATTTGATTGCTCGTCCGTTGGGTCATGATAACGGTCGACTTCATGAGGTGCAATTTACAGCGTCTTGCCCGTTGTAGGCTGGAACGAATGCGTTATGAATGGTATTTATGAGCCTGGGCGTTATGTGGACTGGCGTGGGGTGAGCCCCGATTATGGTTTGGGCACGTGGTATTTCACTGGGCCTGGGCTTGTGAATCTCTGAGCCTCTATATACTTCAAAGCTTGGGGCTTCCTTTTGAGGTAGAGGCTTGGGCCTGGGTCTTATGTTGGGGAGTCTGAGGTGCGTTCAGTATTGGGCCTGAAGCAAAATGATGAAATTACCCCTGGACTAAATTTGGCCCGTACAGTTTGTCCCATACTCTCTAAGTCAAAGAGTCATTGGCTTGGAGAGTACTTGACGCGTGTGTCGCCTGGGACGAGGCCATAGTATGTAGGTGTACTTGGGCGTTGATGCTGCCAAACGAATGTCAAGTTATGAACTTGACTCTACAAGATCCATTGGGGAAGTACCCAAACGATTGAACCAGATGAAGGTCGGATTATAAGTCATATGACACGTGTATTCCATATCTACAACTTGATTCGACATGAGTCCATGGGGGATGTCCCCGGTCGACTGATCTAGATGAAGATTCAGGATATAATTCATACGACATGTGTAAACCATGTCTACAACTTGACTCGATATGAGTCCATGGGGAGTGTCCCTGGTCGACTGGACTTGATGAGGCCAGGAAGATATAAGTTATACGACATGTGTAATTCATGTCTAAAACTTGACTCGACATGAGTCCATGGGGAGTGTCCCTAGTCGACTGGACTTGATGAGGCCATAAAGATATAAGTTATACGACATGTGTAATTCATGTCTAAAACTTGACTCGATATGAGTCCATGGGGAGTGTCCCTGGTCGACTGGACTTGATGAGGCCAGGAAGATATAAGTTATACGACATGTGTAATTCATATCTAAAACTTGACTCGATATGAGTCCATGAGGGATGTCCCCGGTTGACTGGACTTGATGAGGCCAGGAAGATATAAGTCATACGACATGTGTAATTCATGTCTAAAACTTGACTCGATGTGAGTCCATGGGGGATGTCCCCGGTTGATTGGACTGGATGAGGCCAGGAAGACATTCACTCGTTTGGTATCAAATAGGGACCAAAACGAGCCTACATGTCGACTAGACCAGAGGAAGGTCCATGTATTGACATATGTCGTACTCCATTCCCTGCAGGTTTTGAGACATGAATCATGAATGTGACAAAGAGCAAGTACCTTTTACCTGTTGCTTGGAGACTTAAGGCAGTTGATCTTCCTGTATCATTAAGCTCTATTGATTGAGTCAGATGTTGATATATCCAGTAGTCCGTTGGATGGTATATTTTTCTTTCATACTTTTCGTTCGATGGTTCCCCAATATAGGAACGTCTTGTAGAGTCGAATGGGTGCCCAATTTATTACTGTGGTATGAGGATCATGTCTTCCTGACAGTCGATGGCGTGCAATATATCCATGTTATTTTATCCAAGCATTTGGTAGAGATATCATTCGTAATTGATATTCACGCTGTTTGGGATTATTTCAAACTAAAAGTCATATACGTGAATCGTTTTGGTAGCTTATATTTTGTGTGTTTCTCAATTCTGAACACAATGCATGAGTGGGCTTCTTCTCTTCATGCATGTAAGGACGCCTTTCACTTGTACTACATTGGCAAGCTCGATCTCAAGCAACTTTGTTTGTGACAGCTGAGCATGGAGTTTTTTCGAGTAGACCACTTTAATTGGCCTTGGGCTTGTTGGGGCCATTCATCTTTTGCATGTAGTGTGGCTTTATTTGCACTGTAGGTAGTGAGCTCTTTATTTAACTTAACTTTTTTATTG
Source organism: Zanthoxylum bungeanum (assembly GCA_019454045.1). Classification (NCBI taxonomy): domain Eukaryota; kingdom Viridiplantae; phylum Streptophyta; class Magnoliopsida; order Sapindales; family Rutaceae; genus Zanthoxylum; species Zanthoxylum bungeanum. The sequence continues at coordinate 285,283 of SKCR01036736.1, forward strand.
GCCCCACTCTATCGAACTTTTTATCACTTTGGAAGTTTCTTTTGTCGAGTGACTATTTCTTCAACAGCCACGTGAAGATTGATGGATATTGGAGGGTATTTTGAGCATTAGACAGCTCGCAATCCTCTAAGTACCATATGTTTTTGCTCTTTGCGTCAATGAATTTCTCTTCCTCATAGATCCCTCTTACCCAGCTTGCAGTCTCGCTTATGGTGGCCTCTCGGGGTCCCCACCACCAGTCTCACCCAAGAGATGCCTAAGGCTTAAAAACCAAACAAAATAGCTTGACAAAACCAAGAGGTTCCCGGGCCTAAAACAGAAGCTACAAAAGCCCAACAAAACTACAAACAGATAAGATGAAGCCCTTTAAAATAAATAAGCCCATAGCAACCAAAAACCTGGATGGATCAACAGTATCCAGAACAAACCCAAAGTTCGGGATAGAGAGGCAAACACTAAGTTAAATCTCATCAGCTCAACCATACCAAGCAAAGGCCACCATAAGGAGCCTCCACACGGAACCAAATCAAAGCCATCTCCAACGAATGAATCAGGCATCCCAGAGTACACGCTGGTCTAGGAGCCATTCAAACCAAAACCCAAGAGGCTCGGCCCGAATGTTGAGCAGGACCAAACTGAGAAAATACCCCAATGAAAGAACCATAATTCCAAGTAATAGCAATCCGAGGGACCCGAGATACCCAAGAATTCTTTAGATCTCCCTGCGTATGGTCCTGATGAAGCCATTGATCCTTCTTGACTAGTCTACAAGACCTGACTGTAGACTCAAAACTAGAACATACACGCTGAAGGAGCAAAATTGGAAGCAGAAATCCCAATAACAGGCGAAGTAATCCCAGAAACAGACCAATCATAGAGTCTTCCAGCAAAGCTCAGCAAGCCCAACCAAACACGAGTCTGACATGGAGCAACAAACCAAGAAAATAACTCCAGGTGAACCATCAGTAGAGCTCACCTTTTCCACCACGAGGTCCTTCCGTCACTCCAATAGAAAGGGGACCCTTATTAGACAATTCCCCCTTTCAGCCAGGAGTGGCACATATATTACTTTCTAAAGCACTTTTATTAAGTCTACAAGGTCCTCCGTAGCTCCAAATGATTGGATAAGATCCACCATTATAATCCCATCATCATCTACATTTGCAGCAATCTCATCCATACAATTAGTTGTTGGATTTTCCATACCAATAGTAATTAGAGCTAGAGACCTCAATTCTTGAAGCCAATCCTTTTCACGAGTACCGGCGCCTTTCTGCGAGGAACCTTCAGAAGGTTGTTTTTCCGGGTGGAGAGGAAACCTCCACTGCCTCCGTAGCTTTTCGAGAATTTATGTATCTCACTCTTCTATCAGCAGTTATCTCCTGCCATTCCCAATTGCTCACTGGAAGCCTGCTTGCATCCAATCCTACCGGGTGGCTCATGAGAAGAGGAGGAATGAAATGCACTAGCTGGAAGATTTCCAGAAGAGAAGGAAGACACCCGTTTCTCCATCCTACTGGCTGGCTCCTGAGAGAACTCTCCCAAATCCCCCATGTTTCCATGCCCTCAGGAAGGTAAAAGCTCGAAACTGAGCAAGCAATACATTGTCGAAACAAAAATGAAAGATAAAGGCCACTTCCAACAGGCGAACAAACAACGGAAACAAAGAAAGCCAGGCCGAAATAAAGCCGAGCCCTAACTAGCCACTTTACAAGCTATGAACCAGCCCAAAAAGCAAGCAGACTAAAAATAAAGGACCAAAAACAAGCCCAAAGCCCAGAGCCAAGAGGCTAAGACGAAGCAAACTCGGCCCAAGAAACAAAAAGTCGAGACAAGCCCAAAAATCAATGCTGAAAACAACTATCTCTGAACAAAGAATCCCACATCGCCTGAGAAACCCATTCAGATAGAAAGAAACGCAAGCACGCAGTCAAGAGAAGCCTTCCACTCCAGCAAAACAAGCCAATAAGCACAGACAAAGCTCAAACCGAGCACACTCACATCAAGGTCACAAAACCTGATCAAACAGAATACAATTCCCAAAACTCACCACCCACAGACACTTCCAGTTGAAGCATAGCTCACACAGCAAAAACCAGCCATCACACATCGCCCAAGAACGCCATTCTAAAACCAATCACCCCCAAACCGGTTCATTTTAGGAGCAGGAAAAACCTAAAACCCCATATGTGCTTTATTGAGTCAGGGATTTCTTTATGTCTACTCAAGAATATCAACCTGCATCTCACCATCTCATAAATCTCGTCCACGATAAGATTTATTGATGCTGAAGTTTGATTGAAAACTCTCCAACACAGCCAAATACACTGCCCAAGAAACTAGGTCTACGAAAAAAACAAATGAGATTGTAGGATAAGCCATGATGTAATAAAAGCAAGAGGCCGAAGAGATAGCCCATTAAGCTCCATGGCACAAAGAAAGCCTCAACAACAACTATGAGTTGATCCATTTGAGATGCAGCCCAAAATTAAAACTAGGTAAACTTGACTAGCCCAGCCCATGCAAACAGCCAGCCTACGAAAAACAACCAGAGAAGCATAAAACCAACTCACGCACATGGCCCAGAAACAGCGCCATGCGCGCGAGTGTTTTACCAAAAGCACCAAATACAGCCCAAGTAGCAAATCAACGATTTATTCAGACCCACACTATAGCCAACAGGCCACTGAGCAAAAACCAGATTCAAAGCAGGCCCTAAATTTGCCCATTATGTAACCGCATCCAACAAACCTCAAAACCAGCCCACATGCACAGGACATGAATCCATTGTGCCTCACACGGTCGACTGGAGCCGACGAAGGTCCAACGCGGTCCCCACTCCTCATTCTCCAAGACCTGTCATACGAAGGAGATGACAATTCATCCATGTTGGTGAAGACGAATATCTTCTCATGTCGTATGAAAAAGATGAGAGTTTATTTGTGTAGTCTGGAGAATGAATGGTTAGCTTCAAATGTCGTCCAGAAGAGATGGTAATCCTTATACGCAGTCTGAAGTAGACAACATTCCATTGAGGTCGCATGAAGAAGATAACAAACTTATCGTATGATAATTTATCCATGTCATGATATAGCAATCCATTTGCGTCATTTGGGAGAGGTGAAATTTCTTCCATGTCATCTAGAGAAGATGACTATTCCTCAATTTCGTCCGAGGAAGATGAAAATCTCTATATATAGTTTGGAGTTAATGGAAATCCATTCATGTCATGTGGGTACCGATTGCAATCATTCTACGTAGTCTGGGTCCGTTGATCTATTTTATAGCTTTATGCTTGGGAATGAACTTCCGTGGGAGTTATATGGGAGTATGAAGGTCGGATCGATTTTTATTCACTGGTAGTCTGACCTTAGGTAGACTGGAGAGAATTTCTCATTTGAACTCCTGCATTTCTTTTTGCATGGAAGGGATGACTTATAACCGGTCGGCTGGTGAATTATGGTGGCTCTTTTGGTGATTAAGTGGATGGTCGCTTCATGGTGGATTTTCAATTGCCATATTGTTGACTGCTCATAAGAGATTGGATTAAATGACAAGATCGCTGGGGTGATTCGTAGCCTCGCGCGTTTGAAGAATTATGCTCCAATTACTTTTGGAGATTAGAACTGGGCTTTGCATGGCTCAATTTTCCCTTTCCATTGATCGTAATCGTTCTTGTAGAGCGGCTAATTATGCCACCACTGGGTCTGGTGTCTGTGTGTTGCTCTAAGCTATGGATAGTTATGTTTGTAAGGATCGTAGACTGAGGGGTCTTTGCTTGCTATGAATCGCCAAGGCCCTACGGTGGGCGCCAAACTGTAGACGCTGGTTTTCGCCCGAGGTCTACAATCGAGATTTCGTAAAGGGGCACTGGCGATCCTGCAAAACAAAGGAAGTAGGGTGAGCGTGGAGGGTCTACCCACCGGTGTGGTGGATGCCGTAGGTACTCCGACGCCCAAGTCAGTGAAGGGTCTAAGGAAGTAGTTGTAGGGAGGGCAAGGTTAGATGCTACCTTGGACTCTGTAGGATGCCGTGAGGGTGGTAGGTAGGAGGTGTGGTGAGCTTGAGAATGTCCCAAGGCTATGAGTAGGAGAGCTAGAATTTCGATCCCCCCTCCTCATAGAGTGTCGTTTCCTATATATACATGCCCCAGTAACGTATGCCTTTGTTGCCATTTGATTGCTCGTCCGTTGGGTCATGATAACGGTCGACTTCACGAGGTGCAATTTACTGCATCTTGCCCGTTGTAGGCTGGAACGGATGTGTTATGAATGGTGTTTATGAGCCTGGGCGTTATGTGGACTGGCGTGGGGTGAGCCCCGATTATGGCTTGGGCACGTGGTATTTCACTGGGCCTGGGCTTGTGAATCTCTGAGCCTCTATATAATTCAAAGCTTGGGGCTTCCTTTTGAGGTAGAGGCTTGGGCCTGGGTCTTATGTTGGGGAGTCTGAGGTGCGTTCAGTATTGGGCCTGAAGCAAAATGATGAAATTACCCCTGGATTAAATTTGGCCCGTACAGTAAGTATAGTTCACACTCGGGATACAACCTTACGTACCATTGGGAAGATGGCCATGTCATTTTGTTTCATTATTGCTACCTCATTTTTATGAATGCTTACTGTCATTTATTATTACTTACTTTTTTTCTTTCTTTTGTAATTTATTGTTATCCTATTTTTATTGTTGTTCTTATCATGGTTGTTGTCTTTAAATGAATATATCGTAACCATTACATGTTATTTACTGTAATTTTGTGTTTTTAGCTTACGCAGTACGTCTGACCAGAATTTTAACAAGTCCGGTCGGATGTTAATATTATGTCGGGCCAGGCCTCATCGAGCCCAGACCAATGAGATGTTTACTTTGATCTTTTTAATTATTATTTTTGCTAATACTAAAATAATTTATGGATAATTACTCGTTTTATTTACCACTTTTATTATTCATGTTTACGTACTTGTATGTTATAAATTACATTGCATGCTATTGCATTTTAGGATGCGGTGACCTCTTTTGAACATAAATATTATACTGGCATCAATAAGGGACCATTCCGAACCCAAACAGATTTAGGGTCAGACCTTACGAGGGGTGTAGTGGGGTATTAAATTATTCACCGTGTCTCATACTGAGTGGTAATTCATTTGGATATCCTTAAATATTTTTAAGTCCATAAAAAAAACAACTATGATTACCGATGGTCCAATTCATCATTTTTATACAAAGACATGATCTCCATATCAGGCTTAGTCATTTTTACAAATGGTCGGCCTTTGTGTTTTAATGATGGAAAAAAACCAATATAGTCAAGGTTTACCCTTGATCATAAGAGAGAACGAGCTTATGTACCCTTTGTTGGTAAATAAGTAAAGCCAAACCTATGACATATATGAGACTTACCACATATGTGGGAGAAATAAGGTTGGAATGGTGTATCCTGATGTGTGAACACCTTATGCATTTCATGCATCTCATGCATACATGCACCATGCTAACCCTTTGTGGATAAAGCCATCATAGCTGCACATTGGGTTAGAGAGGAAATGAGATTAGTCAAGAGGCAATCAACAAATTAAAAAATAGCCAGCAGTGACAGTTCTCATGTAGACCAATTAGAATCAATTGTAAATAAAATAGTAGAACGGTTGTAGAACTTAGCCAATGCCATAGTTAATATAATGAGAGGAGGCACGAGAAGCCAGTCGATAGAGTAACTGAAGGAATCTCTAGCCTAGATGATGGTATGACTGAGTATGCTGCCGACATGATGGCCAACTCCCAAGCTGAACTCTGAAAGTTAAAGGAGCAAATAGAGTCAGTCACCCAGAAAATGAAGGGTAAACACGAAGATCTTTTAGACTAAAATACCATGGCATTTGAAGAACAACTCCCTACTGAGTTCAAAATGCCTGATATAATCAAATTCAATGGAAATGGAGACCCTAAAGTATACCTTATTCTGTACGTGTTTATAATGAGTGCCATTGGCTTGTCCGAGTGTTAGGTTATGAAATTATTTGGGATGTCTCTCAAAGAAACACTGGTGGTGTGGTTGTGGTAGAAAAGAAAATAAAATATTATTAGAAGACACTAGCGGAGGCCTTCCTCAACCACTATGTCACTGACATAGAACTGGATATATCACTTCGAGATTTAGAAAACACGAAGCAAAAGATCGAAGAAAGCTACAAAGAATACTTGGATCGTTGAAGGAGACTGTTGTGGATATAGAAGAAGATGAAGAAATACAAGAAGCTCTATGGTCGAGGGCATTATAAAAAGAGTAATGAAGAAGACTCAGGAACAACATATGTGAACACTATCAATAAGAGACATTTCTTCAACTTGGGAAAATTGATGTTTAATATTTTAAGTAAGCTTGAGAAACAAGGCCTACTGAAGCCACTAGATCCAAAAATATTGTCAAACCTAATACTACATTACCTCAACCTGGACCAATATTTCCATTTCCACCAGTCTTGAGGGCATGAGACAGACAGATGTGCCCGCTTCAGACATGAAATCCATAATATGATCGATATTGGCAAAATATCTGATCCTAAAGAAACCCTACAGTAATCGAGTTTCAGATCATCGCATTTGTATCTTCGCTTTTCATCGTGTAGTGATTTTTTCTTGTTTAAATGAAATAAATTTGGTTTAGTAAAATTTTATGTCTCCTGAAATATGAGCATGTCTAAATCTTTAAGGCAATTCTTTAAATTTGGAATCATTTGTAGAATGTCTTTCAAAATATTGTGCACTAAAACTTACACTTAGAACCGTGTTGCCTACCTAGAAAGAATTTATACTTGCATGACTTGTATAGATAATCAAAATAATTGACATTCATTTAACTCTCTTCCAAAATTAAGGCTAAAACGACACTAAATTAAGAAGATGATGCAAAAAAAGAGGAAAAATGGGGAAAAATGGCGAACCCTATAAATTTGCTTCGCTATTTGGATTTTTTAGTAATCATAAGTATCGTGAACCCCATGAGTAGTTTTATATTAAACGACAACTCAAATATTGAGTATGCAAAGTAACTTGAGTTTGTGAAATTATTGAGTAACCAGAGACTCGCATCACAAATGTGGAGTCTCTGCATCAAAAGATAATTTCACGACTTAAGGAAGTTAAGGATAAGGATGAGCCTTACATAAAATAAAACTCTAAAATCTTGTTGATCTTTAACTAGGTGTTGGCTTATCTAGGAGACTAAAGTGCCAACCTTAAATTTACACTTAGCACCAGCATAAACCAATATGGGTTGCATGCAATTCTTTGAAAAAAATAATAATACACATAAATGAATGAGAATTTGAAAGGTGGAACCTTTGTTGGAATTGAATTTCTGATGTGGGCAATGTTTACACTTTGAAAAGAGATGGGATTTTGAAATTTTGAGAACATACAAAAAGTCATTGCATAAAAAAGTTGGAAAGAAAAATCAATGATTTGGGAACCCCGAAGGACAGCCTGGGCAAAAGTGAGATGAAGTCTGATGTTATCTCCACATATGGGCATCAAGACTCTTGCGTTCTCTCAAGCCGAAGAATAGGCCTGCAACCGAAGGTTTTTTACACACATACACATAACGTTTCATTTTAAGGAAATTGAACAAGTAAAAAGGAAAAGCTCCCGAGGAATGGGGTACACTACGAGAGCCCCCAAGGAATGAGACAAGATACAGAACACTCAGTTGCAGACAATAGACGAAGCCTCCGAGGCACAGAGCATCCAAAGTCAGAAAATTAAGGAAGAAATCCACTAAAAAGAGAAAATTGGTGGCGAAACTGTTGGGTTTCTAGATTAGTCCCAAGATCAATTCAAGCATAGAAACATCTGCGAATACTCAAAAGAAGTATGGCAGAATCATACTTACATTGATCGGCTCTTGCGATGCGAGGAACAACAAAAATCTTCAAGCTTGTTTTCCATGAAGGCTCATGGCTTTGCTCCCATTTTTGTGCTCCATTTTGAATCTTCAAGCTCCAAGCTTTGGGTAAGGATTCCATGCCCATGGGTGGGTTTCCCTATCACCTTCGTAAGACTCCTAATGTGTGCTAGCACTCGAAAAAATTTGCAGCAAATTCTTCCTTTATTTCTTCATCTTGTTCTTGGCATTTGCCAAATATTGGAGAGGAAAAAGGCACTTGGCCGAGAGGTAGGAGGGAGAGAGGAGAAGATTTTGTGTGTTAGTTGTTTGATTTCTCAAATCAATAATTGATATACCAAATTCAAAAAATGGTAAATGGCATTTAAGCCTCACAACCACCTCCATCAATCACTCATGAATATTTACTGACATCACATCACTCAAAGTGACAAGACATCCATCACTTGAATGACTAATGATTTGACGCTTGATGTGACTTATGGGCCGCACTTAAATTCGAAATGTGAGTGGGCCCGCAAACACTCTTGGGCTCGGGTTCGCTAATTCCGAATTAATGAATTTTCCGTTGCGACGTAATTAAATCAAATTTAATTAAATAATTATGCCTAGCAAAATTACTATCCAGGTCGCTAACGAATTAATTCTAAATTAACTCGTTTGCCCGAATTAAAATCTAATTTTAATTCCGCGTCGAAATCTAATTTTGTATAATATATCGAAATATTATTTTATCGATTAATTCCAAATTAATCGTTCTCTCTCTTTAAATAATATTTTATCCCAGATAAAATATCTCCGTAATTAATCCCAGATTAATTTTCTCTCTCTTATAATTAATCCCAGATTAATAAAGTGCGAGTCATACGTCATCGGTGAATCTTCGGGAAGCGACCCATGAGATCCCCGGATATGTTGGCAGTAAATCCGGTCATCTGACTATCCGAACACGTACGTACCTAGTACTACATTTTTACCGATTTACAAGACATGGTTGGCTTCTAGCAAAGCACCGTGCCTACCCAATTCTCCAGAAATAATCTTAAAGGAATATGTGATCTATATCAGGCGTAGTATACGTAGTATTGCGTATTACGATCTAGTATCGGATGTCACGTGCAAGGCCTGAGGCTGGAATTGTGTCTGCCCTGTACGAAGCACATATCGGATCTCTGGTAACTAGTCTCAATAATCGGATAATCATGACCTAGTCATATTATCCCGATGACTCAGTACATAAGAGCACCAGTTCCGTATCCTACGTGATCATCATCTCCACTATGACTGGAGTGATACTTCCATCTTGACATCACACCCAACACACTACGATTTTCAATATACCCAGATGAGACGTACACAGAACCTGTTAAAGCCCTGGACGACCAAAACCAAAGTATATTGATTGTCGCAAGTATTAGCGGTGCAAGTCTCATGTTAAGACCAAATACACCTACCCTGATTCGGACTTCCATAGACACATAGTCATACTACCAATGGAATTCCGAGGGGTCTATCCAGAGCGAAGCTGTTCCCGTACCATCGGTAAACACAACCTCCTATTACACTTGCATGAGTATCCAATACCCAAATATATGAGAACTATGACGTTATGCTCCCACAACGCGCACAAGTGTAATACTAGTCTTTTACGCATTATCGATGTCCAATCTCGATAATACTCTGACTATGGATGTTTAATGATTAAACCTTCGTGGATTGATACTGTCTCATATAATCTCAATCCAGAACTAATCATATGGACCTTTTATCATTTATACATCTAGCTAATCCAATTACAAATGATAAAAGGGCAATTTCCTTTGTCACATAGTTAATTTGTACAACAACACCATGATCTGTACAAATAGTGATGCTATGGGTCAAAATTGTCCAACAATCTCCCACTTGGCCTATAGCCAATCACTCAAGTGTCCTACACCCGAACAATGTACGGTTCGCTCAAACTTCTGCTGAGGAAAGGCTTTCGTCAGCGGATTTGCAAGGTTATCATCTGATGCGATTTATTCGATCATCACATCGCCACGATGTATGATCCGAACAAATCAGATGAATATTTGAAGTATATATCTGGATCATTGATGGGACCATTAATTCTTTAGCCTGTGTTGTAGCCTAGCTCAGCTGCTAACAGAACTATTCCTAATCTGATTAGGATTATTATCGATCCAAAAGGCTTCTATTGCTGCCTCAGCTGCAATAATAATCCACTTGTGTTGTTTATTTGGTAACAGTATCTTACATGGAAGATTTCCAGCTTACTGTTCCGTTATTCAAACTATATAGTACCGTTATTGCGACTTATAGTCATTTTTATCGGTTAGGAAACTTGCAACGGTGAACCCAGTCACTTCAAGTTCTCCTTCTCCATAGTATAAGAAGGCATCCTTAGTTCATCTAAGATACTAAAGGATGTTCTTAACATCAATCCAGTGACTATCACATAGATTGGCCTGATTATGACTCCATATGCTCAAAGCATATGAGACACCAGGTCGCGTATATTTATTTCAATGTACGAGTTCTCGGAGAGTGCCATCAAATTTTAGATCTGTCCCAGTAGATCTTTATTCCTAGAATAAAAGTTGTTTCTCCCAAGTATTCTACGGAGAATTTTCATGAAAGCCAAGCTTTCACCGATTTTATTATGGGAATATCATTTCCAAGAAATGATATGTCATCATTATATAGGACATTCATTGTCAGTGCACTCCCACTAACCTCCTTATATACACAAGAATCATTTTCGTTTTGGATCAAATCATATAACATTATGATTATATCAAAACGACAGTTCCAAGAACACAATGCTTGTTTCAATCCATCCATGGATCGAATTAACTCGCAAACCTTGTTTGCTCGTTTTGGTACGAAAAAACCGTCAAGATGTTGTAAACATCCTCCAAAAGGTTTCCGTTAAGGAAAGCGATTTTGGCATTCAGCTGCCATATTTCATAAATGAAACATGCAGCATCAGCAAGCATTATCCAAATGGATTTAACCATGGCAACAGGTAAAAGGTTTCGTCGTAATCGACACAATGTTGATAACGATACCTTTTCGCTACAAGCCCAGCTTAGTAAGTTGGTATATTGCCTTCTATGTATGTTTTCCTTGAAGACTCAAATAGTATCAATAGGCACAATGCCTTTCGGTACAACAACCAGTGTCTAAACTTGGTTGGTATACATGGAATCCATTTCGGACATCATGGCACTTTGCCATAATAGGGAGTCGATACCTTGTATCACTTCCTCATATGTAGTCAGATCGTATTCCTCAATAAGATTGACATCTTTATGAGGTGAGATCAGAAACCCATACCTCCCAGGTTGTTTTCTGACTCTCTCCGACTAACGTGGTTCTTGTGTATTCGACGATTATTGGAATAGTTTCATCCTTGATGAACTATCTGTGTTCCATTAAGGAATCGGTGCCTGGAACAGTATTACTCCGATTTTTCATCGAGTTTTACTTTCCTCCCACTTACCATTGCATATTGGTATTCCTCTTAGGAAAACCGCATGGTGAGCAACAATTAAATTGTTCTCTTGTGAGTTGTATAAGTACTATACTTTGGTTACCCTAGGATAACCCGCAAATTAGACACTTATCCAATTTGGGTTCTAGTTTGGTATCATCCAAACATATGCCTTGCATACCCAAATCTTCAGGAATGAGAAAACCCGGTTTCTTTCCTGTTCATATCTAATATGAAGTCTGTCAAACAGATTTTCATGGAACCTTATTCAAAATAAGTTTTGCACTGTTTAAAGCTTATCCCTTGAAGGAAATGGTAGCTCAGAGCGACTCATGATTAACCTTATCATGTCTAACAAAATTCGGTTTCTCCATTCAGACACACCGTCAAATTGACGTGTTTCGGGAGGAGTCCTCATTGAAAGAATACTATACTCTTTCAAGTATTTGAGAAGCTTATTTCTTAAGTATTTTCCATCATGGTCTAACCGTGACGGTTTTAATACTTTAGCCGGTCTGTCTGTCTACTTCGTGTCGAAACTCTTTGAATTCATCAAAAGTTTCCGATTCGTGTTTCATAAGAAACACATAACCATAACGCGATGCCACACCCGTAAAGGTTACGAAGTATTCATATCCATCTCTAGCCTAGCTAGATATGGGCCCACTTACGTCACTATGAACGAGGGCTAACAGATCGGTGGCACTTGTACTTTTACCAAGTAAAAAGTATTTCAGACACTTTGCCTAATAAACTAGATTCGTAGACATTATTTGAATGGAATCAAATTTGTCCTAGTACCCACTCTTCGAAAGTGTGGATATACGAGTCTTGTTTAATGTGTCCCAGACAACAATACCACAAATAAGTCTCAACTGATTAATTCAGTTCGAGCTATTTGTTTGTCATGTCATATGTATGAGATTTATTTATATTCAAAATATAAATGCTGTTATTCACATCTAATGTGTTTATCTCAATATCATCTTTATAAAATAAAGCACTTTAGTGTTCTAGAATATAAAGGTATACCCGCAACAGGTTAAACCCTGATATAGAGATAATGTTTCTAGTCAAACTAGTTACATTCTAACAGTTTCCTAATTCAAGTACACACCCAAATGGTAGTTCCTAAACTTAGGTATCTACGGTTAAAACAACGACTGTTGTCCCGTTTCCGACTCGCAAGTAAATCTCAACTGAAGTCAGTATCCTGCTCATAAGCAGATTCTGCACACCCGTACATATATTTATGTACCACATCCAGTATCTAAAATCCAATTTTAATACTAGTAGTGACCATGTTTATGACAAACATATTTGAAGTCGGAGCCTTGCACCGTCTTCACTTCCTTCATGTCTGCCTTGTCCATGCGGCAATCACGCTTCCAGTGACCCCGTTTGCCACAGTTTTGGCAGACATTTTGGGATATGTTCTATGTCTTCCCAGAAGATTGAAATGATTTTGCCTTTGCCCCTTTTCCACACCCCAGAAGTCTTCGGCCAAGCCTTGGTCTTTTGGGATGTCAGAGTAAGATGCGCCTTGCGCTTCTTGCCTATTGCAAACTCTGGCTTTGTCTCCTTGAGAATAGCCATTAACTCTCCAAGAGTTTTCTATTGCAATTTGTACTTCTAAGATCTAAGGATAGATCTATGAAGATCCTTCAATTTCAATATCATACTATAAGGATCTAATCCTTAGTTCTGAATAAGAAATTAAGGAGTCTTTGCGGCAAGCATAACAGATTAAGCACTAAAGTTATTATCACATGAATATTCCAAATATCATGTTCTTCTATTTGCTCAACTCCGGGCTTAGGCTCGAGACGTCACTCTATCAAATAAAGTAACTACTCGGTCTACAGGACTATCCTGAGATTTTATTCCCATTTTGAAAATTAAAGCCGTTTAAAAACATTTTCACCCAGGTTTATGTTTTAAACAGTAATCTTTCATTTATCTTGATTCCAATAGTCCAACTATCGAATCAACGATTTTAGGTACTATTGATTATAATGATTATCATAGTCTAACTATATAATCAACTATAATTTAATAGGTTAAATTCAATTATATTGATTACTATAATCCAATTATAAAATTAACTATTAATTGAAGTAGTTTGAATACAGTCCAACTGTTTAATTAAAACAACGATTAAATATTAGTCCAACTAATATATTAATTTATATTGACGAAAAATTTGAAATGAGCGCGTATTGGCAAGTAACTAAATGAATATTGCAAATTTAATACTTGCCTCCCACTATTTTTCGGCGAGCCTCTAACCCTCTGTTGAGTGCTCGGGAAACCTTGTTTCCTAGTGGGCTAGGATCCCGTTAAATAACACACAATCTTGACTTTGGCCAACAAATTGTATGATAATTAACTAGGTAGATCTCTAAGATCAATTGGATCCCATCCAATTCCTATATCCAGTAGGTGGACATCCAAGTCCGAAACATATATCTTATATATGCCAATATATCCAATATATTCCCTAACCTTTTTCCTCTGAATCAACTAAGCCTTGGCTTTGGCACAACAAACTTAATGATCCCAGTTAAGCGGAACCCATTGACTTTGGAAAGCTTCGTAATCGATGTCGATGGACAAGAAGTGATCTTGACTTTGGCCAACAAATCACAACTTGGACAAGACATCGATATGGAACAAAGCCTTCATGATTCAAACACATCCGCGACGGACAAAGGTCTTGACTTTGGCCAACAAACCAGTGCCAATCTTGGATCTTGAGTAAGAATCACTCAATGGAAGGAAAAAACGCTTAATATGTGTTGAGGGTTTTTCGCGTAAATTGGTAACCAATTTATTATCTTTGTTAAGGTCTCATCATCATACACCCTTAAACATGCATTCTAAAAGCATGATAAGGCACGTAAATAAAATAATAATGATATGCGGATGGATACTTAACACATTGTTCCTAGAACAAATCTCTCCATTTCCTCTCTCCCGCTAGCACAAGTATTACTTCTACCCGATTACATAACACTTCTAAAGAAATCTCATTTACATTGAGGGGAATAGGTGAGAAGAGAAATACAAAGAGTCAAGAGGTAATAGGCTGGACACGCAGGTCCAATTTAATAAATTCTAAATTTATTGCAATAATTTCCAAAATTGCCCTGACACATCTAATATCCATCTGATATACATTATTCATACATCGCATCCATGTATTCACACAAAGCATGTTATCAATCAATCTAATCCAATTAATTAATCTGAAATTAATGACCATCCAATGTTCAAACAACGATTTGATTTTGCGCGAGTCAAACTCGTTTTACGAATAAATACTCAAAGTACGAATTCTTGAATTATATTAAATTACAATATTAAATCCAATTTAATTTGTATTTAATACTAATTCTATATTTAATTCTAAATTAAATAATTACACTTTTTAATGTGCCTTTACGACTTATATTCTAAATCTAATCGTTACGGGTCTCAAAGCCCGATTAACATCCAATGTTAATTTAATTAAAGTCCAATGGGCTTTTAATTAATTTCATAAGGCATGGACTTTTGGTCAATATGGGTCAAACCCAAATACCAAAGCCCATTTAAGGAATCACCCTTATTTGCCAAGAAACCAATTTAGGCCCATTAGGCCCAATTAAAATATTAAAGGCCCATTTAATTATATTTGGACTTTATGGATATGGTTTTGGGCCCAATTGGATCCAACCAATTAGCCTAAACCAAACTTGGCCCAACCAAGCCCATTAAGCCCAATTACAACTTACTAAGCCCAATTCCAAATTTGGCCCAATTAATTAAATTACCAAAATTCCAAATTTCATAATTTAATTAACCTAAAGTGTATGCCATAATTAATTAACCAAATTAATATTTCCAAAACATCAATTTACACAATTAATTATGCTTATCATCATCAATATATGTCCAACACAATTGAATCAAAAAATCAATCATTTTAATGCTTTTATGTCACGGAAATTTGGGGATTTCTTTGTCCGATTCGGTTTTAATCCAATTAAATCCTAAATCAACATTACCCAAATGATTTCAACTCATCCAATGATCAAAAACACAAAAATCACCATGACATTTAGGGCATCAAGTATTCGGCCAAGCCAATAATTTGGGGAAAATTAGATCCAATCCAATTTTCATCAAATTGATCATGCATAACACTATGTTATCATAATTTAAGCATATCCAAACAATCAATTTCACTCAAACATGCTCAAATCAATTTTACCCAATTTTACCCTAATTTTAATTTCATGCTCAAAATGGCTCAAGATACTATTGTTGGGTTTCTAGATTAGTCCCAAGATCAATTCAAGCATGGAAACATGTGTGAATACTCAAAAGAAGTATGGCGGAATCATACTTACATTGATCGGCTCTTGCGATGCGAGGAACAATAAAAATCTTCAAGCTTTTTTTCCATGAAGGCTCACAGCTTTGCTCCCATTTTTGTGCTCCATTTTGAATCTTCAAGTTCCAAGCTTTGGGTAAGGATTCCATGCCCATGGGTGGGTTTCCCTATCACCTTCGTAAGACTCCTAATGTGTGCTAGCACTCGGAAAAATTTGCCGCAAATTCTTCCTTTATTTCTTCATTTTGTTCTCGGCATTTGCCAAAAATTGGAGAGGAAAAAGGCCCTTGGCCGAGAGGTAGGAGGTAGAGAGGAGAAGAGTTTGTGTGTTAGTTGTTTGATTTCTCAAATCAATAATTGATATACCAAATTCAAAAAATGGTAAATGGCATTTAAGCCTCACAACCACCTACATCAATCACTCATGAATAGTGACTGACATCACATCACTCAAAGTGACAAGACATCCATAACTTGAATGACTAATGATTTGACGCTTGATGTGACTTGTGGGCCGCACTTAAATTCGAAATGCGAGTGGGCCCGCAAACACTCCCGGGCTCGAGTTCGCTAATTCCGAATTAACGAATTTTCCGTTGCGACGTAATTAAATCAAATTTAATTAAATAATTATGCCTAGCAAAATTACTATTCACGTCGCTAACGAATTAATTCTAAATTAACTCGTTCGCCCGAATTAAAATCTAATTTTAATTCCGCGTCGAAATCTAATTTCGTATAATATATCGAATATATTATTTTATCGATTAATTCCAAATTAATCGTTCTCTCTCTTTAAATAATATTTTATCCCAGATAAAATATCTCCGTAATTAATCCCAGATTAATTTTCTCTCTCTTATAATTAATCCCAGATTAATAAAGTGCAAGTCATACATCATCGGTGAATCTTCGGTAAGCGACCCATGAGATCCCCGGATATGTTGGCAGTAAATTCGGTCATCGGACTATCCGAACACGTACGTACCTAGTACTACGTTTTTACCGATTTACAAGACATGGTTGGCTTCTAGCAAAGCACCGTGCATACCCAATTCTCCAGATATAATCTTAAAGGAATATGTGATCTATATCAGACGTAGTATACATAGTATTGCGTATTACGATCTAGTATCGGATGTCACGTGCAAGGCCTGAGGCTGGAATTGTGTCTACCCTGTACGAAGTACATATCGGATCTCTGGTAACTAGTCTCTATAATCGGATAATCATGACCTAGTCATATTATCCCGATGACTGCAGTACATAAGAGCACCAGTTCCGTATCCTACGTGATCATCATCTCCACTATGACTGGAGTGATACTTCCATCTTGACATCACACCCAATACACTACGATTCTCAATATACCCAGAAGAGGCATACACAGAACCTGTTAAAGCCCTGGACGACCAAAACCAAAGTATATTGATTGTCGCAAGTATTAGCGGTGCAAGTCTCAGGTTAAGACCAAATACACCTACCCTGATTCAGACTTCCATAGACACATAGTCATACTACCAATGAAATTCCGATGGGTCTATCCAGAGCGAAGCTGTTCCCGTACCATCGGTAAACACAACCTCCTATTACTCTTGCATGAGTATCCAATACCTAAAGGTTAATAAACCGATATATTGCACAAACGTGAGATAACCACTTCATATTTATAAGATATTGTAAGGATTCACATCCCTAGATAGTTTTATAATATTGACATTTCCTTTGATTTACATTCGCACTGTTTTATTTACTTGTTTTAGTTTAAAATCACCATCCAATCAACAACCAATCTATTAGGTACTCGTAAATATTTAACTTCATAAATTGATAGCCTATGTATTAAGTTTTTGTGGGATCGATATATTTTATACTACTTGAGCAATACGTGCGCTTGTGTTACGTGTGTGATTTCACCGATCAAGTTTTTGGCGCCGTTTCCAAGGACTTATTTATCTTTCACTATTAATTTTAGGGGTTAGATATCTTTACTTGTGTCTGATTTGTTTTTATTTATTATTTTTGTTTTCTTATGTTTTAGGTTCTCAGACACTACATGAGAAGAACCAAAAGCATTGAAATTCATCCGCTTGACCCATAAATTGAAAGAACAATCAGACAGTTAAGAAGGGAAAGACGAGAAGGCCAAGAAGCACTGATCAATATGGAACCTGAACCTTTGGAAGTCTCACCACCAATTCCTATTAGAGACATAACTATTCCGATGGTTGACGGCTTCATTTCATGTATTGTACTTCCTCCCTTAGCAGCAAATGCGTGTGACATCAAAACATTCATCCAGATGATACAGCAGTCAGTTCAGTTTAGGGGGAATGCAAGTGAAGATCCTAATGCCCACATCCGCAACTTCCTGGAAGTTTACGGCACATTCAATTACAACCGAGCGGCAGAAGAAGCAATGAGACTGCGTGTATTCCAATATTCCTTGACAGACAGAGGTAATGCTTGGCTACATTCACTACCAGCAGATTCCATCACAACTTGGAACACTTTAGCCACCAAATTCCTTGCAAAGTACTTTCCCCCAGCCAGAACTGCAAACTGAGGAATGACATTACATCCTTTGTACAACATGACTCAGAATCCCTCTGCGAAGCTTGGGAAAGGTACAAGGAGTTGCTCGAAAAATGTCCTCATTATGAGATTGCAAAGTGGCTACAAGTCCAAATCTTCTATAATGGACTTTCTAGACTAATGAGAACCACAATTGATGTTGCTGCTGAAGGGGCTTTAATGGCAAAAGGAGAAGATTAGGACTGGGACTTAATTGAAGAAATGGCCAATAATAATTCTTTATGGCCAACAAAAAGAAGCATGATTCAACGAATAGCAGGAATCCACGAAGTCGGAGCCAACACAGTAATAAATGCCAAGTTGGAGTAGATGTGCAAATGCCTGGAAACACTTAGCACGCAAGTTGTAAACATTGTCGGTGCCATAAGTTCGCCATATGGAGGAGCATCAGAGGCAAACCAACATGATGAAATCGTGAATTAAGTCAACAATTTCAACAGACATGGAAACAAACCATATTCCAATACCTACAACCCATGGTGGAGGAATCATCCCAATTTCGTATGGAGCAACAATTCAGAGCAAAATAACAATCCACCACCTGGATTCCAACAGCAAAATAAAGGCTAGGAGTATGAAAAAAAACCAGAAATAAAAGAATTGCTTGCAGTGATGTTTAAAAAGCAAGAAGCCAAGTACGATGTTATGTTTCAAGCCCAAGCAGCATCCAATCAAGGCCAATCAGCATCTATAAAGGCAATGGAAAATCAAATAGGACAACTGGCCAATGCTCAGAGTTACAGACCGCAAGGTACCCTTCTTTGAATACCAAGTCAGCTGTTTGATTCTTCGCTGGAGATGGGAATTCCAAGGTTACTTTCTTTTTGGGTGTAAGATTTCTATTTTTGGTGTCTTGGTTTGTTCTCTTTGTTTATTATGTGTCTGGTTTTGTGTGTCTATTTATGTGTTTCTCATTTCTATAGCCGTAAAAGCCTCTCTGTCTTTTCTGTATGTGTGTGTTATACTGATTGATTGTCCCTCTTTATGAGTTTGTGTCTCCTTTTATAATGTTAGGGTTCTTGTTGTTAAGGAAATATCTTCATTAACAAGGAAAACTGATAGTAAGGGAAATTGGCAATTATGGTAAAAAGGGAAGAGATGTTTTATGGAAATTGGTAAGAAGGAAAGAGAGGATCACATCGTTCTGTAATTTTGGAAACCCTTTATTCCAGCCTGACTTGAATTATGTCCGGCTGGAGTTGGAAATTTTGGGGGTTCTCTTCCAGCATTAAACCTTGAAACTATCCCAAACTTCTCATGTTGTGTCCTTGTAGGAGAATCATCATCGAACTATAAAAATGTGTGTCTACAATACCGTCTCGACATAAAAAGACCGACGTCGCGACGCTGCACCATTAAAAACTTATCATCTTGACTTTTTCCTAATTAGCATCACAACACTAAATGGGTCACGTCGCGAAGCGTGAAACTTCAGGATGACCATCACTATGCGCACCATCCAACATCGGTACGATAAGCCATTTTCCTATGATAAGACCTCTAGGTATATCCAGCTCATTTCAGATATCGCCTAGGATGTCAGAAAGTCTTTTAAGGCTCCCTTATCAACTTAAATACTCGCATCACTACATGAACATGTTTAGCATCATAAATATCCTAGTGTTCTAACTATATCTCGGTTACACATTATAGATCCTATCAGTTCCATGCAGGAACTTCCAGCCAGTTCTAATATCAGCTTAGGTTGTAGGAATCCTCGTCATCTTTGTGAGTGAATGTTATACTTTATGTTAATGTTTTATGTTTTATAACTTTGAAATAAATAGTGTTATGATTCAAGTTTTCGGTTTATGAAATGAAGACTTACATTTCATGTTTTATGATACAGTTTAAAGTTTTTAAATCAAGATTTGATTTATTGTTTTAAGCTTACAGTTCTTCGATATGAACAATTTGATATCGTGAAAGTTTATGCATGTTTTACGTAATATTACACGACTTATATTGTATTTAGTTTGGAAAAACATTTGAAACAAGCTTTCAAACCACCAGTATCGAGCCACTCCCTCAGCTTTAGCATCTTGAGTTCGCTCAGATTGCCTCATGAGGCACTGATCACCCCATGAGGCCCATCAACATTTTCAATACTCAATTTCCCCTACCTCGCGATATTAGGTCCCGCTAGGTAGGATTTATGTCCCCAGGCCACGACACTGATGAGGTTTTCCATGGTAGCAGATTTTTTTACATGTATTTGGCAACGCTTGTATTTATTTACCATGTTTTCATGTTTAAACATTATACTTCTTATTTTTCAGTTTTCATGCAGATTAAGTTATTTAAAAATATTTTTCACTTAGCGTTCACTCATCAGGACTTTTATAAGATCTGACCCCCCACCCCACAATTTCTTGTGATTGCAAATCTATTTCCAGCCAATGAAGCTTTAGATTCCAACTCCCAGTTATTCAGGATCAGAGAAGATGAATACCAATTGCAGTCATAGATGTCAAGCATTTCATGGGTCTGTACATGTGATGTCATGTAGTAGGTCATAAGGCCAAACATATGCATTATAGATCTTATTTAGAATAAGTAAATTGGAAATAGTCAATATATAAATATATGTTTATATAGTTTAAATGTGAAATATGGTATTGACATGATATTTACAGATGGTTTGGTTGAAATAAAATATTATGCATAGTTCTTTATTGGTATAGCATATGTATGTCGTAGGCTTAAGGGATGGTTATATCGTCTCATGCCGACCACGTCCCAGATATAATGGGGTGTGACATTATCACCTTAATCTTATTAAGGAGGCTCATCATTACCTTTGAGTTATGCATGATCCTCAACATGCAAGTGGTCATTGGGATTGTCTAAGTGTAAATCATTCATTTTCTTTCCCACGTGATTTGCCTCATCATCATCTCTCCTATAATGAACTTTCTTACTAGATGATGAATATCATTTACCGTTGTCATCAAATGTGACAGTTTCTCCATCCTTGAGGCTAGTGAAAGAATAGAGTTTTGAGTAGTCGTCTGTCATATGCCTACAGAAACATCTATCGAGGAACCACTTTCATTTGGTTTTCGTCTTCTTCACTTATTTAAAGAAAATCACAAACTTTTAGGAACCCAAACTTTCTTGGGTCCATGGGGGTTAGTCTTAATTCCTTTCGGAACCCATCCAACATTTGCAATAGTTCTTTTATACATGCAGTTATAAATTTTATGTCTCTTTCTATTGCATGCATGACATGTAACATGTGCATCACTTGAAATATGTGTATATGTTGAGGTGGATGTCTTAACAAAATAATTTTTCAAATATTTTTATTTAATGTAAGGCCTATATCTAAATCATATTTTATTAAATACACATCTTTGAGAACTAATTAACATTTTGAAATTCTTTTCTCCCAAAGTAAATTTGGTCACCATGTTATAAAAACCTATAACTTTATTATTCAATATAGCATTTTCTTCTTTCAAAGATTTGCAATCACAAGTAGTTAAACTATATAGCATGCTTAAATTTTTTTTCCTAGTTTCACATTTTCATCTTTTAGGCATACAATCTCTTCTTCATTCAACTTATTCTTTTCTACTATGAGTGTATGATCATGTAACAATAATGAATATTCCATTTTAATGAATTTTTGTTTCTTTCTTAATATGATATATAATCCATGCAATTTATTAAAAGTATTAAGCAATTCATCATATTAAAAAGAGTTATATACCTTTTCGTTCTTCGTTTGATCCAATAGGTCGTCATCCTCTATGGCCATGAATGCTAGGTTGTTTATTTCTTTCTCATATTCTTCTGAGGAGTTTGAGTCGCTATCACTCCATGTAGCTTTCATTGCGCTCTTTTTGTATTTGTTCTTAGGCTTCTTTAATAGACAATTCGCAACTTTGCGACCCGGTTTCTTGCACCCAAGGCAAGTGATATGTTCCTTCTTGTACTTCCTTGGCCAATCATCCGCTTTTTTCCATCCATTCGAAATTTTCCTTTTGACTTCTAATATTTGAGGGATTTCTTGAAAATTATTGTCAAAATTTCCAAGTCTTCATCAATGTCGTCCTCATCAATTGAGCTTTAATTATCTTTTATTTTAACGTTTGACTTAAGAGCTAAGTTCTTCCTGCTTCTATTTTCCTTTTATTCCTTTTGATCCTTTTTAATTTCCATTTCAAATTCTAACAACTTTCCCACTAAGTCATCTAATTGTCATGTGTTTACATCTTTGGACTCTTTAATAGTTGCAACGTGGGGTTTACTTGAACACTCATACTGCTAATTTTTCCCAAGGCACTTAGTTGATTAATAATCATGGTTAATCTATAAATCATACATTTAATATTTTTACCGGTTTCCATTTTGAAATTATCCAAGTGACACATGAATCGGTTGATGTTGGATTCCTTAATCTGGCTTGTGCCTTCATTGACTATCTTCAAAAACTTCCATAGATTAAATTCATTGCTGAATTCTGGAAATTCGTTAATCTGGCTCCAATCTATTGCACAATAAAGGTGGTTGTGAGCCTTCGCATTAATGGAGACTTCCAAGTAGTCTTCTTGACAAGGAACTCACTTGGATGATTAGGCTCAGCAAACCCCATGCAATGGATAGAACCTCAAAAATCACGAATTTGATTTTATAGGAACAAAACCCTTCCAAGGCCACAAAGAAGACCCATAAAGAACTTGTCTTTGAGAACCCTTAAGATGATGCCTTGTTGTGTTCTGCTAGCACGGAGACGCCACTAAAGTTGCCACGCCTTAGATAAGTCGAAGCTAAAACAAAGGGGAATCCCTCTCTTAAGCTTGAATTTTGGCCATAGACATTCTTAAAGAAGAATTTCGAAAATGGTGGATTATTTTTAATTAAGGAAGACAAGTTACAATATATAGTACAAGGCAAGTTACTAAAATACCCTTAAAAGTAAAAATCAAAATCAACAAAGGTGACAAGTTTATCAACAAAGGCGGCAAGCTTACCTAAGTCAACAAAAACGGTTATCATGATTAAAAATATTAAAATAAAAAAGTTAACAAAGGTAAAAAAATCAACAAAGGTGGCAAGCTTTTCCCAAATGAAAAAATTGTTGCCTTTGTACAAAATCCTCCAAATTTCGTGGGCTTCATGTAGTTGTTAGTGTTCCTAGAACATGCCAAAGATCTCTAAGTCATGATTAAATGTGAATAAAATCAAAGAAGTTGCAGAAGTACTTACAATGATCGGATGTGGAGATTTCAAAAATCGTTTTGTTTCGGAAGCTCCAAGCTTTGTGTTGAATCTTTAATTCCAAGGGTGAGTTTCCCTATCACCTTAGTCAACTCTTGAAGTGCTAGCTTTGTTTGATTTTGAAGCAAAATCAAAGGGAGAAGAGAAGCATGTATTCGGCCAAGGGAGATTGTGAGAGAACTTTTGTGTTTTTCTTTGTATTTGTTTCAAAAACATTATCCAAAGTCAACTCACAAGTTGTGTATATGCTTTTCCAAAAAGCAAAAGCAAAAGTGTTGGAGGGAAAATGGCAATTAATGCCTCCAACCACTTCCATCACTCAAGTTGACACTTGATAGACTAGTGATGTAAGTTGGTGGGACCCACTTTAATTCAAAATTCAAGTGGCTTACTCAACACACTTCAGGCTCGGGTTCGCTTAATCCGATTAAAAGAATTTTCCGTCGCGACGTAATTAAATCCAATTTAATTAAATAATAATGCCTCGCAAAATTATTACGAAAGTCACTCGCGAATTAATTCTAAATCAATTCGTTCGCCCGAATTAAAATCTAATTTTAATTCCGCTTTGAAATCTAATTTCAATTAATATATCCAATAAATTATTTAATCGATTAATTCCAAATTAATCGCGTTCTCTCTTCTAATCGAATTTTATCCCAGATAAATTCTTGCCGTAATTAATCCCAAATTAATTTTCTCTCTCTTAATTAATCCTAGATTAATTCTATTCGAGTCAAATGTCATCGGTGAATCTTTGGGAAGCGACCCAAGAGATTCCTGGATATGTTGGCAGTAAATCCGGTCGTCGGACTATCCGAACACGTGCGTACCCC
Organism: Zanthoxylum bungeanum; assembly: GCA_019454045.1. NCBI lineage: Eukaryota > Viridiplantae > Streptophyta > Magnoliopsida > Sapindales > Rutaceae > Zanthoxylum > Zanthoxylum bungeanum. The sequence continues at coordinate 309,718 of SKCR01036736.1, forward strand.
GTACCACATTCTTACCGATTTACAAGACATGGTTGGCTTCTAGAAAAGCACTGTGCCTACCCAATTCTCCAGAAATATTCAACGAAGAATATATAATCTTTATAAAGCGTAGTATACTATGTATTACGTATTACGATCCAGTATCGGATGTCACATGTTAGGCTTGGGGCTGGAATTGTGTCTGCCCCATACGAAGCATATATCGGATCACTAGTAACTAGTCTCTTTAATCGGATAATCATGACCTTGTCATACTATCCCGATAACTGCAGTATATAAGAGTACCAGTTCTGTATCCTGCGTGATCATCATCTCCATATGACTGAAGTGACACTTCCATCTTGACATCACACCCAATACACTATGATTCTAAGTAAACCCAGAAGAGGCATACACATAACCTTTTAAAGCCCCGGATGACCAAAACCAAAGCGTACTGATTGTTGCAAGTATTAGCGATGCAAGTCTCAGGTTAAGACCACATACACCTACTCTGATTCGGATTCCCATAGACACATAGTCATACTACCAATGGGATTCCGATGAGTCTATCCAGAGCGATGATGTTCCCGATCCAACGGCTATTAGAACCTCCTATCGCACTTGCATAAGTATCCAATACTTAAATATATGAGAACTATGTCGTTAAGCTTCCATAACGCGCACAAATGCAATAATAGTTTATTCCGCATTATCGATGTCCAGTTTCGATAATACTACGACTAGGGATATTTAATGATTAAACCGTTCGTAGATTGATACTGTCTCATATCTTATTAATCTGGAACTAATCATAAGGACTTTTATCATTTATATATCTAAGTAATCTAATTACAAAATGATAAAATAGTAATTTCCTTTGTCACATAGTTAATTTGTATAAAAACCACAAGTTCTTTTACAAATAGTGATGTTATGGGTCATAATTGTCCAAAAATCTCCCACTTGGCTCATAGCCAATCACTCAAGTATCTAACACCTGAACTATGTACATGTCGCTCAAACTTCTGCCGAGAAACAGCTTTCGTCAGCAGATCTGCAATGTTGTCATATGAAGTGATATTTTCGATCTTCACATCGCCACAATGAATGATCTCTCAAATCAGATGGAAACGTCGAAGTACATGCTTGGATCATTGATGAGACTGCGGTTCCTTAGCCTGCGCTATAGCCCCGTTATTGTCATAATACAAATGAACGGGCTCAGCTGCTAACGGAACTACTCTTAATCCAATTAAGAATTTTCGGATCCAAACTGCCTTTTTTGTTGCTTCAGCTGCAGCGATATATTCCGCTTCTGTTCTTGAATCGGCAACAGTCTCTTGCTTGGAAGATTTCCAGCTCACTGCTCCGTTGTTCAAACAAAATATGTACCTAGATTGTGACTTAGAGTCGTATTTATCGGTTTGGAAATTTGCGTCGGTAAACCAAATTACCTCAAGTTCTCCATCTCCATAAACTAAGAAAGCATCCTTAGTTCATCTAAGATACTTAAGGATGTTCTTAACCGAAATCCAGTGACCATCACCTAGATCGGCCTGATAGCGACTACACATGCTCAAAGCATACGAGACATCAGGTCACGTATATATCATGGCATATATGATCGATCCGACTGCAGAAGTGAACGGGATCTGACTCATGTTGTCTCTCTCATCTTGTGTTTTAGGACACATGTCCTTAGATAGAGAGATGTCATGTGACACTGGCAGCAGTCTCCTCTTAGACTGATCCATGTTGAATCTCCTTAACACTTTGTCAATGTATGAGCTCTGAGAGAGTCCAAACAGCTTTCTAGATCTATCCTGATAGATCCTTATTCCCAGAATAAAAGCTGCTTCTCTCATATCTTTCATGGAGAATTTTAATGAAAGCCAAGATTTCACCGTTTGTAGCATGGAATGTCATTGCCAATAAGCAATACATCATCAACGTAAAGGAGAAATGAATGTTAGTGCGATCCCACTAACCTTTTTATATACACAAGAATCATCTTCATTTTGAATGAAATAATATTCTTTTATGATCTCATCAAAACGTTGGTTCCAAGAACGTGATGCTTGCTTCAATCAATAAATGGATCGATTTAACTTGCAAACCTTGTTTGCATGTTTTGGTATGACAAACCATCAGACTGTTGCATATAAACATCCTCCAAAAGGTTTCCATTAAGGAAAACAGTTTTGACGTCCATCTGCCATATTTCATAATTGAAATATGCAGCAATAGCAAGCATTATCCGAATGGATTTAATCATGGCAACATGTGAAAAAATTTCATCATAATCGACACCATGTCGTTGACGAGACCCTTTCACTACAAGCCTAGCTTTTTACGTTTATATATTGTCATTCATGTCTGTCTTTTTCTTGATGACCCATTTGCAACCAATCGGTTTTACGCCTTCTGGTGTATCAACCAGTGCCCAGACTTGGTTGGTATACATGGAATCCATTTCGGACTTCATGGAATCTTGCCATAAAACGGAGTCGATACCTTGTATCGCTTCCTCATACGTAGCCGGCTCATTATCCTCAATAAGATTAATATCTACGTGAGGCGAGATCAGAAACCCATACCTCTCATGTTGTTTTCTGACTCTCTCTGATCTACGTGGTTCTTATGTATTAGAAGATTATGGTACAGTCTCATCACTACGATTTTCATCGAGTTCTACTTTCCTCCCATTTATCACTGCATTTAGGAATTCCTTTTCGAGGAAAACCACATAGAGAGCAATAAATACCTTGTTCTCTTGTGGGTTGTAGAAGTAAAATCCTTTGGTTTCCCTAGGATAACCTACAAATAGGCACTTATAGAGTTGGGTTCTAGTTTGGTACCATCCAAATGTTTAACGTATGCCAAACATTCCCAAATCTTCAGGAATGAGAAACCCGGTTTCTTTCCTTTCCATATTTCATATGGAGTCTGTCCAACAGAATTTGACGGAACCTTATTCAAAATAAGTATTGCACTGTTCAATGCATATCCCCATAAGGAAATTGGTAGCTCAGTGCGACTCATCGTAGACCTTACCATGTCCAACAAAGTTCGGTTTCTCCATTCGGACACACCATTTAATTGAGGTGTTCCGGGAGGAGTCCACTGTGAAAGAATACCATACTCTTTCAAGTAATCGAGAAACTCATTGCTTAAGTATTCTCCACCACGGTCCGACCGTAATATTTTAATACTTTTACCGGTCTGTTTTTCTACTTCGTGTCGAAATTCTTTGAATTTCTCAAAAGTTTTCGACTTGTGTCTCATAAGATACACATAACCATAACGTTATGAATCATCCGTAAAGGTTACGAAGTATTCATATCCACCTTTAGCCTAGCTAGACATGGGCCCACATATGTCACTATGAACGAGGGCTAACAGTTCGGTGGCACGAACACCTTTACCGCTAAAAGGCGTTTTAGGCATCTTGCCTAATAAACAGGATTCGCAGACATCGTATGAATTAGGATCAAATCCATCCAAGTATCCACTCTTCGAAAGTGTGGATATACGAGTCTTGTTTATGTGTCCCAGACGACAATGCCACAGATAAGTTTCATCTGTTTTACTCATTTTGAGCCTTTTGTTTGTCATGTTATATGTTTGAGATTCATTTATTTTCAAAATATAGAGACCATTATTTAAATCAGCAATGCATATCTCAAAATCATCTTTATAAACAAAACACCATGTATTCCTGAATACAAAGGTACCACAATTAGGGATGGCAGTGGGTAGGGTATGGTGCGGGTTTTCCATTACCAAACCCGCACCCGCATATGTAAATAAATTACCAAACCCGCACCATACCCGTTGCGGGTTTTAATTTTCATTACCAAACCCGCATCGCAAATAAAAATAAATTACCAAACCCGCATTGGTACCCAACGGATTTTTTGCGGGTTTTTAAATATTGAATTATTTTGTGTTCTTAATAATATAATTTTTTTAATTAAATAATTTATTTTTAATTGCTAGCTGTAGTTTTCACATTTGTTTTTCATTGACATATACAACATGCAATGTATGTATATACAGTACATAGATAACATAATGTATGAAAGACTCAGTACCATATGTTTATTTTTTCATATAAACATAATTAAAACGAGTTCTTCCCTTTATAATTATAATGATCTAAATTAGTCAACTCAATCGACAATAAGCTAAAAAGTAATCACCAACCTTTGGTCATATTTTTTATGCTAAGTGTAATGAAAGTGATACTTACAAGGCTCAAGTGGTGTAAGTGTAATGAAGAAGCAGGAAAGCTACTGAAGTTGCAGCAAACACTAGCTTATTTTGCTCCTCTCCCGTTTCTGATTATGTGAACTTAATCCAAATTTTTGCATTATAATTTTATTAACAAGTGTGATTAGAAAAAAAAATAATAGTCATGCAAAAAATCTTCAGTTGGGCAGGTTGCGGGCTGCGGCTGAGTGAGAGTGTGGAACTGTGGATTAGTGTTTTAGGTTTAGGTTTTGTTAGTTGTTTTTATATGAAGGTTTTTTTATATTGTCCTAAATATTAATTAATAAAAATAATATTGCGGGTATGTGGAAACCCGCAGCGGATACCCACATTTTTTTCTTAAATACCAAACCCGCACCGCACCCGCAGCGGGTTCTGCTTTAAATTACCAAACCCGCACCGCACCCACTAATATATTTACCAAATCCTACCCATTGCGGGCGGGTTTTTGCGGGTTTGCGGGTTTATGGGTAAAATTACCATCCCTACCCACAATGGGTTAAACAAGATACAAATATAATATTTCTAGTCAAACTAGGTACATAATAACAGTCTGATAAAGTAAGTATATGCCCCGAGGGCAGTTCCAAAATATAGGCCCCAACAGCCAAAACGGTGACTCTAGTTCCATTTCCAACTCGGAGGTCGATCTCTCCTGAAGCCAGTCTCCTGCTAATCTGCAGATCCTGCACATCAGTACATATATGAGTACCACATCCAGAATCAAAAATCTAATTTTTAAAACTAGAAGTAGACATATTTATTTCAATAACAAACATACCTGGAGCCGGAGCTTTGCCCGCCTTCACTTCCTTCATGTGCGCCTTGTACTCACGGCAGTCACGGTTCTAGTGACCCCGTTTGCCACACTGCAGGCAGACATCTTGGGATTTGTCCTTTGCCTTCCCATAAGACTTTGATGATTTGGCCTTGCCATTTCTTTTCTTCTTCTTCATACCTCTAGAAGCCTTCGGCCAAGCCTTGGCTTTCTGAGATGTCGAAGCGAAGTGCGCCTCAGCTTCTTGCCCTTTAAAAGCTCATTTTCTGCCTCTTTCAGCATTGCCATCAACTCTCCAAGAGTCTTTTCTTGGTTCATCATATTATAATTCATGATGAACCCGCTCCAGCTGTCAGGAAGAGACAGTAAGATCAAATCTATGGAAGTCTCAGCCTCAAAGGTTATGCCCAGCTGACCCAGCTGTTCGATGTCAACAATCATCTGTGACACATGGTGCTTGACAGATGTACCCTATGACATACGAGAGTGAAAAAGCTTCTTTTGCAATTCATACTTCTGCGATCTACGGTTAGATTGTTGAAGGTCCCTCAATTTCATCATCATTTCGTAGGGATCTAATCCTTTGTTTTAACGACGAAATTGTGGGGTCATTGCAGCAAGCATGACGGATTGAGCAGTTGAGTTGTCATCACTGTGAGTCTTCCAAAGCTCAAGTTCAAGTGGCTGCTCAATTCCGGGCTTAGGCCCGAGAGGTCTCTATATTGTATAGAGCATCTTCTCAACCCCCAGGACAATCCTGAGGTTCATATCCCAGTCAGGAAAGTTCGCCCCGTTAAAGATATTTTCGCCCATGATAATGTCCCTAACGTTGATCTTTTCAGCCATCTTAATTGCAATAGTCTAACTATTCAATTAACGATTTCGGGTACAGTCAAACTGTTAAAATGAAATAATAAAATATTAGTCCAACTAATATAAATATATAATTATGAAAATAATTTGAAAGCGCATGTTTGGCAAGTATTAAATGAAATCATAAATTTAATATTGGCCTCCCACTATTTTTCGGTGAGCCTCTAACCCTCTGTTGAGTACTCGGGAAACCTAATTTGCTAGTGGGCTAGGATCCCGTTAAATAACACACAACCTTGACTTTGGCCAACAAGCTTTATGAAACTTAACTAGGTAGATCTCAAAGATCAATTGGATATCATCCAATTCCTAGATCCGGTAGGTGGACCTCCAAGTCCGAAACATATATCCAATATATGTAAATATATCCAATATATTTCCTAACCTTTTCCTCTGAATCAACTAAGCCTTAGCTTTGGCTCAACAAGCTTAATGATTTCAGTTAAGCACGACTCATTGACGGTGGGAAAGCTTCGTAATCCATGTCGATGTACAGAAGTGACCTTGACTTTGGCCAACAAGTCACAATTGCCCAAGAAATGCGATATATAACAAAGCTTTTGTGGTTCAAACACATCTGCGATGGACATTGATCTTGACTTTGGCCAACAAACCAATGTCAATCTTGGATCTTGAGAGAGAACCACTCAATGGAAGGAAAAACGCTTAATATTTGATTATTAGGTCTCATCATACACCCTTAAGCATGCATTCTAAAAGCATAATAAGGCGAGAAATAAATTAATAATGATATGCGGATGGATATATAACAAACTTTGTTCCTAGAACAAATCTCTCACTTTCTTCTCTCCCGTTATCATTATTCTTACTTCTACCCAATTACATAATACATTAAAGAAACCTCATTTACATTGAGGGGAATTGGTGAGAAGAGAAGTACAAAGAGATAAAGAGATAATAGGCTGGACACGCAGGTCCAATTTAATAAATTCTAAATTTATTACAATAATTTCTAAAATTTCCCCCACCCTTCTAATATCCATCTGATATACATTATTCATACAATACATCCATGTATTCACACAAAGCATGTTATTCAATCAATCTAATCCAATTAATTAATCTTTGAATTAATGACCATTGCGCGAGTCCAACTCGTTTAAGAATAAATACTCAAAGTACGTATTCTTGAATTATATCGAACTACAATTTTAAATCCAATTTAATTTGTATTCAATACTAATTCAAATTTAATTTCAAATTAAATAATTACACTTACTTATGTGCCTTTTAGACTTAGATTCTAAATCTAATCTAAATGGGTCTCAAAGGCCCAATTAGTATCCAATACTATTTTAATTAAAGTCCAATGGGCTTTTAATTAATTCTTAAGGCATGGGCTTTGGCCAATATGGGTCAAACCCAAGATCCCAAAGCCCAATTAGGAATCACCATTTGCCATAAAATCAATTTTGGCCCATTAGGCTCAATTAAATATTAAAAGGCCCAATAGTTATATTTGGACTTTATGAAATAGTTTTAGGCCCAATTTGGATCCAATCCAATTTTCCTAAACCAAGCTTGGCCCAACCAAGCCCATTAAGCCCAAATACAACAAAATTAGCCCAATCCAATTTTAAAGACTAATTTTAATTAATAACATTCCAAATATCACATTAATTTTAATTAAAGTGTAATAGCCATAATTAATTAGTTAAACTAATATTTCCAAAACATCAATTAAACTAATTAATCATGCTTTAATATTTTCAATTCATGTCCAACACAATTGAAGCAAAAATCAATCTTTTTCATGCTCATGGTTCACGGCAATCTCAAGAAATATTATCCAATTTTAATTTCAATCAAATTAAATCAACAATCAATATTCATTTCATGCTTTAAACATATCCAATAGTCTAAAATCAAAAAATCACCATGATACATGCTAGGGTTCATATTCGGCCACTTGGTGAATTTTAGGGAAAATTAATCCAATCAATTTTTCTCATATTTTAAGATGCACAAATCTAATTCATCATCATCAAAGCTCAACCAAACAGCCAATTTGAAAAAATCATGCTCCAAACACAAAAATCCCAAATAAAGTCCATAAACCCTAAATGTAAATCATGCTTAGAAAAGGCTCTGATACGATTGTTAGTGTTCCTAGAACATGCCAAAGATCTCTAAGTCATGATTAAATGTGAATAAAATCAAAGAAGTTGCATAAGTACATACAATGATCGGATGTGGAGATTTCAAAAATCTTTTTGTTTCGGAAGCTCCAAGCTTTGTGTTGAATCTTTAATTCCAAGGGTGAGTTTCCCTATTACCTTAGTCAACTCTTGAAGTGCTAGCTTTGTTTGATTTTGAAGCAAAATCAAAGGGAGAAGGGAAGCATGTATTCGGCCAAGGGAGATGGAGAGAGAGCTTTTGTGTTTTTCTTTGTATTTGTTTCAAAAACATTATCCAAAGTCAACTCACAAGTTATGTATATGCTTTTCCAAAAAGCAAAAGCAAAAGTGTTGGAGGGAAAATGGCAATTAATGCCTCCAACCACTTCCATCACTCAAGTTGACACTTGATAGACTAGTGATGTAAGTTGGTGGTACCCACTTTAATTCAAAATTCAAGTGGCTTGCTCAACACACTTCGGGCTCAGGTTCGCTTAATCCGATTAAACGAATTTTCCATCACGACGTAATTAAATCCAATTTAATTAAATAATAATGCCTCGCAAAATTATTACGAAAGTCGCTCACGAATTAATTCTAAATTAATTCGTTCGCCCGAATTAAAATCTGATTTTAATTCCGTTTTGAAATCTAATTTCAATTAATATATCCAATATATTATTTAATCGCGTTCTCTCTTCTAATTGAATTTTATCCCAGATAAATTCTTGCCCCAATTAATCCCAAATTAATTTTCTCTCTCTTAATTCATCCTAGATTAATTTTATTCGAGTCAAATATCATCGGTGAATCTTTGGGAAGCGACCCAACAGATTCCTGGATATGTTGGCAGTAAATCCGGTCGTCGGACTATCCGAACACGTGCGTACCCCGTACCACATTCTTATCGATTTACAAGACATGGTTGGCTTCTAGCAAAGTACCGTGCCTACCTGTAGGACACAGAAATCGACGATAATGTTCTAGGCTCGCGGCCTAATTGGGATTATGGAGTAGCCCGCAGGGACTAAACCGGAGAATAATGGAGTCGCCACCCGGTGTGAACCGGGAAAATGATTTAAGGCCGCACTCACCCCTCGCATGGGAAGACCTCAAACCGTTGGTTTCGGAATGGTCCATTACTTATGCCACTTGTAATGAAAAGATTTGTGCAATAACTTAACCGAGTCTACGCAATATATTCAAGAATAACCTATACCTAGTTTGCATTCAAGAGAATAAACCCTATGTCTAAGTTTGCATGCTTTAAAAATAAGTAATCATAAAGGCAAGCATACGATATCACACAATAATCGCATGAGCATGTTGAATCATCAAACACGAAAAATAAACAACAACTTAAACATAAACGTAAATTAAATTCTTATTGTGAAAGTAAATAACTAAATCATGCATAAAGAAATAACGTACTAATGGCTAAATCATACTCAAGAAATAAATAACATACTAGACTAAATCATGCTCGAACACAAGGTTGGATGAAATGAAATACGTGTGTCTCTCAAGTGGTACGTGGCATTGTATCCCGAGTGCAGACCGCAATACCGTCCATTTGGATTCGGCTACGGAATTTACGTCCGGGTTTCCATCTGATATACAGCAAGAGAGAACACATATTCCGTTCATCCAGAAATCACATCATGCACCAATCCACAATACTCATGCGAAATAAAGTAATAAAATAACTAAAAGTAAAGGATAATAAATATATGGGGTGCCCTTAGGTCTAACCTCTTTAGTCGTCTATCGGAAGTGCGGTACGTGGTCATAGGAAGGGTTGATGCTACGAAACTCCTCCGGTTCACTGGTTCAATGGGAGCTGTGCGGTTTGAAGACGTTTTATGGCTGTTTCTGGTTGCAGTATTGGCTCACTATTTTGCGGTAAAGCGGGACTGTTTTGGGGTAGATTTTCGGTGATGTTTCGGGTAATTGCAAAGGCATTTTGTGGGGTTATATGTGGTAATGGACTGGGCATTTTATGAGGGTTCTCACGGTAATGGGAGGGTTGTGTGCGGTAGTAGTTTCTGGGGTTGTTTTCGGTGGTTGCTTTGGGGGGCTGCGCGAATGGTTTATTGAATGGGAGCTGTGCGGTTTGAAGGGTTGTTGCTGATGAAGGGCAGTGTGTGCGTGTATTTTGTGAGTGGTGTGGTGTTGTGTGAAAGTGGATGTGTGAGCTGACGTGAGTGGGGGTAGTGTGTGCATGAGTTTTGTGAGTGGTGTGGTGCTGTGTGAAAGTGGCTGTTTTAATCGATATGGGAGAGAGTGAGTGTCTTTGTGTGTGACATTTTGTGGTGTGATGAAGGAGGGCTGAATGAAGGCTAATTATGCGTGAAATGGTTGAATGTTTGTGGTGTTTAGGGATGTGATGAGGGCTTGCTGGTCGGTGCTTATTTGCGTGAAGGGATTATGCGTGAGTAATAATGGCGTGCTGAAGCTGTGTGGATGAGTGGTGGGGACGTGAATGAGGGTTATTTGGTTGCTGCTTGACGTGAGTTGGAGGCTATTTGTGAGGGTTTATTCTTTGTGTTTTTGTGGGAATGAGTTAGGGGTTTGATGTGTTGATGAAGGCTTCTTTTTATAGGCAAATGTATGAGAGCTCTCCTTGTTTGAAAAGGGAAAGAATTTGTGTAATTATTGGAGATATTTTTAATTAGTGTGTGATAAGGAAAAATTTTGTAATTAGGGAAGTGATTTGATTTAATTTGATTTCTTCTCTTTTAGTTAGGGATATGATTTGATTTGTATCTTTTAATTAGGGAGTGTAATTTAAGTGGATTAGGAAAGTATTTGATGGGATTTCTTTAATTTATGAGGGGATTTGGCTTGATTTATGCATGTGTTTAATGTGTGATTTTTGTTAATTTGGAATGTGAATGGGCGTGACTTAGAGTGGCTTGGGCGTGAGTTTGGTCCATTTTAGTGGGCTTGGGTGTTTGGTTTGGTGATGTGTGGGCTTGGTGTGTGGTTTGTGGGGGTCTGGGCTAAGGGTGTGTTTTAAAACGGAGGTCCAACAAGCAAACCCGAAGCATAAACAAACGAATTAATTCCAATAATGTGTCAATTCTTGACTCTTCCCTTCCGACGTCCGCTTCCCGCGGCTTCCACAATTAAAGAGGTAGTGTCTCCATGTGAGACTCATCATCGGGACTTATATGTAAAAATATAGTGCCTACAGTCGCCCCCACTTTGATGAGACTTGTGCAGTGTGTGACAATGACAATCCTATCAAAGTTATGAAATGCATTTTTACTTACCTGGCTCGCCAGCTGCCAGTTGCCACCTGACTTGTCTGTTGCATCGAACTGAATGATTTGGTGGTGTCATACCCGGTGTGCTAAACCCCATACCTGAGGTGTCGCGGTTGCATCTTCATACCCAGAGTGTCGCAGTAGTGTCTCTATACCCGAAGTGTCGTACCTGGCTTGTTAAACCCCATACCCGAGGTGTCACGGTTGCGTCTCCATACCCAGAGTGTCGCAGTAGTGTCTCCATACCCGGAGTGCCGTACCTGGCATGCTAAACCCCATACCCGAGGTATCGCGGTTGCGTCTCCATACCCAGAGTGTCGTAGTAGTGTCTCCATACCCGGAGTGTCGTACCTGGTATGCTAAACCCCATACCTGAGGTGTCGCGGTTGCGTCTCCATACCCAGAGTGTCACAGTGATATCTCCATACCCGGAGTGTCGTACCTGGCATGCTAAACCCCATACCCGAGGCATCGCTGTAATATCTCCATACTCAAAGTGCCGTACTTGGCATGCTAAACCCCATACCCGAGGCGTCACTGTAATATCTCCATACCCGGAGTGCCGTACCTGGCAAAACTGATACTGATGTTGATGCATCTCCATAACCGGAGTGCCATACCCAGCAAGACTGATACTGATGTTGATGTGTCTCCATACCCTGAGTGCCATACCCGGAAACACTGATACTGATGCTAATGTGGGCCTCGCCCCCAGAGTGCCATACCCGGCAATACTGATACTGATGACGTGGGTCTCAACCCTGGGACTCATCTCCAAAACTGATACTAACACCGTGATGGTTTATAGTGTACTGCCTCTCACGAGATAACCTTAATAGCTATGCATATTTTCATCCTCAACGGATGCTTCACGTCGAAACCAGAGAACCTTCAAAGTACTTTAATACACTCAGCTCCGATCGTCTGAATGAGTGATCTGAACTAGACTCCTAGTGTGTGTGTGTGCCAAGGCTCTTTCACAGCTAGGCATGGCAAACAGACCCGGACCCGGCCCGGGTCCGCATGGACCCGGACGATCCGCAAGTTACCGAGTCTAGGTGTTTCCGGACCCGATAAAAAAAAATTTAAAATAAACAAATTAAGAAATATAGAAAAGTTTTTCATCAAGTCGGCCACCTCTATATTTTCTGTTTCAGTCGCACATTGGTTATTCATATGCCAGATTTATGTTGATAATGTAAGATTAATGTTCATCTGTATCCACGTCTTCGATTTCCTGGACAACATAGTTTATTATGCTAATAAGATCAATGACAACTGGAAATTGCCTTAAAAAACTGAACATTTCAGAAATAAAAATTGAAAACAGCATGACAAGATACATGCTAATATGTAAAAAGCATTTTTAAAATAATAAACTGTAAAAAACGAAAAAAAAAAATTTGCGAATCTCGGGTCCGGATCCGGGTATACCCGGGTCCGGATCCGGAAGCATTTTGTCGGGTCCATTGCCGGACCCGGGTCCATTCAAGAACTTACGGATCCGGATCCGGGTCCTTACGGACCCGGGTTCGGATCCGGAAATTTCCATCCCTATTTGTAGCTTAATCCTTAAATAAGCCAACTCGATGATTTTGTCTTGGAGAATCGGATCGGTGGGTCTAACCAACCTATATTTCTTGATCACACTCTGTGATTACTTCGTCATACTCAACATGATATGGTCTTCTTCTTTTTCTCTTGTCTCTTTCTTTTCATTCTTTTCATTCTTTTTTTCTTTCTTTTTTTTTCTTTTTTTCTTTTCTCTTTTCTTTTTTGACACACCTACCCTTTAAGGTAGCATTTCTCCTCATGGTGGTCCTAATACTCGCCCATAGGTAGCTTCACGCTTATCGGTTATAGGTGGTCCGTTTTTCTTTTCTTTTCATTGCAGAGACTTTTTCTTTACTCCCAACCATATCATATATCGTAGCATAAATAAACCAGGGTGGACATCCAGGCAAACGGTCATTCACTGATCCATTATCTCTTCAACTAGTAATCTCGCCAACTACTCAGGCTTCTACTGTTGAGATCTCGTAATCAAGTGCTCGTGAGTCTAGCCGAGATCAATCCATTCAGAATACTGGATGAGAGCACATCTTGCACTTATCGTTTCTAAGGTTTCTCCCTACAGCAAACTGTGTCATCACCGGACATATGTTTAACTATCAAAGACTTCTCTCTCTTTTTTTTTTTTTTACTCCATGGAATTCTTCCTTTCAACCGCTGATAATATGGGCTTCGCCCTGTGATCCATTCCCGAACTCATGCTGACATGGGCCTCAACCCTGGGATTCCTTTCCGAAACTGATGATTGTGTAGGGTTGAGGCCCATGTCAGCATGAGTTCGGGAATGGATCAGTGGAGTCGCCAGATTATAGGACACAGAAATCGGCGATGTTATTCTAGGCTCGCGGCCTAGTTGGGATTACGGAGTAGCCCGCAGGGGACTAAATCGGAGAATAATGGAGTCGCCACCCGGTGTGAACTAGGAAAATGATTTAAGGCCGCACTCACCCCTCGCAAGGGAAGACCTCAAACCGTTGGGTTCGGAATGGTCCCTTACTTATGCCACTTGTAATGAAAAGATTTGTGCAATAACTTAACCGAGTCTACGCAATATATTCAAGAATAACCTATACCTAGTTTTCATTCAAGAGAATAAACCATATGTCTAAGTTTGCATGCTTCAAAAATAAGTCATCATAACGGCAAGCATACGATATCACACAATAATCTCATGAGCATGTTGAATCATCAAACACGTAAAATAAACAACAACTTAAACATAAACGTAAATTAAATTCTAATTGTGAAAGTAAATAACTAAATCATGCATAAAGAAATAACGTACTAATGGCTAAATCATGCTCAAGAAATAAATAATATACTAGACTAAATCATGCTCGAACACAAGGTTAGATGAAACGAAATACGTGTGTCTCTCAAGTGGTACGTGGCATTGTATCTCGAGTGCAAACCGCAATACCGTCCATTCGGATTCGGCTACGGAATTTACGTTCGGGTTTCCATTCGATATACCGTAAAAGAGAAAACATATTCCGTTCATCCGGAAATCACATCATGCACCAATCCACAATACTCATGCGAAATAAAGAAATATAATAACTAAAAGTAAAGGAAAATAAATAAAAGGGGTGCCCTCAGGTCTAACCTCTTTAGTCGTCTATCGGAAGTGCGGTACGCGGTCGTCAGAAGGGTTGATGCTTCGCAACTCCTCCGGTTCACTGGTTCAACATTTTCCTTCGCTATTTCGCTGTTCGGGCTGTTGTTTTACTCCGTTTTATGGCTGTTTCTGGTTACGGTATTGGCTAACTATTTTTCGGTAAAACGGGACTATTTTGGGGCAGATTTTTGGTGATGTTTGGGGTAATTGCAAGGGCAGTTTATGGGGTTATATGCGGTTATGAACTGGGCAGTTTATGAGGGTTCTCAAGGCAATGGGAGGGCTGTGTGTGGTAGTAGTTTCTGTGATTTCAGGGACAGTTTCTGGGGTTGTTTTCGACGGTTGCTTTGGGGGGTTGCGCGAATGGTTTATTGAATGGGAGTTGTGCGGTTTGAAGGGTTGTTGCTGATGAAGGGCAGTGTGTGCGTGTATTTTGTGAGTGGTGTGGTGTTGTGTGAAAGTAGATGTGTGAGCTGGCGTGAGTGAGGGTAGTGTGTGCGTGAGTTTTGTGAGTGGTGTGGTGCTGTGTGAAAATGGCTGTTTTAATCGATGTGGGAGAGAGTGAGTGTCTTTGTGTGTGACATTTTGTGGTGTGATGAAGGAGGGCTGAATGAAGGCTAATTATGCGTGAAGTGGCTGAATGTTTGTGGTGTTTAGGGACGTGATGAAGGCTTACTGGTCGGTGCTTATTTGCGTGAAGGGCTTATGCGTGAGTAATAATGGCATGCTGAAGCTGTGTGGATGAGTGGTGGGGACGTGAATGAGGGTGTTTTAGTTGCTGCTTGACGTGAGTTGGAGGCTATTTGCGAGGGTTTATTCTTTGTGTTTTTGTGGGAATGAGTTAGGGGTTTGATGTGTTGATGAATGCTTCTTTTTATAGGAAAAGGGATGGGAGCTATCCTTGTTTGAAAAGGGAAGGATTTGTGTAATTATTGGAGATATTTTTAATTAGTGTGTGATAAAGAAAAATCTTTTAATTAGGGAAATGATTTGATTTAATTTGATTTCTTCTCTTTTAGTTAGGGATATGATTTGATTTATATATTTTAATTAGGGAGTGTAATTTAAGTGGATTAGGAAAGTATTTGATGGGATTTCTTTAATTTATGAGGGGATTTGGCTTGATTTATGCATGTGTTTAATGTGTGATTTTTGTTAATTTGGAATGTGAATGGGCGTGTCTTAGAGTGGCTTGGGCGTGAGTTTGGTCCATTTTGGTGGGCTTGGGTGTTTGGTTTGGTGATGTTTGGGCTTGTTGTGTGGTTTGTGGGGGGTTTGGGCTAAGAGTGTGTTTTAAAACGGAGGTCCAACAAGCAAACCTGAAGCATAAACAAACGAATTAATTCCAACAATGTGTCAATTCTTGACTATTCCCTTCCGACGTCCGCTTCCCGCGGATTCCACAATTAAAGAGGTAGTGTCTCCATGTGAGACTCATCATCGGGACTTATATGCAAAAATGCAGTGCCTACACTACCCAATTCTCCAGAAATATTCAACGAAGAATATATAATCTTTATCAAGCGTTGTATACTATGTATTACGTATTACAATCCAGTATCAGATGTCACATGTTAGGCCCGGGGCTGGAATTTTGTCTGCCCCATACGAAGCATATATCAGATCACTAGTAACTAGTCTCTTTAATCGGATAATCATGACCTTGTCATACTATCCCGATAACAGCAAAATATAAGAGTACCAGTTATGTATCATGCGTGATCATCATCTCCATATGACTGAAGTGACACTTCCATCTTGACATCACACCCAATACACTACGATTCTCAGTAAACCCAGAAGAGGCGTACACATAACCTTTTAAAGCCCCGGACGACCAAAACCAAAGCGTACTGATTGTCGCAAGTATTAGCGATGCAAGTCTCAGGTT
The DNA here is from genome assembly GCA_019454045.1 of Zanthoxylum bungeanum. NCBI lineage: Eukaryota > Viridiplantae > Streptophyta > Magnoliopsida > Sapindales > Rutaceae > Zanthoxylum > Zanthoxylum bungeanum. The sequence continues at coordinate 326,111 of SKCR01036736.1, forward strand.
AAGACCACATACACCTATCCTGATTCGGATTCCCATAGACACATAGTCATACTACCAATGGGATTCCGATGAGTCTATCCAGAGCGATGTTGTTCAATATCCAACGGCTATTAGAACCTCCTATCGCACTTGCATAAGTATCCAATACTTAAATATATGAGAACTATGTCGTTAAGCTTCCATAATACGCACAAGTGCATTACTAGTCTATTCCGCATTATCGATGTCCAGTCTCGATAATACTACGACTAGAGATATTTAATGATTAAACCATTCGTGGATTGATACTGTCTCATATCCTATTAATCTTGAACTAATCATAAGGACTTTTATCATTTATATATCTAAGTAATCTAATTACAAAATGATAAAATAGCAATTTCCTTTGTCACATAGTTAATTTGTACAAAAACCACAATGTCTTTTACAAATAGTGATGTTATGGGTCATAATTGTCCAACAATCTTCCACTTGGCTCATAGCCAATCACGCAAGTATCTAACACCTGAACTATGTACATGTCGCTCAAACTTCCGCTGAGAAACAGCTTTCGTCAGCAGATCTGTAATGTTGTCATCTGAAGTGATCTTTTTGATCTTCACATCGCCACGATGAATGATCTCACGAATCAGATGGAAACGTCGAAGTACATGCTTGGATCCTTGATGAGACCACGGTTCCTTAGCCAGCGTTATAGCCCCGTTATTTTCACAATACAAATGAACGGGCTCAGCTGCTAACGGAACTACTCTTAATCCAATTCAGAATTTTCGGATCCAAACTACCTATTTTGCTGCTTCAGCTGCAACGATATATTCCGCTTATGTTATTGAATCGGCAACAGTTTCTTGCTTGGAATATTTCCAGCTCATTAGGCAAGTATGAACTAGAAAAATGAATACATCTATTGTATGCAAACTTTGTCAATGGCAAACATTCCTCTAAAAGTTTCAAATTCATGTTAAAATTAGCGTACAATTGTTTCTTTCTTAAAATATCAAGAACATGCCTTAAATGCAGAATATGCTCATCTAATGGCTTATTGTACACTAAGACGTCATAAAAATAGATTACTACAAACCCCCTATAAATGCACACAACATGATTCTTTAATCTCATGGAAACACTATGGACGTTTGTCAGACCGAACGACAATAATAACCTCTCATATAATCTATATTTATTTTTAAAATCAATCTTCCATACATCTAACAAATCAATAGGCATAGATATGGGATGGCGATATGTTATTGTGACATTACTTATAGCTCTCTAGTCATCACACTTATGCCAAGTTCCATCCTTCTTATGCACTAGCTGAATACCTCTAATAGGTGGAAGCCCTATAGGGATATCCTCTGTAAGCATAACTCTTAACTCCTGTAAAAGAGAATAAATAGAAACTAGAAGCAAAAGGTCAGTGTTAGCATCATATGCATGGTGATCCTTATAAACTAACAGCAGGATAATCTGGCTAGCCTTGTAAGCTTTCCTTAATTCACTCTCACTCATGTAAAATCTTTTTTTCATTCTCCATTTTATTTTCTCCTTAAGTTCACTCACACTCCCTTTGAAACACTCACGATTTAGGCATCATTTTTCTCACCACTATAGTAGGCTATTGATCGCTTTGGTTTAGGCACGATAAGAATGAATTCACCATGAAGCGCAAGTCTTATAAATGGTGACACAACAAAAGAACCTCCATTTCCAATCACATCATGAAATGACAAGAAACTCATGCAAAGAATAAATACAAGCAGTAGACAAAGAAACATTAGTTAAACCCAACTCAGTCTCAAACAGCTTTGCTTCACTCTCCTTTATTTTCCCCAAGGTTGTATTTTCACTCTCTGTCTCACTGACTTTAGCCTCATTAATGATCTCACTCTCATTAAAACTCTTGGATACTACTCTAGCTTGTTGTCGTACACTCTCCTTTACAACAAATTCTTCAACCATCTCATTACCCATATTTTTCTCTAATGGCTCCATAGAATATACCTTGTCGACATAACCATGTCTTTCACTACTCGTACTCCTCTGAAAATACAACACATCATCATATGTCTGTTGTGGTGTTAAAGGAACAAGAGTAATGACTTTTTCACCACACTTGACTTTAAACCTATTCTGGTCCATATCATAAGCCACCTTGTTAAACTTATACCAAGGCTTGCCCAAAGATATATGTGTAGTACTAATAGGAACTACATCACATACCACCTCATCAACATATGTTCCCTCAACAACAAAATTTACCACAACTTTATGACTAACCTCAACCTCGCCAAATTCACCCAGCCACATGTAAGGTTTATCAAGTGGTATCAATGGTAACCCCAACTTTTCAACTATTGTAGTACTAGCTAAATTGGTAGGATCTTTTTCTACTGATGATCATACTACACGCTCTAGTGTTGATGCTGCATCTCTTGCGAAAGACAAATATCAAATATAATGTGAATGTAGCAATCTATTCCACTCGTGTTTTCACTCATTGTAATGTGAATGTGACTTACCAAATAAGCTCACAACAATGTGTAATCTTCAAGCTATCATAAATAACAAGAAATCAATATAGGGCAAACAGAGTAACGAGAGTAAGAATTAGAAAATACGTAGACTTAATTCAAAGAAAACCTAAAGCTAGAATACTGGGAGAATAGAAATCATAAACTAGTGCAACAAGCAAACAAGCATGCAAATAATTACGGACGTATGCAAATTCGAACAAAACTTTGGTGCCTCAATAGAAATTTTGATGATTTACTATTCACGGACACCCAAATGATAAAATAGAACCAACCAAATTCAACCAAAATTTTGAACTTTTATACTCGTTTTTTTGACCGGTTTGGAATTGGTATGGGACCGGTATGGTTGCTTCCTGATTCTAGTAGTTATGTTTAACTCACAGGTTAACCGGTATGTAGGCCGGTATGGACTAGTCTGGTTCCAGTAGTTATGTTTTCGAATAAGTAGACCGGTATGGAATCAATATGGAACTAGCCCGGTTTCCGTAACTATGTAATCCCTAGGTTAATCGGTATGAAGGCCGGTATGGACACCGATATGAAACTTGCCCGGTTCCAAAAGCTGTATCTAGTGTATTTTTACACTAGTATGTCGATCATGGGCGATTCAAAAAGGCAAAAACATTTAAGAAATATAAAAACTAACAAAAAAAAAGAATCAAGATGATGAAATATCTTGATGACTAATAACACACAATAAATACTATATGAAAAAACAAAAAGCAAAGATAGAAATATCAGACCTTGGAACCCCAAGCTCTGATACCAAATTACGCGGAACTCACTTGAATAATTAGGCCAAGCAAACCCCAAACAACAGATAGAACCCCAAGAACTGAGAATTTGATTTTGTAGGAACAAAACCCTTCCAAAGCCTCAAAGAAGACCCACAAAGAACTTGTCTTTGAGAACCTATAAGATTATGTCTTGTTGTGTTCTGTTAGCATGGAAACGCCACTAAGGTTGCCAAAGGGAAATCCCTCCCTTAAGCTTGAATTTTGGCTATAGCCATTCTTAAAGAAGAATTTCGAAAATGGTGGATTATTTTTCATTAAGGAAGGCAAGTTACAATATATAGTACAAGGCAAGTTACTAAAATGCCCTTAAAAGTAAAAATCAAAATCAACAAAGATGGCAAGCTTACCTAAGTCAATAAAAGTGGTTATCATGATTACAAATGTTAGAAGCAAAAAGTTAACAAAGGCAAAAAAATCAACAAATGTGGCAAGCTTTTCCCAAATAACCAAATTATCCCCTTTGTAAAAATATCCTCCAAATTTCGTGGGCTTCATGTAGCAAGGCCCAAATATGTGTCTCAAGTCCATTAAACCTTGTGTAACTCGAATACTTGGTGTCAGGCTTGATTCGACTTGATTCGTCAAAAAGGTACTTGACTTCATTGCTGGTGCCTTAATCTGGTATGACTTGGGTCAAGTGGAATAGCTTCGGAACCCCTCCATTGAAGCTGTCATGTGATGCCAATATGCCTCCAAGATGTCCGTTTCATTCGGCCATATAACTCTAAGTTAATCTTGTCATTGTTTCTCTGATCCTTTTGGCATTCTGTCTTGTGATTAGCCATTCTAGTACTTGCAATGACTCCATTATATTGTTGGCCATGTCCTTTGATGCTCCATGTGCAGCTTGGATCATGTCACTTCTCTAACCCATTCTAATTGAGGCTTGGGTATTTCTCCACCATTTTTGTTTCTCTTCATTGGAATTTTTGACCTTTTGTGATTACAAGATATTCGTCTACGTCTATTGTAAGATAAGATTTCAACATTATTACCTTCCAATAAGTATAATATGGTATAGTGTAGAGTGGAGTGGAGTTCTAGATGTTGAAGCTCATTCGGCGAAGTTTGTTGTGTTGCTTGTATAGTCCATGATCTATTCCAGAATGATTAAGTCTTTGCTAAGAAAACCTTGCTCTGATACCAAAACGAAATACCTACAAGTCTTAAATACGATATACCCAAGAGGGGTGAATTGGGTAATGAAAGAATAAATGTGGGATTCAAATTCTTTGTAATTTTAAACTATATATCAATAGTTTTACCAACTAATATAATTAACAAATATAATATGTATAGAATTTTAAAGTAAAAAAGATAAGAAAGAGAAACACAAAATTGATTTTATAGTGATTCGGCCAAATCGATTGCCTACGTCAACTCTCTTCAAGTACCATGAAGGTTCCATTTGTAGACACCAGATTTCACTTGATGACCACAATCAAAAATTATATAATGGGGCACTAGCGATCCTGCAAAATAAAAGTAGAGTGAGCGATGAGTTTTTACTCACCGGTGTGGTGGGTGCCGTAGGCAATTCGACGCTCAAGTCAGTAGTGAAGACGAGTGGTGTATAAGGTAAGAGGAAGGTCTGAGGTTACCTTTGACCTATGTGGACTGCCGTGAGGGCGGTGGGCCGATATTTGGAGGGTAGATTGCTCTGAGAGCTCAAGTAAGATCTTAAGCTTGAATGAATGTAATTATGAATTTTGCTTCCTTCTATAGACTAAGGAATAGTCTTCTAGTTGGAATAGGTGTCGTATTTATGAATGTGGGGCCCACTAACATATTTAACATTCATCTTTCGGTGATGAATCAGTTAATTATGCGAGGGTAATTAATTTATAAAGAGATGATTTTAGTTGGGTCCTTGTTGGAAAGTGGGCTGCCGTGTAGGCTTTAATTGGGCCTGTGAAGATAATTGGGTCTTTGGCCCAAATTTAATCTGGGTTGTTTGTTGAATCGGGCCTAAGAGGAGTTCAGATCCTCAGCCCAATCTTGGCCTCTGATTTGGGCTATCTAAAGGAGTTGGGCTTAGTCTGTCACATAGGATTTAAGACGATAATGCCCTTGACCTAAATTTGGCCCATATAGTTTGTCTCATACTCTCTAAGTCAATGAGTTCTTGGTTTGGAGAGTATTTGATGAGTATGTCGCTTGAGGTATATATAAAGCACGCAAGTGTACCTGGACGTTGATGTCATTTGGACCTGTCAAATGTAATATCATGTTGATGGAACTAAGTAAATATCAACAATGAACCTCAGTCGACCATATCTGGATGTTGATCTGAGAGACCGTCATAAGTTTATAAAGAATGGCCATGTCGATTGGACCAGATGAAGGCCAAGATAATCTCCAATCAACCAGACCTGCTGAGGTTTTGGGGGATTCTTCTATGTCATCTGGACCAGATGAAGGTCCAGGTCTTGATTTTGACTCGACATAAGCCATGTGGATTGTTCTCGTCGGCTGGACCAGATAAAGGCCAGGATAATCTCCAGTCGATCGGAGTCTTCAATGTCATCTGGACCAAATGAAGGTCCAGGTCTTGATCTCGACTCGACATGAGTCATGTGGAATGTTCCCGCAACTAGACCAGATAAAGGCCACGATAATCTCCAGCCGACTAGACCTGAGATGGTCCAGGGGAGTCTTCAATATCGTTTGGACCAGTTGGAGGTTCAGGTCTTGATCTCGACTCGACATAATCCATGGGGAATGTTCTCGTCGACTAGACCATATGAATGTCAGGATAATCTCTAGCCAACTGGACCTGATAAAGCTCAAGGAATTCTTCAATGTCGTCTGGACTAGATGAAGGTCTAGGTATTGATCTTGACTCGACCTGAGCCATGAGGAATGTTCTCGTCGACTAGACCAAATGAAGTCCAGGATAATCTCCAGCCGACTGGACCTGAGAAGGCCTAGGGGAGTCTTCAATATCGTATAAACCAGATGAAGGTCCAGGTTTTGATCTCGACTCGACATGAGTCCTAGGGAATGTTCCTGTCGACTGGACCAGATAAAGGTCGGGAGATCTCCAACTGACTGGTCATGAGAAGGTCTAGATGAGTCTTCTATGTCGTCTGCACCAGATGAAGGTCCAAGTTTTCATTTATGTCGTATGACATTGCCTGCAAGCTTGAAACCACGAATCATGGTTAGTAATAAGGAGAAAATACTTTTACATGTCGTTTGGAGACTGGGTCGTCTGAATGTTTTGATAGAATCTGGAAATTGTCCAATGCTACCGTTGGTTCACATTGTCATGTTCAATGGAACTCGTTTGGCATATGATGCTTCCTGTATGAAATCTCAAACATTGTCAATAGCAAGGTAATGATGTTTATAACTGTCTTCTGGATCAAAGGGAGATCTCCTTGTTATGGATGCATATTTTTCTATGTCGATTTGGAAATCTGGAGCTGATGCTACAGGTTGAAGATTCTTTATTGTTATATAGGATAATCAGAATTCAATGGATATGGTTCCATATAGCTTGAGACAAACAAATATCTTCATTTATTATATAGGGAATATGAAGGTTCATGATCTATGTGGAAGGCTAACATGTTTCAAGTTATCACAGATCCTCCATTTCAGAATGTCCCCAGTCATCGACTAGGTTTGTCTTTTCTTACTTGTAGGGCCTTAGTTGGGCTTCATGAGATTTTGGTCGATTGGACCTCATGAAGGTCCACGAGGGTCTTCACTCCATTGGACCTGATGAAGGTCTATGAGAGACTTTACTCTACTAGACATGATGAAGGTCTAAAAGAGTCTTCACTCCACTATATCTGATGAAGGTCCAAGAGAGTCTTCACTCCACTATACTTGATGAAGGTACATGAGACTTCGATCGACTAGACCTGATGAAGGTCCACGAGGCTTCGGTCGACTAGACTTGATGAAGGTCCATGAGGGTCTTCACTCCACAATACCTAATGAAAGTACATGAGATTTCAGTCGACTGAACCTGATGAAGGTCCATGAGGGTCTTCAATCCACTGGACTTGATCAAGGTTCATAAGAGACTACACTCCACAAGACCTGATAAGGTCCAAGAGAGTATTCACTCCACTGGACCTGATAAAGGTCCAAGAAAGTCTTCACTCAACTATACCTGATGAAGGTCCAAGAGAGTCTTCACTCCACTATACCTAATGAAGGTACATGAGACTTCGGTCGACTGGACCTGATGAAGGTCCATGAGGGTCTTCACTCTAATTGACCCGATGAAGGCCCATAAGAGAATTCACTCCACTAGACCCGATGAAGGTTCAATAGAGTCTTCACTCCACTGAACCTAATGAAGGTCCAAAAGAGTCTTCACTTTATCAGACATGATGAAGGACTTCCTATATAGTCTAGAGTTTATGGCAATCCATACATTTCATATGGAGAATATATGACAATCATTCCATGTCAACTGGAGAAGATGAAAAACCTTTCATGTTGTCTGAAGGATATGACAATTCATTCATATCGTCTGGAGAAGATGGCTATCCTCTCATGTCTTTTGAAAGAGATGATAATTCTGCCATGTAGTATGGGGTAGATGACAATCCATCAATGTCGTTTGAGGAAGATGACAATCATTTCATATCGTATGAAGGAGATGACAATTCATCCATGTCATCGAGAGAATATGATTATCCTTTCATGTCGTCTGAAAGAGATGACAATCCTTCCATGCAGTTTGAAGTAGATGACATTCCTTCAATGTCGTTTAGAATAGATGACAATCATTCCATGCAGTCTGGAGTAGATGACATTTCATAAATGTCGTCTAGAAGAGATGAAAATCCTTTCATACAGTTTGGAGTATATGACATTCCATCGATGTCGTCTGAGGAAGATGACAATCTTTTCATGTCATATAAAGGAGATGACAATTCATCAATGTCATCTGGAGAAGATGACTATCCTTTCATGTCATCTGGAAGAGATGACAAACCTTCCATGTAGTCTAGAATAGATGACATTTCATCAATGTCGTCCGGAAGAGATTAAAATCCTTCCATGCAGTCTGGAGTAGATGACATTCCATCAATGTCGTCTAGAAGAGATGACAATTCTTCCATGCAGTGTGGAGTAGATGACATTCCATCAATGTCGTCTGAAGAAGATGACAATTGTTTTATTTCGTATGAAGGAGATGACAATTCATCCATGTAGTCTGGAGAAGATGACTATCCTTTCATGTCGTATGCAGGAGATGATAATCTTTCATAAGGTCAGGGTCTGTGGATCCATCATATATCCTCATATCTGGGGGCTGAACTTCTGTGGGAGTTCTATGGAAGTGATGGTCTCTAAGAAAGGAGTGTCCGAAATTATACCAGCTCGACTTTTTCTCACTGGTAGTCTGACACCATGTAGACTGGAGAAAATTGATTCTTTGAACTCTGGCATATCTGTTAGGGTTGGTGCTCGAAGTACCAATCATGATCGTATTTATGTCCGATTCATATATAAGAACAATTTCTTTTTTCCATAATATTACTTATTTAATTGTAGCACCTCTTGTCTTTTATATACATATTCGATCTAATTATGATTAGATTGAAACTAAATCTGATTTAGTGATACGTGTATATTAGACAAAGACCCTAGGATTTACAATATAGTGCGCAGTTACAACGTAGTTTATAATTGACATTGTGAAGCGTCCCTATAAGTTGTATATCCTTAAATAAAGTTCCTGGTCAAGATTTACTAACACGGGTCGGTTAGTAAAATCCATTGAGACCAGTACATGTCGTATATTGTGACTTGGTCCAATGGTTTATCCCAATGAACCATGAGTCTCGGGAGACTCGTATAGACATGTAGGTGTTTATTTGATAAACATTGAACGACTCACTGAAGATTTCCTAATATATGGTACACCACCGTCAATAGGAATCTTCTCGAGTTGAGCAAGCATAGTGGTCCTTAGACTTGAGATACAATTGTGGATATATGAGTTATCCTCCACACTTTGATGGCAGTCACGTTATTGATCTATTTATATCAGGCCTCCGCCTGTTCGTTGGGTGTAGACTGATGCTCATGATATCATGTGAGTATCAAGATAGAATCCGTCAGTCCTGTGTATAGGGCATATGCATCTTACACGTGTTTACGATCAAGTAAATTCATGGCCGTGGTATAACTTCGGAAATCAATTCCGAGTGTTATTTAGAGATCGTAAATTTGAAAAGTCGACTATATTATACCGAAAGGATTTGACGTTCTTATCTATATCCCACGTATAGTATGGATAGCATGTGACAAAGGGATTATATGTATGCAATGACCTTGACTTGCATAGTTTAACGAGATTATCTGTGGTCGTCATAATTCATGAGTTGGTGAATTATGGACACGAAATTGAATTTTGTGATGGATAAACCTAAACTTAGAAAGTCCCACAATATGAAGTGTACTCGTTGAGCACTTGGGCAACACGTTATGAATAATACAAATTATTCATATTACTTCATCAGATTAAGTGAGTTAATTCGAATCGTTTAAACGGTTAAACGATAACACATGCATTATGGATTTTGGTCATTTAATAATTATTGTGTATTTGTATTTGATACATAATTTGATTAGATACACATTAATTAATTGTCTAATAAGACTTTGACACATGCCATTAATATATGTATTTGTTATTTAATGTAAATAAAAATACATATATATTATAATTATATTAATTAATTATTTAAATATTTAAATGTTAAATATTTGAAAAATTAATTGATAAAATTTTTCATAATTGTTATGAAAAATGTTTAATTATTATTGGTGACACATGTCATGATTTAATTAAACTTTAGGTGTGAAAATATGATTTGTTAACATAAAGTTTGATTTTGTTTAATTTGATTAAAATGAAAATGACCAAAATACCCTTCCTATTTACTCTAAGTCGGTCATGGGAATTTTTAAAAGTAAAAAATCTTTCATTTCCTTCCATGGAAGCCTAAGGCCGAAAACTTCATCCAAAACACTCTCCAAATATTGCTTGATGATTCAAGTAAAGGAAAAGAAGAAAATCAAGAAAAAGGCTAAGGAATTAAAGGATTAAAGGTAATTATACAAATCCCTAAGCTTAGAAATTTTGTTTCTTGTTTCTTGAAGATCTAGTGAGATCTAGAGTTTCTTCTTTTCTATAAATTTGGGGCTTTTGGTTTTGGAGGATGGATTTTGAGGCATATAGCATGTGTGAAGTTGATTTGGGTGATATTATTGTAATATTTATCCAATTTGATCATTTGATGATATGTTTCCATTCTAGAGTGTTATTACCACTCTTGTAATGCCTAGAATTATCCTTGGGTGGTTCATTTGTGGTGACTTTAGTTGGTGTTTAGATTAATTAGATTAATGTTGAAAAAGTTGGATTAAAGCATAAAAAATTGACATTTTTGGTTTCTGGATCAAATTTGGAAAATGTAGGTTTATGTTGATGAAATTGATGTCATATAAATATATTGGATGTGTTTTGGGTGTTGGAACATTTTTCGAAAATTGTTTCGGGGTTGAAATAAGCAAAAACGGTGAAAAACGGCATTACCAGGTGACTTTTGAGCCAACCGGGTGACGGCTGTCTAAACAGTGAATTTTTCACTGTTCGGGCAGCCCATGAACTGCCCTAATACTATTGGGGCTTATTTGGGCAGCCCTCATATGTATTGGATAGTCGGTTCGGTCAAAAACATGTTTTATGTCATTTTGCGGAAAACCATTTTCGTAAAAGTTTCGCGACATTTCATGTATATTTATGTCACTATTTGATATCGAATAAATGTGTTTAGGAGAAATATGAATGAATTATTCATATTGGATATTGAATAATTCATTCGGTAATTTAAAAGATTTTAAAATTACGATTTTGCCCCGAACAGCGCTTCCGCCGCGCCCTTTGCCCAAAAACCCAACAATATTCTTGCGTATAGAGGAGGCGACTTATTGTGCTCGGTCGGTTGAAGAGATATGGTGACTTCTTTGGTGATGCTGGAGGCGGTTCTCTGGTGGTGGATCGTCTCTCGCCACATCGTTGAATGCTCCTAAGAGGTTGGTTTGAATTGCAGGATTGCTGGGACATTCCGGAATTTCGCGTTGCTATGAAGTTGAAGCAATTTACTCCAACTGCTTCTGGAGGCTTATGTAGGTACTTCGCATGGCCAAGTTTTCTTCCTTCAAAGCTCGTAACCGTTCTTGGAGAATGGCCAACTGAGCCACCATATGGTCTGGTGTCCGCTCGCTGCTTGAAGCCATGAGTAGCTGTGTTTGTAAGGATCACAGACTGAGAGATCTTTGCTTGCTATAAATCGCTAAGGCCTCACGGTGGGCGCCAAATTATAGACACTGGATTTCATCTAATGACCACAATCGAGAATTTATATGATAGGGCACTAGCAATCCTGCAAAACAAGGTAGAGTGAGCAGGGAGTTTCTACCCACCGGTGTGGTGGATATCATAGGCACTCCGACGCTGAAGTCAGTAGTGAAGACGAGTGGTATATAAGGTGAGAGCAATGTCTGAGGTTTCCTTGATCTCTATGGACTACCGTGAGGGCGGTGGGCCGATATTTGGAGGGTAGAATGCTTTGAGAGCTCAAAAAAATGTTTAAGCTTGAATGAATGTAATTCTGAATTAGACTAAGGAATAGTCTTCCAACTGGAATATTGGTCGTATTTATGAAGATGGGGCCTACTAACATGTTTAATATTCATCTTTCGGTGATGAATCAACTAATTGTGCGGAGAGCAAATAATTTTTGAAGAGACATTTTTCGGTTGGGTCCGGAAAGTGGGGCGCCCTCTAAGTTTTAATTGGGTTTGAGAAGATAATTGGGTCCTTGGCCCAAATTTAATCTGGTTTGTTTGTTGAATAGGGCCTGAGAGGAGTTCAGATCCTTGGCCCAATCTTGGCCTCGAATTTGGGCTATCTAAAGGAGTTGGGCTTTATCTGTCACATAGGCTTTAAGACGATAATGTCTTTGGCCCAAATTGGCTCGTACACCATTAAACCTCAATAAGTTTGTAACACAGAGATCTTTCTTACAAGGCTTCTCTTTACCTTTACAACGATATCTTCCATCGAGAGTATTCACCAACTCACGCAAGGAATTACACTAAGAGGTCTTTCTTCCAAGGCTCATATTTAACCTTTACAATAATTTCTCCCTTGAGAGTAATCACCACTCACACAAGGGAATCTCATAAAAAGTGTTTGATAAAAAATTATCACACAACTTGGACACTCACAAAAAATTATAAGGAAGATTTAAATGTGAGTATTTCAACCCAAATGAATCTAATCTCTCTAAAGTGTATATGAAAATGAAGTATAAGCTTATTGATTTTGATAGTGTAAGATGTTGAAGATTCACAAAACTCTTTTTGAAAGTGTTTGAAGATTTTAGAAGTATGCAAAAGAAGTATGAAAATTGTATTTTTCTCCATATGTGTTCTATTATGCAAAAATGAAATTAAGACAATTTATAGGCTGCAAACTGGAAAGATCTGTTATACAGTGCATAGACCGGTATGCCAGTCTGACAGGGCGGTATGCTTGTCTAACAATTCAAACGGCTATTGAGAACTCGATCGTTGAGCATTCAAACAAAATAATTAATCGGTATGGTCACCAGTATGGACACCAGTATGAAGTGGCCCAATTCCAGAATATGTGCAAACTGCTCAGCTCACCAATATGGGACTGGTATCCTGGTTCCAGTGTAGGTATTCTCAGTGATTATCGGTATGGGACCGTTTTCATGGTTCCAGTAGCTATGTCTTTTGGTCAGTCACCCGTACGCCGGTTCCAGTGGTTGTGTCTCATGATCCCAGTTATCTGTATATCGGTATAGGGACTGATATGTCGGTTCCAATACATAGAATAATGTAAAAATGATTTAAAGCTTTTATGTACTTGACCCTAAATGCTCTATATGATTATGCATGAATCCTAAGATTTTAGAGACACTTAGATAAGAACTCACTTATATAGAGAGTTCTAAGCTACGAGACTTTTATCTTGCAATTGCAGCATTAAGCTCTATTTTCTTATTCACTTTGCTTCGAAATCATTTTGTTCTACTTTATAAATGTTGTATTGATGTTATGAGTGTTGCGACATCAAAATATTTCTAGGGTAAAATTATGCGTCAAGATCTTACCAATCTCCGTTATAATTTCCCTTTCATAAACCACCAACAAAGTTAGTGTGTGTTGCACTAATTAAAATCTTCAAGTTATAATGATGGTAGGACCTTGATTATAAGTCGTGGTGCGGCGACTTCGGGTCGCTCCTATGACAAAAGATATTGTATTATTGAACGAATAAAAATAAAGAAACCCAAAATAATTAAATGATCATTCACAACAGTGGCCTTAGGGAGTTTATGATGGCGATGAGACCAAAAGTGATTTGAGGAGAGTCGATACAGGCAGTCAGCTGAAATCTTTAAATTTGACTTAAAATTAGGATTCAAATTCAAGAAAAAAATTCAATTTTTAGTATATTATATATATATATATATATATATTATTTATCATAAGGATTCCATTTTAAAAATTCGTCTACCACACTGTAAAATTTAAGACAATTCATGACCAATATGTGTGGGATTGCCGTTCATAATGCAGCTTTTGTTACAATAGACGCTAGGGCATCGTGACCAATATTGTCACCACTCGCTCAAACACAATGCGTTGGATCCCATGCTAATTTGACCTGCGTTGAGCGTAAAAATCTTGTGTCTCAAGTGCATTTATAAATATGTATAATTAGAATTATGATCTCGTGTTAAGCTGAGTACTAAATCATCAATCAAGTGATAAGTCGGATCATAGATGATTCAAGTTAAATAAATCGTAATAGTTGATTTAATGTTGAGCTCAACATAGAATCCTAACATTACACTCGTACATCTGTGTTGAAGGTACTATTTGCTAAATTTGATCTTAGATAGTCTAGCGGAATTTAAATCCCATTTTGAGTAATATATATATTCCATGTAATATAAACCATATATCCTTGTAAACTTGTTTTTAAGTTATAATTTGATCTTTAAAAATTGAAATCCTGTCTTCCGCTACTAATGAGACTAAAAACGGAAGTATGGAATCTCATAATCACACTTTGCATATTGCAGGCTGATATTTTGTTCAAATGTTTCAGTATTAGTATCATAGGAGCAACAAAAGACTTGAGAACAATCGAATACAAAAAGAAACTCATCAATTTATCAAGTATATGGATGATGCATTATGAGTTGTGTTCAATGAGGAAATGCCAGGTTTAGGGTTTCTGTTGATTGTGGTGAGAGAGTCATCAAGCATTATTAATTTAAGTATCAAGATATGTACCTACCTCCACTCTCCAGGCATGATTTGTAAAGTTAATTAGCTAATGCAAAAAAAAAAAAAAAAAAAAAAAAAAAAAAAAAAAAAAAATAATAATAATAATAATAATAATAATTTAGGATGTGCAATGCATGTCATGTCCCCCATAGAGGCCACTGCAAATAAAAATGAACCTTTACCATCATTCCACTAGGGGATAGAAAGGATCAAATTAAGCAAATAGTAGTTTCAAGATATTTCTTGTGTTGGATTGTATTAGGCTCTCTAGCAAGTTCTTGTTACATATGCTATAGCTTGAACCAAGCACATGTTTGATATCATAATCAAAATTAATATTCTTGTTATAGAGTCACCCAAATATATATAACTAATTAGTCATGGCATGTTCTTGAGTTGATTAGCCGTGATAATTATTTTTAATTAGTAGTGAAATCAAAATTTTAATTCAAAAGAGGCCAAAACATAAAATCCTAAAAATGGGTTACAATTATATTCTCTATTTTTTTCTATTGAAAAAAAAAGGTTTTGGGGGCTAAGTCCTATTAGGCGTCAACATAGTTCTAGAAATGTAGGAAACTCCGACGTCAAATCACCCGACTTCGGCTTAAGTGGAGCAGGTAATCTCCGGTTACCCCAGGTTCTTATAAAAAATTCTCCCATTAGACTCGAATCCAGGACCTGATAATCAAGTTCTAAGCGATTTGTTACCAAACCATACCCTACTCCATTTATCCATAGAAAAGTTATTTTGTCCATACAGACAAATTAGTAAAACACTCTATTTTGGTGCACCGATTGTTTTTCCTGTTCGGACACATGGTCATCCTATATCCCAAATTAGGCATGCGTAATTGTAGAGAAATATTTATAGGAGGGTTGGATAATCTTGTCTATTAGATTAATCTTTTGATTAGTTAAGCCTAATGTGGAAGATAATAGTGTTGTTTTGAAAATCGGCAATCTAATACTCAATCTATAGCACTCTCAATGTGGAATTTCCGAAGATCTTGCAAGGAACAACATTAATTTATACAAAGTAAAAAAAATAATCAATCACATACAACATGAGTGCCGTTGTAAACAAGGAAACAAACTTACAAGATTAAAATAAAATAATAGCCTAAAAATTGTGCTTAATTGCTATTAGGTTTATTTACATTTTAATATTAACTCATAGTAAAAATTGGGTGTTGTGAATTTTTAATAAAATATTATATTTTACTACTAGATTTATGATAAAATAATATTTTATTATTTTTTGTCAAAATTTTAATTGACTGTTACATTTTAATATAAATGTCAACTAACGGAAAATTAATAAAATTTTAGATTTTGAATAATTTTAGTAATAAAATATTATTTTATCATAAGATTAGTAGTAAAGTATAATATTTCAAAATTCATAATATTCAATTATTATTTTACCATGAGTTTAATAATAAAATATAAATAACCTTAATTATTGTTGCACCACTACATTTTGCTAGTGTTAGTGCCATTGTGTTTATCCGAATATCTAATCATCTACTACAAATTGTGTAAAGTTGATATTGTTATCGTCCATTTGGTCATTAGTTCGAATACTGTTAGTTTGCGGGAGCTTTATACACTGGATAAACGAAACTGTTTCACAGAGAGTAGCATGATACATGCATGCTTGCACACTAACACGTAACACACGCGCTTACAGTACAGCTTGCACAGTTCACTTTGTTGGTTTTTTTGTTGGCAAATTCCGTAACAATCTGAGTTGTAATTAGTCTAGAAGTGCTCGGGTGTATTGCTGTCACTGCAGAGGATTTATCAGAGCTGCGTTCGTGATTCGTTCGTGCGAGCGTTCGAACACTATTCGTTAGTGGCACGTTCTTCTCAGTGTTCGAACGTATTTCGTTTGTGGATTGTTCGTGTTTTGGTTCGAACGGTGTCATTCCAGAGAGAAATCGTTCGAGGCACGTTCTTGGTGCGTTCGAACTGGATCATTCCAGAGAGCATCTGTTTGTGTCACGTTCTCATTTCGTTCAAACGAACTCATTCCAGAGACTTCCTGTTCGAGTTGCGTTCTTGTATTGTTCGAACTCCCTTTGAAAATTTTATCGCGATCGAATCACGTTCTTTGTGCGTAGGAACGCCAGTCGCATCTTCTGTTTTCAAGATGCGCTTTTTAAACCTAATTTTCCTTTTACAAAACCCTACTTATAAAAGGATTCTTTCACCACTTTTTCAGTTGAGGAAAACACATTAACCTAAACTCATTTGCTTTTGTTTTCCCTTTTCTTATTGAAGATCACTCCTTAAGATTAAATCTTATTTCATATGAGTGATCTTCTCGCATCTTCACCATTCACCATTCACCATTCACATATAATTGCCTAGCAGATTCAATCCACTGAGGCTTCAGAAGGTCTGAAGGAAGTTGCTTGGTACATGCTCGAGGAGTTCCTTGGGCGATTACAGCTGTGGGAATAGAGTCGGCAAAGTTATTGCTTTAGGTCTTTTCACCATCTCTGTAAGTTTTTCTCATATAGTGGATTTGGGTGGTAGCCTATACCCGGAGTGGTTTTTTACTCTCACGAGTTTTCCACTTCGTAAACAAATCTACTTGTCTCCATTTTAGTTTTACTACAGTTTATTTTGTGTTATTGATTTATTCCTTATTTGATTTGTGTACATTGTGGTTGATTGTTTTTCCATTGTTGGATCTCTATTCGAAACGTGTTTTGGATAGTGTAGTATTTTTAATTTCCGCTCGTTACACCTATTCCCCCATAAGTGTGTAGGGTCATAATATTGTTATTTTCAATTGATATCAAAGCCTGACATCGGTCATTGACCCTTTTCCAAATGGATAGAAGTCAACCATTGAATTGCCCCCCATTCTTTAATGGGACTGAGTATTCCCACTGGAATGTTCGTATGAAAGGATTCCTAAAATATCTAGATGAGAGAGTGTGGATGTCGGTGGAATATGGGTGGAAACCACCTGTAGTCACAGTCAATGGAGTTCCCTCTCCAAAAGACAAACTCTCTTGGTCCAATGAAGAGTTTGATGAGTGTAATAGGAATAGCAAAGATATCAATGCCATACATGGCGCTATTTGTACTTCTGAGTTTAGAATGGTTTCCATGTGTGAAGTGGCCAAGGATGCTTGGGACATTCTGGCTACTGTTCACGAGGGCACATCGTCCGTTAGGAACAACAGATTACAAGATCTAGCCACCAGGTTTGAAATGGCTCGGATAAAGGAGGATGAAACCTTCGATGAATTTTATGCTGAAATAAATGACATTGTCAATTCTAGTTTTAACTTAGGTGAAATTATCCCCACAAACCGTATTGTTAGAAAAATCCTTAGATCACTCCTTGAAAAATTTCTGCCTAAAATCACTGCTATAGAGGAGAGCAAAGATGTAGATAAGCTGAAACTAGATGATCTTGTGGGTAATCTTCAAGTTTACGAGAGTAAACTCTCAGGGTTTAGAAAGTCCAAAAATATAGCCATGAAATCTGTGAAAGTTGAAAAACGCGATATATCAGATGATGACAAAGACACATCTCTTTCAGATGCTGACATGGTCATGTTTGTGAAAAGATTTAAGAAATTTTTGAATCCTAAGAATAATGGCAATGACACTGATAAGCGGTGGACTGAGAAATCTAGAGACAGTAACCGTCGTTTTAGGACGGGTAGGAAGGAAATTAGAGATGAGAAGGATAAGAAATCTCAAATTGTTAGGTATCATGAGTGTCAAGGTTTTGTTTATATTCACGCTGAATGCCCTGCCTTCTTGAAGTCGAAAGGAAAGAAAGCCATGACAATGTCTCTTTCTAATGAAGACGAAGAAGATGAGGAAGATTCTGATGACTCAGGATCATAAATGAATTTCTCTCACATGACATTTACCTGCAAAGTGAATGATCATGAGGAAGTTGGAGCTGTCAATGAAACTATGGATAGATCTGAGTGTTTTGAGAAAAGTGACTCAGAGAATGAGGAAGATATCCAGACAGCATTCACTGAGTTATTCAATGAAAGTTTGAGCATCAAACAGACAAATTCTGAAATGACGAAAAAACTTAGAGAGATTGAACTCGAAAGAAATGAGGCTCAAATCAAACTTGAAAAAAGTCAGATAGTTGTTGCTGAGCTCAAAGAAAGAAACAAGGGATTGGAAGTCAGGATCAAATCTTTAGAAAAAGAACTTGAACAGACTCAGTCACAACTGTCTACTTTCTCCTGTGGGTCTCAAAAGATTGATCATATGATAGGGTTAGGTGTGCCATCTGGTGTCAAGAGAGGTCTAGGTTATGTTAAGACTGATGACAAGAGTGCCTCTACTTCGAAAACTGTTTTTATTTCTGCTGAAAACTCTAGTGCCAAAACTGTTAGAGAAGTTTCCCCTAGAACATTAGGTGACCAACCTATCACTATAAACAACCCTACTGAAGATCAGCCAAAAGTCTCAGATGCTCAACCTAGGTTTGTTCCCACATGTCACTACTGTGGCAAAATAGGTCACACCCGACCTAAGTGTTTCAAGCTCAAAAAGGACAACTCTAAATCTAGGAAGACTTCTCACCAAAAAATTCTAGCGATTTAGCTCAACAAGTCTTTAAACTAGCTCGTCAGACCAAAGTCATTAGTGAAAAATTAGCCTTGTTGACCAGGAACTCAGGATCTAATAAAGATTCCAGACAGGCTTGGGTTAGGAAGGAAGAGTGTTATGTTTCTCACATAGCCCTCAAGGCTAGGGACAACCAAATGTGGTACTTTGATAGCGAATGCTCCAGACACATGTGTGGAGATAAAGCTATGTTTGTGTCCCTTGAAGAAACCATGACTGGGAATGTTACTTTTGGTGATGGAGGAAGGGCTCTGATTATGGAGAAATGGAGAATTTCATTGCCTGGTTTTCCCGTCCTTGATGATGTCCTGTATGTGGAAGGATTGACATCCAATCTATTAAGTGTTAGTCATTTATGTGACACTGGTCTAGATGTTCGCTTTGAGAAGAAAACGTGTTCTGTGTTCAATGCCCAAGGCGAGTGTATTATTAGGGGTCTTAGAACTACCAACAACTGCTATGGGATTTTAGTTGGTCAATCCTCTGTGTGTAATGTTGTTCGTTTAGATGAGATTGACTTGTGGCATCAAAGGTTATGACACATAAATTACCATGACCTATCGAAATTTTCAAAATGGAACCTTATTATTGGTCTTCCTAAATTAGAAAAGAAGGGTAATCATGTGTGTGGCCCGTGTCAGTTAGGAAAACAGACTAAAGCTAAGCATACTCGTGTCTCTCACATCCTTACCAAAAGACCTTTAGAACTTCTTCATATAGAACTTATGGACCTTTCCAAGAGCGAAAGTCTAGAGGGTAAAAAATATATTATGGTCGTGGTGAATGACTTTTCTAGATACACTTGGGTTGACCTTCTTCGGGAAAAATCTGAACCTGCTGAAATCATCCAGGTCTTGTGCAGAAGACTTATGAATGAGAAAGATCTGAATATTTCTAGGATTCGAACTGACCATGATCGTGAATTCCAAAATTCCAGTCTTGGATCTTTTTGTGCCAACAAGGTCATAAAACATGAGTTCTCTGCCCCTATCACTCCTCGGCAAAATGGAATTGTTGAGAGGAAAAACAGAGTTATCCAGGAAATGGCTCGTGTCATGATTCACAGCAAAGGGATTGCCTTGCATTTTTTGGGAGAAGCTGTGTGCACAGCCTGTCACATTATCAATCGTGTGGTTCTAAGACTTGGAATAGAGAAGACTTCTTATAAAATATGAAAGGGTAAGAAACCTACAGTCAAATACTTCAAGGTTTTTGGTAATACTTGTTACATTCTGAAAGACGAAGAAAATCTTGCGAAGTTTAATGCCAAAAGTGATGAAGGCATGTTCTTAGGATACTCTCAGAACAGAAGAGCCTATAGAGTTTTTAATAAACGTACTTTTACGGTTATGGAAACTGTCAATGTGACTGTGGACGATGCTGAATGCAGTCCTGATAATGAGAAGGAGATAGTCCACATTATTGACAGTAATGAAGAACCTGATGTTATAGGACCTTCTAACAACACGACTAAACCTGATCATTCTGAACAATGTGCTTTCCCTGAGAGCGACAAATCTCAAGAGTTGGTCCCGTCATCTCGTGTTAAGCTAAATCATCCTAAAGAGAACGTTCTGGGTGATGTTGCTGAGGGTTTGAGACTACATGGGAGATTGATTAATCAATTATCATTTACTTGTTACGTGTCTCAGATTGAGCCCAAAAAGGTTGAAGAGGCTCTTTTGGACGAGAAATGGGTGAATGCCATGCATGAAGAATTAAATCAATTCACTCGTAATGATGTCTGGCACCTTGTCCCTAGACCCAAGAATACTAATGTGATTGGAACCAAGTGGATCTTCAAGAACAAGACTGATGAACAAGGTACCATAACTAGGAACAAGGCTCGTCTAGTGGCTCAAGGCTATACCCAGGTTGAAGGGATAGATTACGACGAGACATTTGCTCTAGTGGCCAGTTAGAGTCTATTCGTATTCTTCTTGCTATTGCATGTAGTATGAAATTCAAACTCTATCAGATGGATGTCAAAAGTGCCTTCTTGAATGGTTTCCTTCAAGAAGAAGTTTATGTAGAACAACCCAAAGGATTTATGGATACTGATCATCCCGACTTTGTCTATAAGTTGAAGAAAGCTTTGTATGGTCTCAAACAAGCTCCTAGAGCTTGGTATGATCGTCTCACCTATTATCTCTTAGATCACAGCTACTCTCGAGGGGGAGTTGACCGAACTATGTTTATTCGAAAGGTCGATGGCATAATCCCTATTGCTCAAGTTTATGTCGACAACATCATTTTTGGTTCACCTCGTGACTCTCTTGCACATGAGTTTGCCAATGACATGACACAATAGTTTGAGATGAGCATGATAGGAGAGCTCAATTATTTTCTTGGGCTCCAAGTTAAGCAACTTGGAAATGAGACGTACGTCTCCCAATCCAAGTATGCTAGGAATCTTGTCAAACGTTTCGGTTTGGAAAGTAAGAAACACACTAGAAATCCCATGAGTACTAGTTTGAAGCTTACTAGTGATTTATCTGGCAAGAGTGTGGATCATACACTGTACAGAAGTATGATAGGTAGTTTGTTGTACTTAATAGCAAGCAGACCTGACATTACTTTTAGTGTGGGAGTTTGTGCTCGATTTCAGGCAAATCCTAAGGAATCTCATTTGAGCGCTGTAAAACGTATCATTCGTGTTGTTTGGGTGTCCTTTTGTGTAGGGCATGCATGTTTTAGGGTTTCATTTTTCGGGCTCGGTTGGTGTCGCGTTCGAACCATCAAGAACTCCGTTCGAACACACTGTGGTCCCTTTACACTGTGTTCTAACCTGCTTCTGTTTCTTCTTCTCTTGTGTTTTTAGATGCCTAAGAATTCGATTCCCTCCAAGAAGCGTCCTCGCGATTCTCTTCCTCGTGATCGCTTTCGCAGTCCAGCGGCTACTCGTCTGTTTGATGATCAGTTTTCTAGGCGCAGCTGTGGGAACACAGAAACTGGGGCGACGCATGCTGTCCCGGGCTCGCGGCCCGGTCGGGAGTACGGAGTAGCCACGAGGGACTAAACCGGAGAATAATGGAGTCGCCACCCGGTGTGAACCGGGAAAATGAGATTTAAGGCCGCACTCACCCCTCGCAAGGGAAGACCTCAAACCGTTGGGTTCGGAATGGTCCCTTACTTATGCCATTTGTAATGAAAGGATTTACATAATAATTTAATCAGGCTTAAGTAACACTTATTCCTAAGAATATCATGCTTCTATATTCATGGGTACAAAATAACACTCATACATACATTTCGCATATATCTCATATCTAATAACACATGTCTAACAAAATACCTCAAAGTAACAATGAACATACAACTTCATTCAGCATATCATATTCATGAAAACACAAGCATACATAATATCCGCACAAGCATACATGTGAGCACTATTCCAAGTGATACGTGAAATTGTATCCCAAGTACAGACCGTATTACCGTCCATTCGGAATCGGCTACGGAATTTATGTCTGGGTTTCCATCCGATATATCACAAGAAATAATACTCCAAAGTCATCATGGCATAGGCATATGAATCGTAATGCGTTAAATCAAGACCAAGGCAAACGACGCAACTAATGGAATAAACATGTTTTTCATTATTATGTGCACAAAGATAAGAATGACTATGTGTGGTTCCATAAAAAATCACCTAAGAAACAATTATACATGGCATGTGATGAAGATATCTCAGTTCAGTGTGTTCACGTTCGTGTAGCGTTCGTAAACGCGTTCGAACGGAAATGAAACAGAATGCTCACGTTCGAGTAGCATTCGTAAACGCGTTCGAACGGAAATGAAACAGAATGCTCGCGTTCGTATGGCGTTTGATAACGCGTTCGAACGGAAATGAAACAGAATGCTCACGTTCGTATGGCGTTCGTAAACGCGTTCGAACGGAAATGAGACCTGATGCATGATAAGGAAAAAATGCATGCGCGTTCGAGTTGCGTTCGTAAACGCGTTCGAACGGGAACATACCTGATGCATAAAATGGGACGCAATACATAAACAACAAAATAAAGGGGCGCGGCGAAGTACTGCCGTAAAGGTGGCCTTTTGGGGCTCTTGATCTCTCAAAGAGAGGACCTTTAGACCAACATACTAAGCCCATGCGCGTCACATCACATCATGCATACAAACATAAAGACAATCATATTATTCTAAGTATGTCCGATTGAACGTGTCTTGCATCCAACCGAACACACATCAACCGGCGCGGCAAAGCATTGTGGTAAAGGGCTTTAACCCCTCCCCATAGGGGATCTTTCATTCCACTTACTAAGCCCATGCGCTCGATTGAGTCATGCATAAATAAGCAACATGCAGAATTTAAGTGTTTAAAAATAATAAATAAAAGCAACACAAAACAAGAGAATGTGCCGTTTACTCAAGTGGTACGTGGAGTTGTATCCCAAGTACAGACCGCACTACCGTCCATTCGGATTCGGCTACGGAATTTACGTCTGGGTTTCCATCCTATATACCACAAGAGACGACACTCTTCCATTTCATTCAAGCCACAACATGCATCCATAAACGACTCTCATGCGAATAGAATTCAATAATAATAACAAAAACGAATATAAACTAATGAAAAGGTACCCTCAGGTCTAACCTTTTAAATCACCTCTCGGATGTACGGTACACGATCGTCGGAAGGGTGGATGCTCCGCAACTCTCCCGGTTCACTAGTTCACTGTTCTCGTTCGTTGTCTTACTGTTTTGAGTCGTCGTTCTCCGTCTTTTGCTATTGTTTCCTTGTGGTTTCGCTGCCGTTTCCTCTTTATCTTTTGCTTACTGTTTTTTTGGGTGTCTTCTTCCTGTAATTTTCTCGTGTGTTGTGTATGAGCTAGGGACTAGGGACTAGAAGGTTGGTGAAGGGTTCTTTTTATAGGCAAAAGGGTTGGGCTTGACAAGGAAATGGATTTGGCTAATTAAAGAGGGATTTGATTTGGTTTGGTTAAGGGAAGTCAAAGATTGAGGGGGGGACAAATCTTGGCTAGATAGGGAAGGTTGAATATTTGATTGGCTTGGTTTAGGAATACAATATTTTAAGTTAGGAATATATTGGTTGATTGATTTTAACTTGGTATGATTATATTTTTGATTTAGTATGTGATTTGTTTAAATTAGGCATGATTTTAGTTTAAGTTGGTAATTGCTTATTTTATGTTTGGTATATGTTTTATTTAATTATTTAATTATTTAATTATTATCTTATTTAGTTAATATTTTACTTAATATTTATTTATTTAAATTGGGATGTGTTTTATGGGCTTTGGGGGGCTAATTGGGCTGGATGTGAGGCTAGCAGCAAAACCAGAATTACCGACACCGTTCGAACGCTTCCTCGAACGCGGCACGAACGCCCGCAATCTGTTTGACGTTCGAACGTAAACACGAACGCAGCACTAACGAAAACAGTGAACCTTATTTATTCTGAATTTCCCCTTCCGATGTCCGTTTCCCGTGACCTCCGTGACTTAAAAGGTAGTGTCTCCAAAATGAGACTCATCATAGGGACTTATGTGTAAAAATGCAGTGCCTACAGTCGCCCCCACTTTGATGGGACTTGTGTAATGTGCAACAGTGACAATCCTATCAAAGTTATGCAATGCATTTCTACTTACCTGGCTCGCCAGCTGCCACTTGACTTACCATGTGTTGAGTTGATTTGGGTGGTGAGGTGCTGCGACCCCTGGTTCATTCCCGAACTGTGTTGTGATGTGGTCCATTCCTGAACCGTTACCGTAAGGTGTCCATTCCCGAACTGTTACTGTAAGCTGGTCCATTCCCGAACCGTGCTTCCATTCTTGGAGTGCCATTCCCGGCTTGTTCATTCTTGAACTCTGCTCCGTTCTTGGATTGCCATTCCCGGCTTGTTCATTCTCGAACTGTGTTGAGATGAGGCTTTATTCCTCCCGAGCTTTATTCCCGAACTGTTGAGATGAGGCTTTATTCCTCCCGAGCTTTATTCCCGAACTGTACTGACATGAGACTTTCTTCCCCTTGAGCTTTGTTCTCAAACTTATACTGATATGAGGCTTTCTTCCTCTTGAGCTTTGTTCTCAAACTATACTGACATGAGGCTTTTATTCCCCTGGGCTTTGTTCCCTGACTGTGTTAACTGTGGGCTTTGTCCCCGAACTGTACTGAATGTGGGCTTTATTCCCGAGTTTGTAGGCTTTCTTCCTGAACTGTACTGAATGTGGGCTTTATTCCCGTACTGAGCTGAATGCAGGCTTTCTTCCTGGACCGTTACTGTAAGGTGGTCCATTCTCGAACTGTTACTGTAAGTTGTTCATTCCTGAACTGTTATCGTGAGGTGGTTCATTCCCGAACCGTTACTGTAAGGTGGTTCATTCCCGAACCGTGCTTCCATTCTTGGAGTGCCATTCCCGGCTTGTTCATTCTTGAACTGTCCATTCCCGGACCATATCTCCATTCTCGGAGTGTCATTTCCGACTTGTTCACTCTTGAACTCTGCTCCATTCTTGGATTGCCATTCTCGGCTTGTTCATTCTTGAACTGTCCATTCCCGGACTATATCTCCATCCTCGGAGTGCCATCCTCGCTTGTTCATTCTTAAACTGCCCATTCCCGGACTATATCTCCATTCTCGGAGTGCCATCCTCGGCTTGTTCATTCTTGAACTGCCCATTCCCGGACTATATCTCCATTCTCGGAGTGCCATCCTCGGCGTGCTCATTCTCGAGCTGTCCATTCCCGGACTATATCTCCATTCTCGGAGTGCTATTCTCGGCAGAACTGATCTGATGTAATGTGGGCCTCGACCCTGGGACTCATTCCCAAACTGTGTTTGATGTGGGCCTCGACCCTGGGACTCATCCCCAAAACTGATGTTGAAGTGGGCCTCGGCCCCAACTGCTACTGACATGGGCCTCGCCCCCAGATTGATGCTGATGTGGGCCTCGACCCTCGGACTCATCCCCAAAACTGATTGCTGAAGTGGGCCTCGGCCCCAACTGCTACTGACATGGGCCTCGCCCCCAGATTGATGCTGATGTGGGTCTCGACCCTCGGATTCATTCCAAAATTCTGCTGATGCGGGCCTCGGCCCTGGGATTCATTCCCTGGATTCATTCCAAAATTCTGCTGATGTGGGCCTCGGCCCTGGGATTCATTCCAAAATTCTGCTGATGTGGGCCTCGGCCCTGGGATTCATTCCCTCTGCTGATGTGGGCCTCGGCCGCAGAACGATGTGGGCTTCGCCCTAAACTGATATTGATATGGGCCTCGCCCCCAGACTGATACAGCTGATATGGGCCTCGCCCCCAGACTGATACTGATATGGGCCTCGCCCCAAGACTGATACTGATATGGGCCTCGCCCCAAGACTGATACTGCTGATATGGGCCTCGCCCCAAGACTGATACTGATACGGGCCTCGCCCCAAGACTGATACTGCTGATATGGGCCTCGCCCCCAGACTGATACTACTGATATGAGCCTCGCCCTAAGGCTGATACTGATACGAGCCTCGCCCCCAGACTGATACAGTACTGTCGATGTTCCTGATTGGTTTGTCTTTTGACGCTTTCTTTTTTTCTTTTGAAACCTGTTATTACAAAACAGAAAAACACAAAAAGGATGCAAATATGTTATGTGTATGCATGCATGCATGATTGGGTTCCTATCCCGTTGGGCTAGGTCTTCTGCCAGTACTCTTGGTGGCTGCTTGGTCTTTTGACAAGTCTGTCATCTTCCTTAACCAACATGTATCTATGATGGCTTTCAGAACACAAGGGTTAACATGATGTATGTATGCATGGGGTGCATGAGATGCATATGATACAAGGAATATATCAACTCATTAAAATTCTCACACAAATCGGCCCATCATCATTTCAGAAGCTTTTGGGCTAACTGTCATAGGAGTGAACTCGTCCCAGTTTAAATGGCCCAACAAGTTCACATCTCATGGCAAGAAGTCCAACCGTATCCAAATGATAATGTTCCTAAACACAAACATATAATGAAGATAATGCAAACATAATAATTTCTACAGTATGGCCCATCAACATTTCAGAAGCTTTGGGCCTAATAGTCATAAGGTACGAACTTGCCCCAGTTTAAATGGCCCAGCAAGCCCGCATTTCTGACAATAGTCCGACTGCATCCAAATGAGGATGGTCCACAAGCACATATCCAAGGAAATAATTGTTACTTTAGCCAACCCGGTCTATGGGTGGGTTAGTAAGAGTATAGACAAAGGCTCTCACTGGCGAAGGATGGCCCACAACTAGGTCTCCCCACTCAAGGGTTCGAACAACCAAGTGGGCGCACCCTTTTTTATACACTAAGGTACGTGCCAATGAGCTATGGTGTGTGACAGACTGTCAAATGGATTTCCGTTGTAGATCCCCCAGAGGGAAGGTGGAGCGAGGCTCACTTAAATACCCAAGCCTCTTAGGCTCTTATCGCTTGTTGTCAGGAATAAACAACGAGTCCTCCAAATTAGTCCATCACAATAGGCTACGAGTAGATGGCTATCTAGGTGCCTTCACAACTTTTCCTTCTAGAAAGGTAGTGAATGAAGGAAGACACCAAACCATTACCTAGCCTCAAAATGCCTTTGATTAAACCCTCACTTTATCCACTATAGAGACGGTCAATTAAAACATAAATCCAAACATCACAAGTCAATATTTCGGGGCCAATTCTCTATCCCCAGTGGAGTCGCCAGACTGTGGGAACACAGAAACTGGGGCGACGCATGCTGTCCCGGGCTCGCGGCCCGGTCGGGAGTACGGAGTAGCCACGGGGGACTAAACCGGAGAATAATGGAGTCGCCACCCGGTGTGAACCGGGAAAATGAGATTTAAGGCCGCACTCACCCCTCGCAAGGGAAGACCTCAAACCGTTGGGTTCGGAATGGTCCCTTACTTACGCCATTTGTAATGAAAGGATTTACATAATAATTTAATTAGGCTTAAGTAGCACTTATTCCTAAGAATATCATGCTTCTATATTCATGGGTACAAAATAACACTCATACATACATTTCGCATATATCTCATATCTAATAACACATGTCTAACAAAATACCTCAAAGTAACAATGAACATACAACTTCATTCAGCATATCATATTCATGAAAACACAAGCATACATAATATCTGCACAAGCATACATGTGAGCACTCTTCCAAGTGATACGTGAAATTGTATCCCAAGTACAGACCGTATTACCGTCCATTCAGAATCGGCTACGGAATTTATGTCTGGGTTTCCATCCGATATATCACAAGAAATAATACTCCAAAGTCATCATGGCATAGGCATATGAATCGTAATGCGTTAAATCAAGACCAAGGCAAACGACGCAACTAATGGAATAAACATGTTTTTCATTATTATGTGCACAAAGATAAGAATGACTATGTGTGGTTCCATAAAAAATCACCTAAGAAACAATTATACATGGCATGTGATGAAGATATCTCAGTTCAGTGTGTTCACGTTCGTGTAGCGTTCGTAAACGCGTTCGAACGGAAATGAAACAGAATGCTCACGTTCGAGTAGCGTTCGTAACGCGTTCGAACGGAAATGAAACAGAATGCTCGCGTTCGTATGGCGTTTGATAACGCGTTAGAACGGAAATGAAACAGAATGCTCACGTTCGTATGGCGTTCGTAAACGCGTTCAAACGGAAATGAGACCTGATGCATGATAAGGCAAAAATGCATGCGCGTTCGAGTTGCGTTCGTAAACGCGTTCGAACGGGAACAGACCTGATGCATAAAATGGGACGCAATACATAAACAACAAAATAAAGGGGCGCGGCGAAGTACTGCCGTAAATGTGGCCTTTTGGGGCTCTTGATCTCTCAAGAGAGGACCTTTAGACCAACATACTAAGCCCATGCGCGTCACATCACATCATGCATACAAACATAAAGACAATCATATTATTCTAAGTATGTCCGATTGAACGTGTCTTGCATCCAACCGAACACACATCAACCGGCGCGGCAAAGCATTGTGGTAAAGGGCTTTAACCCCTCCCCATAGGGGATCTTTCATTCCACTTACTAAGCCCATGCGCTCGATTGAGTCATGCATAAATAAGCAACATGCAGAATTTAAGTGACGAAAAATAAATAAATAAAAGCAACACAAAACAAGAGAATGTGCCGTTTACTCAAGTGGTACGTGGAGTTGTATCCCAAGTACAGACCGCACTACCGTCCATTCGGATTCGGCTACGGAATTTACGTCTGGGTTTCCATCCTATATACCACAAGAGACGACACTCTTCCATTTCATTCAAGCCACAACATGCATCCATAAACGACTCTCATGCGAATATAATTCAATAATAATAACAAAAACGAATATAAACTAATGAAAAGGTACCCTCAGGTCTAACCTTTTAAATCACCTCTCGGATGTACGGTACACGATCGTCGGAAGGGTGGATGCTCCGCAACTCTCCCGGTTCACTGGTTCACTGTTCTCGTTCGTTGTCTTACTGTTTTGAGTCGTCGTTCTCCGTCTTTTGCTATTGTTTCCTTGTGGTTTCGCTGCCGTTTCCTCTTTATCTTTTGCTTACTGTTTTTTTGGGTGTCTTCTTCCTGTAATTTTCTTGTGTGTTGTGTATGAGCTAGGGACTAGGGACTAGAAGGTTGGTGAAGGGTTCTTTTTATAGGCAAAGGGTTGGGCTTGACAAGGAAATGGATTTGGCTAATTAAAGAGGGATTTGATTTGGTTTGGTTAAGGGAAGTCAAAGATTGAGGGGGGGACAAATCTTGGCTAGATAGGGAAGGTTGAATATTTGATTGGCTTGGTTTAGGAATACAATATTTTAAGTTAGGAATATATTGGTTGATTGATTTTAACTTGATATGATTATATTTTTGATTTAGTATGTGATTTGTTTAAATTAGGCATGATTTTAGTTTAAGTTGGTAATTGATTATTTTATGTTTGGTATATGTTTTATTTAATTATTTAATTAATTTAATTATTATCTTATTTAGTTAATGTTTTACTTAATATTATTTATTTAAATTGGGATGTGTTTTATGGGCTTTGGGGGGCTAATTGGGCTGGATGTGAGGCTAGCAGCAAAACCAGAATTATCGACACCGTTCGAACGCTTCCTCGAACGCGGCACGAACGCCCGCAATCCGTTTGACGTTCGAACGTAAACACGAACGCAGCACTAACGAAAACAGTGAACCTTGTTTATTCTGAATTTCCCCTTCCGATGTCCGTTTCCCGTGACCTCCGTGACTTAAAAGGTAGTGTCTCCAAAATGAGACTCATCATAGGGACTTATGTGTAAAAATGCAGTGCCTACAGCAGCCTGTGTTTGGAGCGTAATGTTTTGGAGGATGAGTTGCGCGATACTGGTGTTACTCTCATTCTTATCAACAGGGGCTGGGGCTCGCTTCTTTCCGGATTTGTTGGGCCATCCACCTTACTGATCCTGGAGTTCTATTCCAACATGGAGGTGACTTCCGCCATTTTTTTTCGGTGTATATTCGAGGCCATTATCTTGATATTGACGCCTCTTTCATGTCTCAGGTCCTTGCGATCCATGAGGTGTCGTTTCCTCGGTATCCTTGGCCACCTAATGAAAGGCCTTCTGATCAGCTCATCATGGACGTTGTCACCGGCCAGCATCGTCCGTTTCTCGGGGGTACGATTGTTGTTGCCACTTTGCTCCCACCTTATCGTCTACTCAACAGGATTGTTTGCCACAACCTGTGGCCGAAATCTCATGTGAACACCCAACCTCTTCCCCGGATCGCATTCCTATATGCCATCGAGCAAGGTCTTACTGTTGACATCCTTGGTATCATTTTGTGTGAGATGATTCGCATCCGTACTACCTCGCATGATGCTCATATCTTGCCATACGGTTCCTCATTCGTTGCATCATCACATCCTCGGTACCCGACTTTGTGCATGATCCTCTACTTCATCTGCTGAAGCCCATTGGACGTCAAACTGTGTCCGCTGGCGTTGCTCATCTCCCCGCTCATGCCTGTGAGCCTGCTCCTGATACTGCACATGCTCCTGCTCCTTCTTCTACTCATGCTCCTGCTGCTGGTCCTCATCCCTCGGCTTCTGCCTCCTCCTCTTCCGCATGGCCTCCGCCAGATTTTTTCCAGTGTATTATGGATTCTCATGCGACTATTCTGGCCGAGCTTCGTCTACTGTCTATAGGCCTTTCAGAGGTCCGTACCTCTGTTCGCCGCTTCGGGCTCAGTTTGCACGGCATCTTGCTGCCACTCATGCAAGATCTGACGACGAGCGCTCTTCTGCCAGTTCTGATTCCTTGATTCGTTTCGGTTTCCCTCTTGGTGGTTATCCTCCTTTGTCATTTCGTGTCAAAAAGGGGGAGAATTTTATGGTTATTAGATTCAGGGGGAGCTCATTTTGATGTTTTTGGTTATTCGATTCAGGGGGAGCTCATTTTGATATTTTTGGGGAGCCCTTTTCCTTTTTGCTATATGATGTGGTTGACTGATGCTTAATCATCTTTAATGAAATATTCTTGCTTTTTTATGAAATGCAGCCGTTTCTGTTATATCTTGCAAGAATTTAATTAATATTTAATTATGTTTACACTCATATTATTATGCTATGTATTTTCCTGTGCTTTTCACAGTTTTTTTTTGTTTGTGGATGTTTCAGATAGCAGATACTCAGTTACCTTTCTGCAGCTCTTCAAGACTTAGGACTAGATTGAGTATTATTGTATCAAGTCTGTGTCTTGATGGTGGACACTGACTATTTTTTGGTTTCTGATTGTCTTAGTCCTTGTATTAGGTTATTTTTTCACGGAATGCCAAAGGGGGAGTTTGTTGGTTTTTTTGTTGGCGAATTCCGTAACAAACTGAGTTGTAATTAGTCTTGAAGTGCTCGGGTGTATTGCTGTCACTACAGAGAATTTATCAGAGCTGCGTTCGTGATTCGTTCGTGCGTGCGTTCGAACTTTATTCGTTAGTGGCACGTTCTTCTCAGTGTTCGCACATATTTCGTTTGTGGATTGTTCGTGTTTTGGTTCGAACGGTGTCATTCCAGAGAGCAATCGTTCGAGGCACGTTCTTGGTACGTTGGAACTGGATCATTCCAGAGAGCATCCGTTTGTGTCACGTTCTCATTTCGTTCGAACGAACTCATTCCAGAGACTTCCCGTTCAAGTTACGTTCTTGTTTTATTCGAACTCCCTTTGTAAATTTTGTCGCGTTCGAATCACGTTCTCTGTGCGTGCGAACGCCAGTCGCATCTTCTGTTTTCAAGATGCGCTTTTTAAACCTAATTTTCCTTTTACAAAACCCTACCTATAAAAGGATTCTTTCACCACTCTTTTTCAGTTGAGGAAAACACATTAACCTAAACTCTTTTGCTTTTGTTTTCCCTTTTCTTATTGAAGATCTCTCCTTAAGATTAAATCTTATTTCATATGAGTGATCTTCTCGCATCTTCACCATTCACCATTCACATATAATTGCCTAGCAGATTCAATCCACTGAGGCTTCAGAAGGTCTGAAGGAAGTTGCTTGGTGCATGCTCGGGGAGTTCCTTGGGTGATTACAGCTGTGGGAATAGAGTCGGCAAAGTTGTTGCTTTAGGTCTTTTCACCATCTCTGTAAGTTTTTCTCATATAGTGGATTTGGGTGGTAGCCTATATCCGGAGTGGTTTTTTACTCTCACGAGTTTTCCACTTCGTAAACAAATCTACTTGTCTCCATTTTAGTTTTACTGCAGTTTATTTTGTGTTATTGATTTATTCCTTATTTGATTTGTTTACATTGTGGTTGATTGCTTTTCCATTGTTGGATCTCTATTCGAAACGTGTTTTGAATAGTGTAGTATTTTTACTCGTTACACCTATTCCCCCATAGGTGTGTAGGGTCATAATATTGTTATTTTCACACTTGAAGCAAAAAAATCTTGTTCTATAAATGCTCAACTTAATTTCCATTAATGAAGTGCCTTCATCCATTTGCTTTCTCATTCATTCGCTCTATCCAGCTCTCATAAAACTTTCAACATTACTAAATTTCACAGCCATGTTGCCAAGAAGCAGAACTATGCCAAGCAGAATCCATCAAAGCTCTGTAACAACAACAACAACTTATTTTCTTCCTCAATATATTTTCTAAACTGCTTTTTTTTTTCCCTGCTTCTGCTTCTGCTTCTGCTTATGTTTATGCTTATGTTTATGCTGGTTAATGTTTGGTTATAGGTTGAAGAAAGACATGACTTCAGGCACTACTTGCAAGTTGAAGTTCAGCCTAAAGCTCATATTGAGACTGAAGATATAAACCCTCGAGCCAACTACTCTAAGTGCTTTGATGATGATGGCCGCTTGAAGAGAACTGGTAATTAAAGCGTATGGCATAATAATAATTGGGTATTGCGAATTTTAAAATGTTACATTTTATTATTAAATTTATGATAAAATAATATTTTATTACATACTTGTCAAAATCTTAATTGATCAATAGTTGACCGTTATATTTTAACATTAAGATCAATTAACGGAAAAATAGTAAAATATTAAATTTTGTATACCTTTCATAGTAAAATGTTATTTTCCATAAATTTAGTAGTAATATATAATATTTTAAAATTCACATTACCTAATTTTTTTTATACCATAATTTTAATAGTAAAATCTAAATAACCCTTAAACAAGTTCAGTAGTAAAATCTAAATAACCCTTAAACAATTCATAGCACTGCTGCTATGGTAATTAAGCTTCATAACATGCTTATTTTTCAGATAGAAGCACTTTTTTTGGCTTCTA
This sequence comes from Zanthoxylum bungeanum, assembly GCA_019454045.1. Lineage (NCBI taxonomy): Eukaryota > Viridiplantae > Streptophyta > Magnoliopsida > Sapindales > Rutaceae > Zanthoxylum > Zanthoxylum bungeanum. The sequence goes on from SKCR01036736.1 coordinate 360,233, forward strand.
AGATAGTTAATTTTCCATCATGTAGTACTTTCAACAGAGAAAAAAAGCACAACTTAGTATCTCTACTTATACAATATAGTGGAATGTTTCTTAAGGAATCTCTTTTCCAGTTTTATAATCGTTTCATATTGTGCTAATTACTAATCTCATCATTTGTTTGGAGAAAGTAACCACTAGGCAGATTTAGGCTTTTACTTGTAAAAGAAACTTCATACAATAATAATAAGCTCTCTGTAGATGAAACATTTGTTAGGCTCCTTGTGATAACTGAAGTTGTTTTTGATATTGTAGGAACATTCTGGACTACATCATCACATATTATTACCGCGGTGATAGGGTCAGGAGTACTGTCGTTGGCATGGGCGATAGGGCAGCTTGGTTGGGTTGCAGGGCCAACTGCAATGGTCCTCTTTGCCTTGGTCAATCTTTACACTTCCAATCTCCTTTCTCAGTGCTACAGGTCTGGTGACCCTGTTACTGGACAGAGAAATTACACCTACATGGATGCTGTCAAAGCTAACTTAGGTGACAAGAAAGTTACTACTTGCTATCATTTTCAAGCTGATAGCTTTTTCACTTTAATGATGAAGATGGTAACTTTATTTGGCTGCAGGGGGAAAGAAGGTCATATTTTGTGGAGTGATCCAATACTTGAATTTGTTTGGTGTAGCCATTGGTTACACAATTGCAGCATCAGTTAGCATGATGTAAGTATTCTTTCAGATATATCTAAGCTTATGTTCGTAAATGTTAACTGACATATGGTTCATATATTATTGATTGTGTTGTGATAGGGCAATAAAGAGATCAAACTGCTTTCACAAGAGTGGTGGGAAGGATCCATGCCACATGTCGAGTAATGGGTATATGATAACATTTGGAATCATAGAGGTGTTATTTTCTCAAATCCCAGACTTTGATCAAGTGTGGTGGCTCTCTATAGTTGCAGCTATTATGTCATTCACATACTCTACTGCTGGCCTTGGACTTGGAATTGGAAAGGTTGCAGGTACAAATATGCTTATAAAGCAATCATTTTCTTTCATTTATGAGACAACTAAGCATGATGGCATACATATGAACAACTTTCATATTCATCTTCCCAGGAAACGGGAGCGTTAAAGGAAGCTTGACAGGTATCAGCATAGGAACAATAACAAGTGCTGGGACGGTTACTGCAATGCAGAAGCTGTGGAGAGGTTTGCAAGCTCTTGGAGCAATTGCCTTTGCATACTCTTTTTCCATCATCCTCCTTGAAATCCAGGTTACATAATGACAGCATATTTAGCAAATTCATCGACCAAGATCCTGATGATAGTTGTTAATTTGTAACGTACAAGAGCCATTTATGTTCTGCAGGATACAATAAGATCTCCTCCTGCTGAGCACAAGACCATGAACAAAGCGACTTTATTCAGCATCACTATAACAACAATCTTCTACTTGCTCTGTGGATGCATGGGTTATGCGGCCTTTGGGGATCTTGCTCCTACCAATCTTTTGACTGGTTTTGGTTTCTACAACCCCTATTGGCTTCTAGACATTGCAAATGCAGCAATTGTTATTCATCTTGTTGGTGCTTATCAGGTCTTTTGCCAGCCATTGTTCGCTTTTGTGGAAAAATGGAGTGCACAGAAATGGCCTAAGAGTGACTTCGTGACTGCAGAATATGAGATACCAATCCCTTTCTGCGGCGTGTACCAGCTGAACTTGTTCCAGCTGGTATGGAGGACTATCTTCGTCTTGGTGACAACGTTAATAGCCATGCTCCTGCCATTTTTCAACGACATTGCAGGGCTCCTAGGAGCCATGGGATTCTGGCCATTAACAGTTTATTTCCCAATTGAGATGTACATAGCACAGAAGAAGATTGGAAGAGGAACAACTAGGTGGCTTGGGCTTCAGATTCTAAGTGCAACTTGTTTCTTTATCACTGTAGTTGCCGCAATTGGTTCTGTGGCTGGAGTTGTTCTTGATCTCAAGACTTACAAGCCATTCAAAACTAGCTACTGAGGCATGAACTGAAAAAATAAAATACTGCAGGAATTTAGTACAAGCATATATATTAATAAGATATTATTGAGAACTGGAGGTCACTGGTTCGACTATTTACATTGAATCGTCCGAGCTCATAGTATGGAAAGTCTCATGTGTTTGGTCATTCTTTATATATATTCAGCAACTGTTGTGTGAGTTTGAACTGTTAACATTAAAGAATTTAACAGTTATGATTATGAAAGGAATAAAATGTACCATTCATTTTCAATCAAAATTATCATCTTGGTGTCCAAATTTAGATCATATCAGTAAATGCAAATTGACACAGTAGTTTCATTGCACCATCCATTGGAACAAAAGAAAAAAAAAAAACAACCTTCACGCTATTTATACAGAGGTAAACAAAAGTAGGGGCGAAAAATATTTGCTGATATTACTTCTTCTGTTTAGTCTTGAGTGCAGCAGCATTTGCTTTTACGGCAGATTTTGCAAGAGTTGTGGGTGTAAATGCACTCTTTGGATTGAGAGCCTTTCTTATCTTGAAAACAGCCCAAGCAGTCCCGATAGCATGTCCAGCAGCATCTAGCCCTTCATTTGTCGCCTTTGCTGCTTGTTCTCCGTACCTGCAATGACAAAAATATGATCATACTGTAATAGCTTTAGTAGTCCACGGTCTAATCATATTATAGCCGCGAAGAAAATGTATATCCGAACTTTGGATTTGAAATCAACCCCTCTGAATTTAATTGCAATGATCTAGCCACTTAATCCAAGATCATAGCAACAAAGTTCAGAATGAGATTTTCATATGAACAAAGCAAAAATATAAAGATAAAAATATCAAATTTCTCTTTGGGCCACAGCCAGACATATTCCCATAGTGAAACACTTGTCTTAAGGAATACCGTCCCAACCTAAAGCAATATGACCATTATAAGCATAAATTGACACCAAAAATGATTCCAACTTATCCAAGAGAACATGCAGATAGTGATATTTCCAATAATCGTGATGGTGATGATGCAATCAAGCACTGGATATACAGTTCAGTTAAGATATATACCTATCCGAAACAAGATCAGTTGTCACAACAGATGTGGTTGACATTACATTCCTTCCAGCAACTTCAACAGCATCACATGCCTTGTCTGCAAATGCACACAAACACTCAAGATGATCAATACTGCGAGAAAAAGGCACAAAACATTGAACAATTCTAATAATACTCAAAATTTAGGGAGAATATGACAATAAAAGATCGCACTTAAGACTGCACATAAACCGGTTTCTCTGCTAGCTCTGAAACCCACTTTTTGCATTATATAATTCTATTTTGCATTTGAAAATTCAAATAAATCGCAGAGGATGTAACAATGGATGTAATCAAACCCAATTTATATATAGGAGAATAAACTACTTACTGAACCCATCCAAGGTAGCAAGGACGATTTCACCAGGCAGAAAGCTAAAAAATTTCTTTCCGACTTTAGAATTCACGATCGGGCTTGTGAAGAATCCAGACACTTTAACGACCCCAGAAAGGATTCCATTAGCCACTTTCTCAGACATCTTTGTCAACTTCTTAACTCTGAATATATCATCAAACCATTATACGCATTAGCTCTCCATAGAAAAGTCCGAAGATCAAGAAACACAGAGTTGCTTATTATAAACTAAACAACATCACATCCTGGTACTTAAACATCCAAATTAGATTTGAAACTACTAAAATGTTAATTAATACCACACAATATTAGATGCCAAGTTTCTATTATGCATCTCTACTCCAAAATAAATGGCCAATGTTTCTATCAAGGTGACTAAAATCTCAACTAATGATTCACCTATGCGTAAAAACAGGTCTACTGAACAGAGATCAATGAAGAACTAACAAATCAAAACAACCATCTAACATTAGATATATTTACAAACCTTCTAATCCTCTTGATTGTATCAGGACTAATCTCCGAATTAGACCCAGGTCCCATCCTCTTCTTCAGAAACTCATTCCCCCTCTTCAACCTATCCACAGTCACATCCCCACACCACAAAATCCCCTTAATCAACTGCCCTGATCCCGCGGCAATCATCCTCGCAACAGACCCACTATAGTCCTCCACATTTGGCGCCAACGCAGTCCAATAAGCACTCGAACTCCTCTCCATCAACTCCCTCTTCTCCTCCGACTTCATCAACTCCTCCGGCGACATCTCCTTCACCAACACCTCCCAATTCCCCATACCCTTCACCTTTTGCACCGAAAAACAACTGTAAGTCTCCAACACCCTATCCAATTCCTTCAGCAAACGCTTCTGCCCTTTTGTAGCAATCGTTAGCCCATAATTCAACACCTCATACTGAACTTGATCAGTCTCAAGAAGCGACCCATTTTCGGGCACGCGTAGAGTGAAAAAGTAGTGAGACTCATCAAGCTTAACAGCAGCCTCATCTTTAGCTAAAGGCCATTGAATTTCATCGCCAATACGGGCAAATACAGCAACAACATTATCGCCTTGCGAGAGTGACACAATGTTAAGTTCACCAGAACCAAGCTCAACGCTGTGTTCACTTTCGATCAAGTGAACTATAGCGCCTGGGATTTTGACAAGAACTTGCTCCGATGATGATGGAGCAGTTGAAGCAGAAACGGCATCTGGGTTTGAGGAACCAACTTCTGGGTAAAGTGCTTTTGAGGGTTTTGAAGAAGCCATTGATTGAGTTTGATGATTTGATGATGGGTTGCTTCAGATTTTAGGGCTTTTACGGTTTTGGTATAGCTTAGGATTGAAGAAAAGAAATAACGAGGCGCATGGTGATGACGTGGCGGAACAAGAAGTAGCCGCGTGTGAGACGTGGGCGGTTGGTTGCCCTGAAGGAGTAACAGTTTTCCTAAGAAGATAAGAAATATCTCCCGCGCTTTATTGGCAACAAATTGATATTTAACTACGGCCTGTGAATTAAGAAAGTGTGGGGCATATTTAATTCACGTTGCAGTAAACAATTTTTATATTGAAAGAAAAATATATTAATTTTGTAAATATATATTATGGTGATTCTTATTACCTTTTAATATTTATCTTGTATTTTATTATTTAGATAATTATCTTATTATTCTTGTAACGTATCTCACCATAACTCCTCCCTATAAATATAGACAATCCTTTTTATAATTTTAATTCATTGATTCAGAATTAATAAGAAAAACTTGAAGTTTTACAATATATCTTCTCTTCTTTATTTTATATTCTTTTATAACACGTTATCAACTTCATCAGTTTTTATTTCAGTTTTTCACACAATAAAAACAGAATGCATTACAAAGCGAGATCATTAGCCTGAAGCCAAATAATAATGTTGATCAAATATTATCAAGGCTTCTTTGAACCGATTATCAAATATGATCAAATGTTTTGATCATATTCGGTTTCTTCTTTCATGATGAAAAAAGCCATGACCCAAGCCGTCGAAGATTCGATCATGATTGATCAAAGCCACCAAATAAGTTCATGATGATCATTGTACTATAAATATGATCAAATAACATAGAATTGTAACATAGAATTGTTTTACTGACCAAATTGGTGTCGACCATTATGAACAATCTAATTTCATGATGATCATGATCAAATAAGGAATGAAAGCCGAATATTAATTGTTGATAGTGATTTTCTGACTAAGATCTTCATAAGGATGAAAAATTAGACAGAAAATCAGATTCTGAGGTGCAGATGAAGATCGATCTAAGGCAGTCAGTGAAGGAACGACTTTCCTTAGCGCGGTGGAAGTTGTTTGTGGTGGCACCGGTACGGTAGGATCTTTAAAATTTTCTTGCCTTCTCCCTTTATTGTAGTAGCCAAGATCAATCCTTTGATGTCCAACAACTTGGATCAACCACTCGATCTTCAAAACTAATGACTCGAAACAAACAAACTGAAGAGAGGGCTTCACTTAAAAAAGATCAAACCTCTAAACAATTTAGAGAATAATATGCCACAATGGTTGTAGGCACTGCATTTTTGCATACAAGTCCGATGATGAGCCTCCAGCGGAGGCACTACCTTTTTATGTCGTGGGAGTCGCGAGAAACGGACGTCGGAAGAGAAGAATTGAGAATTGATTTTTCGTTGGATTTGATTCGCTCGTTTAGCTTCGGGCTTGTTCGTCGGATTTCCGTTGCAACATTTTCCTTGGCCCAAACACCAAACCCACGCCCATAAGCCCACCAAAACCAACCAAATCACACACCAAGCCCACCAACACCAAGGCCCACGCCCATTATACAACATTTACATCTCCACCACTATTCAAACAACCAAATTAACCTTCTACCATGCATGCCCCACACATTTGACCTACAATTTACCTTACTCCTCATTTTTCAACAAAGTTTTCCAAGCCATTAATGTCATCCCCCTCCAAGTCAAAAGAAACCACAATTCACCTTCCTTTTTCAACAAGTTTCCAAGCCATTAATGACATTTCCCCACACCATTTAATTCACTAACCCCACACACATGACTTAGCTTTCCCTTTTTCCATTTTTTTTTTTCAACAAAGCAAGTCCTTGCTCCTTCTCAAACAAGGAAACCCCCATCCCTTTGCCTATATAAACACAACCATTTGCTCCCTTGAAAACCCCTAGCATCTTCATAGCATATACTTAGCATTTTTAGCACAAAGACATCACAAAACTCTCCTCTCTTCTCTCAAGTTCACGCCAATAATCCCTTGAAGAAACAGCCCCTAACAACGCCATTCAAGCCCTTCATTCTGCTCTCCAAACTCACGCAAACACGGCCCCTTGAACAACCCACTGCTCACGCCTATTGCCTCTCACTGCAGCCCTCTCTCACGCCACAAATAACCTCATTATGCCCCTTACATTCACGCAAATATACCCCTCTCATTGCAGTCCTTGAAGCACACACGAACACCCTATACAGCAGCCCACTGCTCAACGCCAAACACCCCTCACTGCAGCACACTGCTCACGCCAATCAGCCCCTGCAAACCAGCCCCCCTGAACAACGGCCAAATACCCTCACAAACCTGCACTGAAAACCCACCTTTTTTGCCCTCCAAACTGCATCACAAAATAGTCCCACAATTACCAAACCGAAATTGCACCTAAAATAGTGGCCAAAATCTTCAAAACATGAACAAAAAACTACACTTGGAAATCCTTGAATAACCACCGCATAAAACAGCAGTCCAATACCCCTCAAAACCACCACAAAACGGCCCCTTAACACACTTGAAGCAGCGACCAAAAAAAAATGAAAATCACAACAAGCGAAACGAAGTGGAAACAGTGAACAAAATAACAAAAAACAGCGGAGGAAAACATCGAACCAGCGAAGCGGAGGAGTACGAAGTGTTAGCCCTTCCGACGGCCGTATAACACACTTCCAAGAGACGATACAAAAGGTTAGACCTGAGGGCATATGTTATATATTTTCCTCGCATGAATTAGTGATTTAGAAAGCATGTTACTTATTCCTCGCATGAACTAGTGACTTGGAAAGTATGTAATTTATTTTCCTCGCATGAACTAGTGACTTAGAAAGTATGTAATTTAATTTTCCTCCTCGCATGAACTAGTGATTTAGAAAGCATGTGGTTTACTTTATTTCGCATGAACATTGTAAATTAGTATATGATGTGATTCCGAGTGAATGGAATATGTGTTCTTTCTTATGGTATATTGGATGGAAACCCGACATAAATTCTGTAGCCGAATCCGAATGGACGGTATTATGGTTTGCACTCGGATACAATGCCCCGTACCACTTGAGAGATTCACATATTCCATTTCATCCAAACTTGTATTCAAGCATGATTAAGCCGTTAGAAGGTTATTTTATTTTTTAGCATGACTTAGTTTTTTCTTTCGCAATTGTCCAACATGTTTATTGTGTGATATCATGTGTTTGCCGTTATGATAACAGCTTTTAAAGCATGCAAACTTAGATTTAAGCCGTATACGAATTTAGGTGTAGGTTACCTTTTGCAAATGTATGTTGAGTAGACTTGGTTAAAATTGCACAAATCCGTTCATTACAAGTGACATAAGTAAGGGATTATTCCGAACCCAACGGTTTGAGGTCTTCCCTTGCGAGGGGTAAGTGCGGCCTTAAATCATTTTCCCGGTCACACACCGGGTGCGACTCCATTATTCTCCTGTTTAGTCCCCCGTGGGCTGCTCCGTACTCCCAACTAGGCCGCGAGCCTAGAACAGCATGCGTCGCTCCAGTTTTGTGTTCTACAGTCTGGCGACTCCACTGGGGATAGAGAATCGGCCCCGAAATAATGTCTTGTAATGTTTGTGATTTGTGCTTTAATTAACCATGTCTATTGTGGGTTTAGGGAGTATAATCAAAGGCATTGTTAAGGCTAGGTGATGGTTTGGTGTCTTCCTTCACTCACTACCTTTCTATAAGGAAAAGCTGTGAAGGCACCTAGATATCATTACCTGTAGCTCATTGTGATAGACTAATTTGGAGGACTTGTTGTTTATTCCTGTCACCAAGGTGATAAGAGCCTAAGAGGCTTGGGTATTTAAGAGAGTTCGCTCCACCCTCCCTTTGGGAATCTACAATAAGAAATCCATTTGACAGTTAGTCACATATCGTAACTCGTTGGCACGTACCGTAAGGTATAAAAAAGGTGCGCTCACTTGGTCGTTGAACCCTTGAGTGAGGAGTCCTAGTTGTGGGCAATCCTTCGTCAGCGAGAGCTTTTGTTTACACTCCTAAAACCTACATGTGAACCTTAGTTGTATGACCCTTAGAAATTATTTATTTATGCTTGTGTTTAGGACCATCGTCATTTGGATTCAATTGGATCTTTTGTCAAGAGATGTGAACTTGTTGGGCCATTTAAACTGGGACGAGTTCGTGTCCTTTGACAATTGGGCCAAAAGCTTCTAAAATGTCGATGGGCCGTTTTGTGTTTAGGCCTCTTATTATTTGAAGTTGTTTAGCCATGTTATCGCAAAAGTATAAACTTGTTGGGCTTTTCAACTGGGACAAGTTTGCAAAACCGCGCAATAGTATGACTAAATGCTTAAATGATAATGGGCCAACTTGTATATAAATCTTGATGGAATTGTATATTTCATGCATTACATGCATACATACTAACAAAGTTTGAAAAGACACCATAGATTCTCGTTGGCTTAGGGAAGAAGGAAGACTCACCAAAAGACTGGTAGCAAATATGAGTGAATCCATCAACGAGGGGTCTCGAATGGACCAGATTGAAGCTAATCTCACCAAAATGACTGAACAACTGCAAGCTTTGACTGCTGCCATGTCCAATATAGTTGTGCCCCGTGCTGGGGGAAGTTCTGAGAATGAAAGGCGTGAGGAGCCTCCAAACAGGGTGAATGAGGATATCCCTGTCTTTGATGATGATATGGCTGAACATGCTGCAGGAAGAATAGCCGGGTCTCAGGCCGAGATACAAAAGCTCCGTGATCAAATGGAGTCGGTTACCCGAAAATTGAAGGATTTTTTGGATTATGAGGTGATGACCTTCGAGGAGCAGCTGCCAGCTCAATTTAAAATGCCCGATATTGCCAAGTTTAATGGGAATGGGGACCCGAGGGTCCATCTTTGACAGTATTCTTGTGATGTGATTCAGTATGCCTGTCAGTCTTGTCACAGCGCCAAGTCCAGAAGATGTTTGGGATGTCACTCGAGGGGGCACATGTAGTGTGGTATCACAGCCTTGAGAAAAAGGTTAAGAAAGATTGAGGGAACTGGCGGACGCCTTTCTAAAACAGTATGTCACAGACTTGGAGATTGACTTGTCGCTCCGTGATTTGGAGAACACCAAGCAGAAGCCGGAGGAGAGCTTCAAAGACTATGTGGATCGCTGGAGAAGCCAGCTTTTGAAAATGCAGACTCGGCCCTCTGAGAAAGACCAAATCAAAATGATCATCAAGGGCACTAAGCCCTCAATTTATGCTAAGTTAAGGAGGATGACCTCCATGATTGCAGATTTTCGACAGCTGAGGGAAACTGTTATGGATATTGAAGAAGAGGAAGCCGAGAATCGGAAGTTCTATAGCCTGAACAGGAGGACCGTTGGGGGGCCGTCAGGGACCAAGCCTGTTTCTGCTGAAGTTGCTGCAGTTAAGAACAGAAGTTTTTCCAACTTGGGTAGGCCCCTATCAAAAGTGCTTGAGAAGTTGATAAAGCAAGGATTCCTGAGACCATTGGAACCAAAACCACTTCCACATCCTCCACCACCACATCTTAACCTAACCAATACTACACTGCCACTTCCACCAACAGAAAGGCCATGACACTGACAGTTGTGCCCGCCTCCGCCTTGAAATCCAAGACCTAATTGACTCCCGTAAAATTCCTGACCCTGAGAAAGAACATCCAAACACACACCGTAACCCCCTGCCCCCTACCTACATGATCAACTCTGGCCTACCAGAAGACCTTGTCCTCCAAACCTTTGACCACCAAGTCTTTTGCCTGGGGATTTGGGATAGCAATAGTGAAGATGAAACAGAGCAAATAAGAATTTTTGGGAGGACTTTTCGAGCAGTGATAGGAAGAAATGAAAGGGATGACCCGTAGTGGGTGTTTTTATATAGTGATACAACAGCAAAAAGAGAAAGAAGTATTGACAGAAGGCAGGGAAGTGACTAAGAATACTAAGAATGCTGAGGGGGATGCAGTGCTGCGATAGTTGAAGAGGACCCGGGCACAGGTCAGCATCTGGGAACTGTTGTGTTCATCACAGGAGCACAGACGTGCTATGGTCGAAGCCTTGAGCAAGATAGTGGTGCCGGAAGACGCCAATCCCGCAATGTTTGTCGGATCAGTGCAAAAGGAAGCTCTACAAATAACCTTTTCTGAGGAAGAACTCCCGGCTGAAGGAAACCACAATAGGCCTTTATTCATCCGAGCTGAATGAGGGGCAATAAGACATCTTGCGTGATGGTGGATGATGGCTCATCCATCAATGTGTGCCCGTTGAAGATTTTGGCAAGGCTGGGTATGAAGCCGACAGATCTGAGTCCCTCTAATATGACTATCAAAGATTATAATGATAGCAAGCGGGGAGTTGAGGGTACTTTTGCCACGGTGGTCAAGGTTTGCCCAGTTGAGGATGAAGTTGAGTTTACAATGCTGGATATCCCGGCCACGTTTGCCTCGTTGTTGGGAAGGCCTTGGTTTCACAAGCTTGGGGGCGTGCCCTCCACTCTGCATCAAATGATTAAGTTCCCGTACGGAGGAGAGATTGTCACCATCCGAGCTGAGGTGGACAATGTTGTAGCTGCTTTGGAAATACAATCTTTCACAAGGTTCTAAGTGTCAGCAACTTTTGAGGAATGGGTGGATCCCAAAGTAGCGAAGATCATGAAGAAAATGCAGTTTGATCCGGGCGAAGGTTCAACATTGCCAGACTTTAAAGGGCAGAATACTCAGAGGGGTTTGGGATACCGATCTGATGAAGATAAGCCAAAGGCCAAGAAGAAAGGGCTGAAGTTGATAGAATACTTTGTGAAGGCTTCGGGGTATCAAGGGGAGCCTGAACCAGTAGAGGTCAACGGGATTGTGGTGCCCGGATTTGAGATCTTTCAGGATATGCTGGGTGAGAAGCTGATGATGGAAGAAGTTGAGAATAAGGAAGAAGAGAATTGGGAAGAAGAACTGATGTTGTTGGAGAGCCTGACCCTCGAGGAAAATGTTGAAACTAAGAAAGACCCTGTTGCGGGAGATGAAGCATCTGTTGTGGATGAAGATGTTTATCTCTCTGACCTATTTGAATGTATTCCCGCTTCTGCTAGCAATAAAGATGTTTGTTTTGCTTACTTTTCTGAGTCTCTCAATTTGCATGACTTGAGCATATTTGACATCAACACAACCAAAACAAACACATTCAACCTTGGTACGCCTGAAAGTCCCAAGGAGATTTTAATTGCAAGTGAAGTTACTGTTGAAGAGCATAAGAATTTAGAAGAGATGTTAATCAAATATGCTAAAGTATTTACTTGGTCCTATGAAGACATGTCTGGGGTAGACAGAAGTATCGCCCAGCATACAATACCGACTTATCCAAACATGAAGCCGGTGAAACAGAAACTCTGAAGGATGAGACCTGAGTGGGCCGAGAAAGTCAGAGAAGAAGTCAAGAAGCAGATAGATGTGGGATTTCTAGAAGTGGTGAATTATCCCGAGTGGTTGGCAAACATTGTGCCAGTACCGAAGAAGGACGGGAAAGTCAGAATGTGCGTGGATTACAGAGATCTGAACAAGGCTTGCCCGAAGAATGATTTTCCTTTACCCCATATAGATGTGCTTGTTGACAGTACAGCTTTATCTTCCATGTACTCATTTGCGGATGGGTTCTCGGGATATAACCAGGTTCTTATGGCTGAAGAAGACAAGCATAAGACTGCATTTGTCACAGAATGGGCTACGTATTGTTATAAGGTAATGCCATTTGGGCTCAAGAATGCAGGAGCCACCTACCAACGGATGGCCACTACATTATTCCATGACTTGATGCATAAAGAGATTGAAGTATATGTGGATGACATGATGGTCAAGTCAGAAACGAGAGAAGGGCATATAGAAGCATTGGAGAAGTTCCTTGAATGAGTCGACAAGTACAACCTGAGGCTGAACCCCAAGAAGTGCGTGTTCGGAGTAACGTCGGGAAAATTACTGGGACACACAGTCGGAAGGGGAGGAATAGAAGTGGACCCTGAGAAAATCAAGGCAATTACTGAAATGCCAGTACCAAAGACAGAGAAAGAAGTCAGAGCATTCCTGGGGAAAATCCAGTACATCAGTCGGTTCATTGCCAAATTGACATCGGTATGTGAGCCTATCTTCAAACTGTTGAGGAAAGACCAGCCAGTGAAGTGGAATGAACAGTGTCAGGAAGCCTTCGACAAGATCAAAGGATATCTAGTGAAGCCTCATGTGTTGAGACCTCCGAAACCAGGCATGCCCTTGATACTGTATTTGGCCATAGAACCCGAAGTGCTGGGGGCGATAATGGTACAGGCGGATGAGACTGGGGTGGAGCATGCAGTCTACTATCTGAGTAAGAAGATGCTTCCATACGAAGCCCGTTACCAAGAAGTAGAGAAGATCTGTTTGGCAGTAGTATGGGCGTCCAGAAAACTGCGTCATTATTTTCAATCTTACAAGATTCAGGTGGTAGCAAAGGAGAATCCTTTGAAATATCTGCATTCAGTGCCTTCATTGGTTGGGAAGCTGGGTAGATGGTTGGTATTGTTGACGGAATTTGATATTGAATACCTCACCTCTAAAGTAATAAAGGGGCGAGCTGTAGCAGAGTTCCTGGCGTTGCAACCTGTTGAAGGGGATCAGTATAAATTTGAGTTCCCCGACGAGGAAATCCAAGCAATAACAATCCAAGGATGGAAGATGTATTTCGATGGAGCAGTGAACTGCAAAGGAGCCGGAATTGGAATTGTAATAATAACTCCCGAAGGAGAAACTTTACCTAAGGCCAAGAGGTTGACGTTCGGAGTGACTAACAACATGGCTGAATATGAAGCATATGCATTCGGGTTGACGGAATTGATAGCCTTAAAGGCTAAGAATGTTGAAGTCTACGGAGATTCGATGCTGGTAGTCAGACAAATGTAAGGAGAATGAGAATTGAAAGAAGAACGGTTGAAGCCCTACTTGTTTTATCTCAGGAATCTGACACAGGCTCTCACTGACTGTAAATTCCAGCACTTGCCACGAGAAGAAAATCAGATGGCATATGCATTGGCTACACTAGCCGCAACTTGGGAAAATCCAGAGAAATTGGTAATGAGACCACTGGTGTTGACAACGGCAAGTAAACCAGTTTATGAAGTAGAGAGAATCTCGGAAGTGGAAGTCAATGATGGGAAACCCTGGTACTATGATATTCAGAGGTATCTTGAACACGGAGAACTCCCAGAAGAAGCAATCAGAAAAGACAGAATAGCAATTCAGAAGTTGGCTTCTCACTATGTGAGTCTGAAAGGAGAACTCTACAAGAGACAGGAAAACGGTATTCAACTGAAGTGTTTGAGAACAGAAGAGGCTCAGAAGGTAATGTAAGAAGTACATGCCGGGGTATGTGGACCGCACATGAACGGATTGAATTTGTCTCGTAAAATCATAAGACAAGGCTTTTACTGGTCAACCATGGAAGCTGACTGTGTGAAACTGGTAAAGCACTGTCATGATTGTCAAGCGCACGGTAATTTGAATCATTTGTCGCATACAGAGTTGCATGGGTTGTCAGAGCCGTGGCCTTTCTCAGCATGGGGAATTGATATGATCGGAGAGATTCGACCGAATGCATCAAATGGACATCGCTTCATAGTAGTGGCCGTAGACTACTTTTCCAAATGGGTGGAAGCCGAATCATTCTACAATGTTACAGCCAAGAAAATGGCGAGGTTCATAGCTCAGAATCTCATTTGTCGGTATGGTATGCCGCACCATGTGGTAACAGACAATGGAGTACGGTTTCAAGGAGAAACGAAGGCAATGTTGCAGAAGTATGGGATAGGGCATCACAAGTCATCACCGTATAGACCGCAGGAAAATGGGGCAGTTGAGGCAGCCAACAAGACAATCAAGACAATATTGGCCAAGATGACAGAGAACTACAGAGATTGGGCTGATAAGCTACCGTATGCCTTGTGGGGGTACAGAACTTCAGTGAGAACTGCAACAGGAGCCACGCCTTATTCCTTGGTCTACGGAATGGAAGCGGTATTGCCAGTGGAAGTTGAGATACAGTCCATGCGAGTATTAGCAGAAGCTGAATTGCCAGAACAAGAATGGGCCGCGCAGAGGTTTGAACAGTTGGCACTGCTGGATGAAAAGAGGATGAAGTCCTTACATCACATGCAGATATACCAGAAAAGGTTAGCTCGAGCATTCAACAAAAAGGTGCGTCCTTCCAAGATAAAAAAGGGTGATTTGGTGCTTAAGCAGTCGAGGCCGTCGACAGCAGACCCGAAAGGGAAGTTCAGACCTAACTGGGAAGGACCTTACATAGTGCAGAAAGTCATGGGAAATGGAGCAGTGAGGTTGTCAGACTTGGAAGGGAATGAGTTCACTGAGCCAATTAATGTTGACAGATTGAAGCTGTATTTTGCCTGAGGGGAAGAAGACAGAGCCGTCACCAAGAAAATTGGCAGAAAACCTAAACAATGGGATAGGAAGTTCATACATGCATGCATACACGTAACATACTTGTATCCCTTGCTTTATGTCTTGTGTTTGCAGGTTCCGGACAAAGGAGAACCAATAGGAAGGAACTATAAAGCAGATTCAGGGGGCGACCAGAGACATATGGCGTAAATGAGCACAATGAGGGTCTAACTCCTCAGGAATAGTCTCAAAGAAGGAAAGAGAAAGCGGCAGAATACAAGCAAGTTGAAAGCAAATAGAGTAATGCCAGCAGTTTTCTGAAATGAACCCCTGGGGGTGAAGCCTCAAATTATCAGCAGTTGAAAAGATGAATTTCAGAGAAAGAAGAAATCTTTGGTGGCTAGACATATGTCCGATGATGACATTGTATGTTGTAGAGAAGAAACCTTAGAAACGACAAGTGCCAGAGGTACTCTCATCCGATATTCTGAGTAAATTGATCTCGGCTAGACACACAAACACTTGACGGGATCTCAGCAGTAGAAGCCTGAGTGGTTGGCAAGATGACTAATCGAAGAGGTGATGGATCAGTGAATGACCGTTGGCCTGGATGTCCACCCTGGTTTACTGATGCTATGATATATGATATGGTTGGAAATAAAAAAAAGTCTCTGCAAGGAAAAGAAAAGAAAAATGGACCGCCTATAACCGATAAGCGTGAAGCTACCCATGGGCGAGTATTAGGACCACCATGAGGAGAAATGCTACCTTAAAGGGTAGGTGTGTCGAAAAAAAAAGTTCAAAATGGAAAGAAGGGCAAGAAAGAGACAAAAGGCAAAAAAAAAGAAGACCCTATCATGTTGAGTATGCCGAAGTAATCACAGAAAGTGATCAAGACATCAAGATTGGTTAGACCCATTGGTCCGATTCTCCGAGACGAAATCATCAAGTCGACTTATTTATGGACTAAGCTGCGAAAGAGCCCTGACACACACACACACTTGGAGTCGAGTTCAGATCATTCACTCAGACGGTCGGATTTGAGTTGTATCAGATACTTTGAAGATTCTCTGGTTTCGACACGAAACATCCGTTGAGGACAAAAATATTTTAGCTATCAAGATTATCTTGTGAGAGGCAGTGTAGTATGTTGGGATGAACCATCACATCATATCAGCAGCAGTTTTGGGGATGCGTCCCAGGGTTGTAACCCACTTCATCAGTATCAACAGTTTTGGGGATGCGTCCTAGGGTTGTAACCCACTTCATCAGTACCAGCAGCTTTGGGGATGCGTCCTAGGGTCGTAACTCACATATCAGTATCAGTTTGGTGATGCATCCCAAGGTTGAGGCCCATATCATCATCATCAGTTTTGGGGATGTGTCCTCGGGTCGAGGCCCATTTTGTCAGCGGTATTGGGATGCGTCCCAGGGTCGAGGCCCCCGTAGTCAGTTGCAGTTATTGGGATGCGTCCCAGGATCGAGGTCCACTGCATCATCAGTTCCAGTTTGGGGATGCGTCCCAGGGTCGAGGCCCACACATCAGTTGCAGTTATTGGGATGCATCCCAGGATCGAGGTCCACTGCATCATCAACAACTCAGCTGTTGCAGCAAGCAAGTCAGGTAGCAGGTAGCGAGCCAGGATCGAGGTCCCCTGCATCATCAGTTTTGGGGATGCGTCCCCGGGTCGAGGCCCATTTTGTCAGCAGTATTGGGATGCGTCCCAAGGTCGAGGCCCCCGTTGTCAGTTGCAGTTATTGGGATGCTTCTCATGATCGAAGTCCATTGCATCATCAGTTCCGGTTTGGGGATACGTCCCAGGGTCGAGGCCCACACATCAGTTGCAGTTATTGGGATGCATCCCAGGATCGAAGTCCACTGCATCATCAACTCAGCTTGAAGCACCAGGCAAGTAAGGTGGCAGCTGGCGAGCCAGGTAAGTAAAAATGCATTGCACGAACTTTGATAGGACTATCATTGTCACACACTGTACAGATCCCATCAAAGTGGGGGCGACTGTAGGCACTGCATTTTTGTATATAAGTTCCGATGATGTGCCTCCAGCGGAGGCACTACCTTTTTATGTCGTGGGAGTCGCGAGAAACTGAAGTCGGAAGGGAATAATTGAGAATTGATGTTTCGTTGGATTTGATTCGCTCGTTTAGCTTCGGGCTTGTCCATCGGATTTCCGTTGCAACATTTCCTTGGCCCAGACACCAAACCCACGCCCATAAGCCCACCAAAACCAACCAAATCACACACCAAGCCCACCAACACAAGGCCCACGCCCATTACACAACATTACCTCTCCACCTACTATTCAAACAACCAAATTAACCTTCTACCATGCATGCCCCACACATTTGACCTACAATTTACCTTACTCCCCATTTTTCAACAAAGTTTCCAAGCCATTAATGTTATCCCCCCCTCAAGTCAAAAGAAACCACAAATCACCTTCCTTTTTCAACAAGTTTCCAAGCCATTAATGAAATTTCCCCACACCATTTAATTCACTAACCCCACACCCATGACTTAGCCTTCCATTTTCCATTTTTTCAATAAAGCAAGTCCTTCTCCATCTCTAACAAGGAAGCCCTCATCCCTTTGGCTATATAAACAACCATTTGCTCTCTTGAAACCTCTAACATCTTCATAGCATATACTTAGCATTTTTAGCACAAAGACATCACAAGAACTCTCCTCTCTTCTCTCAAGTTCACGCCAATAATCCCTTGAAGAAACAGCCCCTAACACGCCATTCAAGCCCTTCATTCTGCTCTCCAAACTCACGCAAACACTGCCCCTTGAACAACCCACTGCTCACGCCTATTGCCCCTCACTGCAGCCCTCTCTCACGCCACAAATAACCTCATTATGCCCCATACATTCACACAAATATACCCCTCTCATTGCAGTCCTTGAAGCACACACGAACAGCCTATACAGCAGCCCACTGCTCACGCCAAACACCCCTCACTGCAGCACACTGCTCACGCCAATCAGCCCATGCAAACCAGCCCCCCTGAACACGCCAATACCCTCACAAAACTGCACTGAAAACCCATATTTCTGCCCTCCAAACTGCACCATAAATAGTCCCACAATTATCGAAAATTGTACCTAAAACAGTGGCCAAAATCTTCAAAACAGTGAACAAAAAAACTGCACTTGGAAATCCTTGAATAACCGCATAAAACAGCAGCCCAATACCCCTCAAACCAACACAAAACAACCCTTTAACACACTTGAAGCAGCGACCAGAAAATACAATGGAAATCGCAGCTAAACGAAATGGAAACAATGAACAAAATAGCAAAACAGCGGAGGAAAACATCGAACCAGCGAACCAGATGAGTCACGGAGTGTTAGCCCTTCCGACGGCCGTATAACGCACTTCTAAGAGATGACACAAAAGGTTAGACCTGAGGGCATATGTTATATATTTTCCTCGCATGAATTAGTGATTTAGAAAGCATGTTACTTATTTTCCTCGCATGAACTAGTGACTATTAATAGTATTATTTTTTCCTCGCATGAACTTAGAAAGTATGTAATTTATTTTCCTCGCATGAACTAGTGATTTAGAAAGCATGTGGTTTACTTTATTTCGCATGGACATTGTAAATTAGTATATGATGTGATTCCGGGTAATGGAATATGTGTTCTTTCTTGTGGTATATTGGATGGAAACCCGGACATAAATTCCGTAGCCGAATCCGAATGGACGGTATTATGGTTTGCACTCGGGATACAATGCCCCGTACCACTTGAGAGATTTACATATTCCATTTCATCCAAACTTGTATTCAAGCATGATTAAGTCGTTAGAAGGTTATTTTTTTTTTTAGCATGACTTAGTTATTTTCTTTCGCAATAGGAGTTTAATTTACATCATGTTTAAATCGTTATTTGTCCAACATGTTTATTGTGTGATATCATGTGTTTGCCGTTATGATAACTAGCTTTTAAAGCATGCAAACTTAGATTTAAGCCGTATACGAATTTAGGTGTAGGTTACCTTTTTGCAAATGTATGTTGAGTAGATTTGGTTAAAATTACAGAAATCCGTTCATTACTAGTGACATAAGTAAGGTACCATTCCGAACCCAACGGTTTGAGGTCTTCCCTTGCGAGGGGTGAGTGCGGCCTTAAATCATTTTCCCGGGTCACCGGGTGGCGTCTCCATTTTTCTCCTCGGTTTAGTCCCCCGTGGGCTACTCCGTACTCCCAACTAGGCCGCGAGCCTAGAACAGCATGCGTCGCCTAGTTTCTATGTCCTACAATGGTGTTTGGATTTTTACAATTTCAAACACTCTCACAACACTTGTGAATGTTTAAATTCTCTCTATTTTCTCTCAAATTCTTTCTCACAACACCTGTGTGAATGAATGTAAAATGTTAACCTTAAGAAGTGAGAGAAATGGTAAAGATTATATTCTCTTACACAAGCCAACTAACCTTGTCATTATGCATCTAATTCTTTCTTGCAATGGCCAACACAAAAATGTGAATGTCATACCAAAGCATAAGAAATGATAAGGTAAAGACAATGACTTTGTCATTAAGCATCCAATGTTTTCTTTCAATGGCAAACACATAAACGTGGAGGCCATACCAAAGCATAAAAATGGATTAGCTAATGACATAACTATTAGGTGTATACAAGCCACCTAATAGACATAATAAATTGGAGAGCATGGAAAGCCATATGGCTTTGTCTCCAATGGTAAATAAAAATCAATATCTTAATAATGATTTATTTACCTTCAATTATATTGTAGTAATTATCTCATAATATTACTAACTTGATTATCTCATAACCAATTTAACATAGTTTTCATTTGTGACAATAAATATTATTAATCTCATTAATAATATATAAATATAAAGTGAGCATATAATTAGACAATCTAATTATATTAGGTTTGCTACAGTTAATCGAGCTAGCACGGGAACCAAATGGACCTACGGTTTCGAGCTCCAATAATTCCAAAATATTAATTAAACTCTTTAATAAATATTATGAATTATTAACTCCGCGTTATTCCACTAAAACTCGAAGTTGAACTCCTGTTACGTAGATGGATAAAATAAATCGAACAATTTCGGTGTCCATCGATATAGTCATTATATGGATATAGCCCTTCACGAATATCTCATAAATAGAGTCGGGTCAAAAGTTCGTTAAACCCCTCTAAATATTTTGTCTCTTAAGCATCATTGATTCTATAATGAATAATTAATCCATAACAATTATGAATATAAAAATTTTCTATTCGCAATAGAAAAGTTGAGCGCTCAATTGTTCAAGTCATGAATCAACTCTTAAAAGAGATATCCATCTACTTCTCGTAAGAAATGAGTGAATTACATATCTATGTAAAACGTTCACAGCAACACACCAAACCATATCCTCAAAATACGTAGTTATTGGCCGGGAATACAACACCAACCTCACCATAGTAAATCAAAGGACATAGTCTGTCATGCAGAAGTTCGTAGTACACTCAAGATTAAGATCAAATCCATATATGATCATCTATTAGATAAAATGAAGTTCTTTGATTAATGACTATTAAAAGAAATTCGTATTTATCTGAGTCTAGTCCTATATGATCTCATCATACAAGGTGCCTTCATTCCCATGTCACTACATGAACGATCCCGAATCAAGGTCGTCATACAAGTATAGAATGGACCGCAGCTATAGATAAACCATAGACAAAGTACCCTATTTGTTTGATCTCTATGGACTATTTAGATTACTAACTCCAGACTTAATCCTCTCGTGCATCAAACATACACTAAGTCTGAAGGTACAAGAGTAATCAAGGTAAACAAGACAATTGTACAATATGCGATATAAATCAAACAACTTTGATAAAATGAATAATGCATTTATTATAATTATTACAATAATTAATTCCGTTTACATACATGAAGCTTTAGGACATAAATCCCAACAATCTCCCACTTGGACTAGAGCAAATGGGATATGTCATGTAATCTTAAACCCTTTAGGTGACATTCAATGCTTTAGCCGATAAGGTCTTTGTAAAGGATCAGTCAGGTTGTCTGCGGATGGAATCTACGTGACACAGCGACATCTCCTCTATGCAGTATCTCCCTGATGAGGTGATATTTCCTCTCAATATGCTTACCCCTCTTGTGGCTTCTTGGTTCTTTGGAGTTCGCCACTGCACCACTATTATCAAAATAAAGTGTGAGCGGTTTATCCATATCTGGAACAACTTCCAGATCAGCTAATAACTTACGGAGCCAGATTGCTTCCTTAGCTGCTTCACAAGCTGCTACATATTCAGCCTCCATTGTGGAGTCAGCAATACAAGATCTTTATGGCTCCTCCATACTATAGCCCCACCACTTAGGGTGAACACTGATCCAGATGTTGATTCTTAGAATCGACATTCGTCTGAAAATCAGAGTTTGTGTATCCTCTCATAATCATAACCTGACTTGTATATACAAGCTTATAATTTCTCGTTCTCCAAAGATACTTGAGAATATGTTTCACCGCTACCCAATGATCTAATCTTGGGTTGGATTGAAACCTACTGACTACTCCCACTATAAAATAGATGTCTGGTCTCGTGCATAACATGGCATACATAAGACTTCCAACTGTTGAAACATATGGTATATGTCTCATCTCCTCAACTCATTGAGGTGTCTTAGGAGACTGTTCCTTAGACAAATGAATTCCATACCTGAATGGTAAATTACCTTTCTTGGAATTATGCATACCAAATCGCACAAGAATCTCATCGATATAGGTTGCTTGAGACATTGCTAACAGTCATTTCTTGCGATCCCGAATAATCTGGATCCCAAGTACATAACTTGCCTCTCCCAAATCTTTCATTTGGAATTGGTTAGCTAGCCAGATTTTCAAGTCCGATAATATCTTTACATCATTCCCAATGAGTAAACTATCATCGACGTATAACACAAGGAAAACCACATTCCCATCAATGATGCGCTTGTAGACACACGGCTCATCGATGTTCTGCTCAAAGTTATAAGACGTGATCGTAGTATCAAACCTTATGTTCCAAGATCTAGATACTTGCCTAAGTCCGTAAATGGACCTTTGCAACTTGCAAACCTTTTGCTCTTGACCTTGGGTAATGAACCCCTCTGATTGTACTATATAGATACTCTCATCAAGATTCTCATTCAAGAATGCAGTCTTGACGTCCATTTGCCAAATCTCATAGTCATAATATGCGGTAATGGAAAGAAGAATCCTGATGGATTTAAGCATAGTTATTAGTGAGAAAGTTCTTCATAATCAACTCTGTTCTTTTAGGTATAACCATTTGCCACTAGCCTAGCCTTGAAAGTATGTACTTTCCCATCTATTCCTCTTTTTCTCTTGTAGATCCACTTGCAACCTATGGGTTTTACTCCATCAGGTTGGTCTACAAGTTCCCAGACTAAGTTGGAGTACATAGACTTCATCTCGATGTTCATGGCTTTGAGTCATTCCTCTTTATCAGTATCATCCATTGCACTACGATAGGTCAATGGATCATCTATACCATCACAAGATGCAACAACTTACACCTCACCATTTCTTAGATAGTGTTCAGGTTGTCTTACAACCCTCCCACTACGTCTAGGTGGTATGGTATCCTGATAAACTTGCATCTGACTTTCAAATGTAGAAGGTGTTATGTTTTTGTCAACATTTGACAATGGTGTACTGGTCGTACTAGCAAGTAATTCCTCAAATAACACTTTACTTCGAGGTTTGAACTCTCTCATATAATCCTCCTCAAGAAATGTAGCATTGTCGACACAAATACTTTATTATCTTCTGGACTATAAAACAATTCACCCCTAGTTTCCTTAGGATAGCCTACAAATAGGCACACATGTGAAAGTGGTTCAACTTAGTAGTCTTGTTCTTTAGCACATGTGTCGGATACCCTCATATGCGGAAATGTCGCAAACTAGTTTTACGACAATTCCACAACTTTAAGGGAGTCTTAGGAATAGACTTAGAATGAACTACATTCAGGATATAAATTACAGTTTGCAATGCATACCCCCAGAATGAACTAGGTAGAGTGTTATAACTAAATATTGATCTCATCATGTCTAGTAGGGTCCGATTTCTCCTTTCTGTAACACCATTTTGTTGTGGTGTTCTAGGTGCTGTATGCTGTGAAACAATTCCATGCTCAACTAAGAATTCCTCGAAATCTCTATCAAGGTATTCACCTCTACGATCTGATCTTAGAATTTTGATGCTTTTACCTAACTGGTTCTCAACCTCAGCACGATACTCTTTGAACTTTTCAAATGTATCTGACTTGTGTTGCATTAGGTAAACATACCCATATCTGGAATAATCATCAATGAAAGTGATGAAGTATTCAAAACCACCTCTGGCTTTTACATTCATCAGTCCAGAAATGTCCGAATGTATTAGCTCAAGTGTTCTTTGGCTCTTATCCATTTTTCCAGTAAAAGATCTCTTAGTCATTTTGTCTTCTAGATAGGATTCACATATAGGTATAGTATCGAGTTTTACTAATTTAAAACTTCGTTCTTAATTAGTCTATCTATCCGATCAAGGTTAATGTGACCAAGTCTAAGGTGCCATAAATAGGTATCATCATGAGAAATCTTTTTCCGTTTAGTTTTAGATCTTTCAATCTTAAACATTTCAGTATTAATCAGTGATTCATGCATTAACGGCCTTAATATATATATAGATTATTTTCGGAGTTTTATGTGCATATCTTTAATCCATTTCTACTAATAATAATTGACTTATTATTAAATGAAATAGAAAAACCACATTCCATAAGTTTTATTATATAAATCAAATTCCTGTGAAAACCAGGAATATATAGCACACCATTTAAACATAAATAACTATTATTAATGTTTAACTTGGAATTTCCCACTGCTTTTGCTGAAATAGCATCCCATATCCCAACTCTCATGGTAAAGCTACCTTCAGCAAGGTCCCTCAATGAGTCAAGTAGCTGCAAAGAACAACAAACATGGTTAGTGGCACCAGAATCAACAATCCATATGGATTTATCATTCTCCACCAAAAGAGACTCAATGAAAAGTAAATCATATTTACATGTATTCTTCTTTTTAAGCTATGTATGGTATTTTGGACAATTCATTTTCCAATTCCCTTGTTGTTCACAATGGAAACATTTTCCTTTGGTATTGGTTCTTTTGGAGCTTTTGTTGTTCTTCTTTTTCATTGGTTTTGCCTTTGCCTTTCTTCTTCTTCTTTGTAGATTTAGAAGATTCGGCAACATTTGCCTCGGCATTGGACCTACGAGGACCGTTCATAACGGACTCGTAATTGGTGAGCTCATTCAGCAGTTCAGTCAACGTAAAAGTCAACTTATTCATAGAACAGTTGTTTTAAACTGCATGAACTCTTCAGAAGGATTTCCATGATCATTGTCATCTGTCTTTGCACATTGATACGTGCACAATGGGTTTCAGTAATATTAAAATTAGACATCATCCTTAACATATGGTATCGGACTGATGTGCCTTCTTTCATTCTAGCGATCAATACATAGACTATTGCCTCATTTTATTGCCAGTCTGAACGTTGCCCAAACATGTGTTATAATGACTGCATAATCATTGATGTTGTCGCCATAGGCTCATGCTATGCAGCAAGAACCTCAGAAATTGATGCTATCAAATAGCTATTGGTTTTCTCATCAGTTTTAATCCAATTATTATAGGCATTACGTGTAGCTCTGTCAGCATTTGGTGCTGGCTCAGGAAGACATTCCTCTATTATGACAAATTTAAGGTCTTCGCAGACCAAGATAGCATTCATGTCACTTTTCCATTTAACATAATTATCCATAATAAGTGTCGCCGTATGGTAGGTCAAGTATTCGCATGATAGACTAAGACATTCTCAATTGATTAATATATCTGAAATAACTCTTATTCCTATATTAATCAACTACCGTTATTTTGATCAATGATGCTTTGATTAACAACTTAATCATTCCTTTGTGAGTGTGACCCATTATTTCGGAACCCTTAGACTTAACTAGTGAAGTGTCGTCGTAGGGTAGGTCAAATCACCAGATACATCTAGAGTCCATATCCTTTCGGAATCCAAACCTGATATTGACCCAAAAAAGGACACCATCCGTAGGGAAATGAAAGCAAAGTCGTCTCGAGGTGCCTATTAAATCTCACGTTTCTGGATAACAATGGAGATCGCGGGATATATTGTGGTATACCCCTATCCCACTCACTATTTTGAAGTATAAGGTTTCTATCTCACTAGTCTCTTATGAATCTTAGATTATGCTCAGCTAAAGTCATAACCTTATTAATACTAGTTGATAATTTAGTGATCTAACTAATTTTAACTCTTAAAATTTTATTCACTAATCCCGATTAGTCTCTACTAACTAATTAACTTAATTAAACTAATAAATCAAGTTATTATAGTGATCTAATCAATTTAACTCTTAAATTATTAATCCACTAATAGGTTTTAAAATTTAGAATTCAACGAACGGACCAAATGTCATTAAACCATTTACTCGATAAAAGCACATTATTTATTCCAAAGATACATGGTATTGTATCTGGAGTGCATACCATATTACCGTCCATTCAGAATCGGCTATGGAATTTATGTCCGGGTTTCCATCCGATATACCAAGGAAAAAATGTACTCATAAGGTCAATTTGTTTCTAAAACTTGAATTCACAATTTTTAAACCTTTTAAACTAATTAATCTTATTAATCTGTTTGCATGCATCTCATATTCTTATTTAACTTTTAAATTACATAAAATCATATTTTATGAATAGAATATCATGCATACCTACATGTTATGGCATGTATTGGTCTTACATTCCCAATACTAAAAATAAGAGCCGGAAAAATTAACGATCAACGCAATACATTCATCACATGAATCAAAGTAAACATTCATCACATGAATCAAAGTAAACATTCATCACATGAACATTAAAAACCATTCATCTCATTAATCTAATTGTGCCTACTCATCACAACATACATTCAAATAATCTATATCACATATAAATTATTAAAACTTGAAACTTTAAAGGAGAAGGGTTAAGAACACTTTTCAACCTTAAGCTCTTGATGCCAATTATAGGAAACGACTTTCCTTAGCGCGGTGGAAGTTGCTTGTGGTGGCACCGGGTCCGGTATGGATCTTTAAAATTTTCTTTGCCTTCTCCCTTTGTTGTAGTAGCCAGGATCAATCATTTGATGTCCAACACTTGGATCAACCACTCGATCTTCCGAACTATGACACGAAACCAACAAATCGAAGTGAGGGCTTCACTCACAAAGAGCAAACCTCTAAATAGATTAGAGAATTAAGATGTCACAATGGTGTTTGGCTTTTTCGAATTTCAAACACTCTCACAACACTAGTGAATGTTTAAACTCTCTTTATTTTCTCTCAATTCTTTATCACAACACTTGTGTGAATGAAAGCAAAATGTTAATCTTAAGAAGTGAGAAAAATGGTAGAGATTATATTCTCTTACACATGCCAACTAACCTTGTCATTAAGCATCTAATGTTTTCTTGCAATGACCAACACAAAAATGTGAATTCCATACCAAATCATAAGAAATGATAAGCTAAAGACAATGACTTTGTCATTAAACATCCAATGCTTTTTTTCAATGGCAAACACATAAATGTGGAGGCCATACCAAAGCATAAAATGGACTAGCTAATGACAACACTATTATGTGTATACAAGCCACCTAATAGACATAATAAATTAGAGAGCATGGCAAGCCATATGGCTTTGTCTCCAATGGTAAATAAAAATCTATATCTTAATAATGATTTATTTACCTTCAATTATGTTGTAGTAATTATCTCATAATTATTACTAACTTGATTATCTCATAACCAACACTTGATTATCTCATAATCAACACTTGATTATCTCATAATCCAAGAATTCTAGAAAACATTAAGTTAAACTAATTTAACAAAGTTTTCATTTGTGACAATAAATATTATTAATCTCATTAATAATATAAAAATATAAAGTGAGCATATAATTAGACAATCTAATTATATTAGGTTTGCTACATTTAATCTAGCTAGCACGAGGACCGAATGGACTTACGGTTCTGAGCTCCAATAATTCCAAAATATTATTTAAACTCTTTAATCAAATATTACGAATTATTAACTCCGCGTTATTCCACTAAAAACTTGAAGTTGAACTCCCGTTACCGTAGATGGATAAAATAAATCGAACAACTTCGATTCCATCGATATAGTCATTACATATGGATATAGCCCTTCACGAATATCGCATAAATAGAGCTGGGTCAAAAGCCCGTTAAACCCCTTTAAATATTTTGTCTCTTAAGCACCATTGATTCTATAATGAATAATTAATTCATAATAATTATGAATATAAAACTTTCTATTCGAAATAGAAAAGTTGAGCGCTCAAATTGTTCAAGTCATGCATCAACTCTTAAAAGAGATATTCATCTGCTTCCCATAAGAATGAGTGAATTACATATCTATGTAAAACGTTCTCAGCTACTCATTAAATCATATCCCCAAAATATGTAGTTATTGGTCGGGAATGCAACACCAACCAATCAAAGGACATAGCCTGTCATGCAGGAGTTTGTAGTACACTCAGGATTAAGATCGAATCCATATATGACCATCTATTAGATAAAATGAATTTCTTCGATTAACGGATATTAAAAGAAATTCGTATTTATCTGAGTCCAGTCCTATATGCTCTCATCATACAAGGTGCCTCAATTCCCATGTCACTACATGAACGATCTCGGATCAAGGTCGTCATACAAGTATAGAATGGACTGCAGCTATAGATAAACCACATAGAAAGTACCCTCTTTGTTTGCTCTCTATGGACTGTTTAGATTACTAAATCCAGACTTAAATCCTCTCATGCATCAAACATACACTAAGTCTGAAGGTACAAGAGTAATCAAGGTAAGCAAGACAATTGGACAATATGCGATATAAATCAAACAACTTTGATAAAATGAATAATGCACTTATTATTATTATTACAATAATCAATTCAGTTTACAATACATGAAACTCTAGGACATAAATCCCAA
The DNA here is from genome assembly GCA_019454045.1 of Zanthoxylum bungeanum. NCBI lineage: Eukaryota > Viridiplantae > Streptophyta > Magnoliopsida > Sapindales > Rutaceae > Zanthoxylum > Zanthoxylum bungeanum. Next base: position 388,535 of record SKCR01036736.1, read on the forward strand.
CAGTCGGGAGATATGTTTTATGTTTGTGACAATGGGAATGAGATTTGGTGTAAATCAACTGAGGCATGGTAACGTATACCCGAGGAAGTTTTATTAGAAACAAATAAACATAGGAAGGTGATCATTGGAAGATACAAGCTAGATGCCCATAACAGATGCGGCCGAAGAGCTTAATGTTGGCTTGACCTTTTTTGGAGAAAATCTGAGGGAAGTGAAGGTATCTCTACTGACTCGACCTGGTAAAAGGAGTAAGAAGAGCATCCTTCATTTTGGTACACTGACCCGGGGATATAGGTCGAGGTTGTAGCACTATGCTCACGTACGAATGATGCAAGCCCTAAACGAAAGTTTGAGCCTCCCAAAGGCTGATGATAAGGGAGTAGGCGAACGGATGATGGGATGGAAGAGGGTCTCGAGCTTATCCACTAACACACGAAATCGCGTGAGTGGTTGGAATACAGGTTGGCACATGGATAGAACGTGTAGTAGCTACCAAAAAAGGTTGAATTAATGAGGTTCGGATGGTATAGAGTGGTTGTGTCAGATGGCAGAGCTACTATTTGTAGAGTGATTGAGGAAATGAGCATAAGCAATAATAACGGGGTAATGTGGCAGACGTCACTAATTTGTGTTATAGTAGATCTAGATGTACCATATAAAGGGGTTAAAGAATTAGATTGTAGGGGGATCTTCAATTCTCTGGTGGGACTAATCATTTTTCATCAACTTTTAGCATTTTCATGACTTCTAAAAGAGAGAAAAAGCTTAGTATAAGAGAGAGATAAGGGAGGTCGGTCTAACCCGAGGTGGTAATAAAAATCTCATTTTCCTTTGTTCTTGTGGACATAGGTTTGATCCATTCCACCGAACCATGTTAAATCTTTTTTTCTCTCTGTGTTTTCTGACTTGTTTTCCAAGTTTGCTTTGGTTCCTATTAACCAAACCAATTCACTGCTTGGGGGAGGTATGGTCGAGAAGTAGTTTTGGGCTGCTGGGAATGGACTATTGAGGCTTTGCCCTTTTGGGCTGTTGTCTTCCTCCTCGGAGCCCTCTCTACAGGCTTATCGGGCTCATCACCCTGATCTGATGATGGTTGTCTTTTGGATGGTTGGGGGAGCAGTTGTAGTTTAGACTGGTCGAGAGGCGTTCGTAGCTTGATCAGTCAACAGGGCACGTGCAGGTTGGACTGAAAGGGTTGGGATTATGGTGGATTATGGGCCACTTGAAGGCTCTGGTGATGCGGCAGTAGAATGGGCAGACTTCCGCCTAACTTCTAACAGAATATGGGTAGTCATTCAAGGCCGGGCGCTGCTAGACCCGCCCAGGGAGGCCCGAAATATCTCTTGAGCCCGTTGCAGAGGAGTTTTGGAGCCAAACATTTCTACAAATAGAAGAAAACTATTAGAGCATAAAATGGGGAAAAACAATGTGAAAAAGACTAAGGCAGCAAACATGAAGTTAGTGGGTCAGTCAGAACCTACCAATCTACCTCGATTGGGATGGTGGAGTGCTCGCGATAAGGCCCGAGTCGGCCAAGGCAAAATGATTAACAAGGTCATTGTAATAGCCCCTGACTCCACTCATCGATTTCCTCACCATGGCTTGAGTTTCGTGGTGGACTTTGGGGAGATCCCCCCAACAAACCGCAGAAGGTTGGAAGTTAGTGAATTGTTAAAGTTATCTTAAGCGAATCATAGGTTGGGTCATTACCTCTATCCGATAAGACGTTAAGGACTGTGACGCGTTCGCCGTCAATTGACTATTGTTGTCCCAGGGGCCTACTTTTTGGACAATTATGACCCATAGCATCACTATTTGTACAGAACATGGTGTTGTTGTACAAATTAACTATGTGACAAAGGAAATTGCTCTTTTATCATTTGTAATTGGATTACCGGGATATATAAATGATAAAAGTTCATATGATTAGTACCGGATTAATAAGATATGAGACAATATTAATCCACTAAGGTTTAATCATTAAATATCCATAGTCGTAGTATTATCAAGACTGGACATCGATAATGCGGAATAGGCTAATATTACACTTGTGCGTGTTATGGAAGCGTAACAACATAGTTCTCATATATTTGGGTATTGGATACTCATGCAAGCCTGATAGGAGGTTCTGTTTACCGATGGTACGGAAACAGCTTCGCTCTGGATAGACCCTTCGGAATCCCATTGGTAGTATTATTATGTGTCTATGGTAGTCCGAATCAGGGTAGGTGTATTTGGTCTCTAACTTGAGACTTGCATCGCTAATACTTGCGACAATCAGTATACTTTGGTTTTGGTCATCCGGGGCTTTAACAGGTTCTGTGTACGCCTCTTCTGGGTATACTGAGAATCGAAGTGTATTGGGTGTGATGTCAAGATGGAAGTATCACTTCAGTAATATGGAGATGATGATCACACAGGGATACAGAACTGGTACTCTCTTAAATGCTGCAGCTATCGGGATAATATGACAAGGTCATGATTATCCGATTAAAGAGACTAGTTGTTGTTAATCTGATATATGCTTTGTACGTGGCAGACATAATTCCAGCCTCAGGCCTAGCATGTGACATCTGATACTAGATCGTAATACGCAATACTACGTATCCAGGAATCTCTTGGGTCACTTCCCGAAGATTCACCGTTGAGATTTGACTCAAACAGAAAATTAATCTGGGATTAATTACGAGAGAGAAAATTAATCTGGGATTAATTACGGCAATAAATTAATCTGAGATTAATTAAATGAGAAATAATTAATCTGGGATTAATTGCGTCGAGAATTTATATGAGAATAAATTCGTCGAGAAGAGAGAACGCGATTAATTTGAATTAATCGGTAAAATAAATTTAATAGTTAAATTAGATTTTACTATTTAATTTATTTAATTTATTTAATTGGGCTAAATAATATATTAGATATATTAATTGAAATTAGATTTCAATGCGGAATTAAAATTTGATTTTAATTCAAGCGAACGAATTATTTGGAATTAATTCGCGAGCGACTTCCGTAATAATTTTGCTAGGCATTATTATTTAATTAAATTGGATTTAATTACGTCGCAATGGAAATTCGTTTAATTCGGAATTAAACGAACCCGGGCCTGAGCGAAGTTGTGTGTTAGATTGTCCGACTTAAATTTGGAATTTAAAGTGGGGCCCGCCAACTTACATCAAAGTGTTTGACACTTGATGGAATTTGGTGATTGATTGATGAAAGCTTGAGGTTGCTTTTTCTGCACTCTAACCAATTCCAACACACACTTTTTGTATTTAAAAAGGAAGTCAAACATTTGTAAGTGGGTTGAACACTTGAAAATACAATTCCCTAAACTCTTCTTCTCTTCTCTCAAAAGCGAGAGCCTCTTGCCCTGGAAGGGAAAATTTTTCTTCAATTTTTGTTCCAAGCTAGCACTTCAAGGAGTAAATCAAGGTGATAGGGAAACTCACCCGAGAGTTTGGAACTCGATCTCAAGCTCCGAAGCTTCCAACACATCCAACAAAAGATGGAAATTTTTGAAATCTCCTCAATCAATCAATGTGAGTATTCCGCAACTCTCTTGATAATTCACACACAAATCACATTTTAGAGATTCTTGGCATGTTCTATGAACACTAACAATGGTATCAGAGCAATCCTAAGTTTGATTTGGAATTTTAGGGTCCATGACTTTATTTGGGGTTTTTGTGTTTAGAACATAATTCTTCAAATTGGTGGTTTGGTTGAGTTGGTATGATGTTGAATTGGATTTATGCATCCTTAATTTTGTGAAAAATTGATAGGATTAATTTTCCCCAAAATATACCCCTTGGCCGAAACTTAGAACCCTTAAGCTCATGGTGATTTTTTGAAAATTAGACAATTGGATGTGTTGTTGGCATGAAATGAATATTGGATGTTGATTTAATTGGATTGGAATCAAATTGCATAATTATTTCTTGTCAAAACCGTGAGCATGATGCATGTTATAATGAATTATTTTGCTTCAATTTGTGTTGGACACGAATTGAAAATGTAAAGCATGATTAATTGAATTAATTGGTGTTTTGGAAGCATTAGATCAATTAATTAATTATGGTAAATACACTTGAATTGAATTAATTTGTAATTTAGAATAATAAGTTAATTTAATTTGTTGTAATTGGGCTTAATGGGCTTGGTTGGGCCAAGTTTGGTTTAGGATAATTGGTTGGATCCAATTGGGCCTAAAACCATTTCCATAAAGTCCAAATATGACAATTGGGCCTTTAATAATTTAATTGGGCCTAATGGCCTAAATTGATTTTTGGCAAGGGTGATTCCTAATTGGGCCTTGGCATCTTGGTTTGACCCATAATTGCCAAAGCTCATGCCTAAAGAATTAATTAAAAGTCCATTGGACTTTAATTGAATAGTATTGGATACTAATTGGGCCTTTGAGACCCATTAAGATTGGATTTGGAATCCAAGTCTAAAAGGTACAATTAAAAGTGTAATAATTTAATTTGGAATTAAATGTGAATTAGTATTGAATATAATTTAAATTGGATTTAAAATTATAGTTCGATATAATTCAAGAATACGTACTTTGAGTACTTATTCTTAAACGAGTTGGACTCGCACAAATCAAATCGTTGTTTGAACATTGGATGGTCATTAATTAAAGATCAATTAATTGGATTAGATTGATTGATAACATGTTATGTGTGAATACTTGGATGTATGGATGAATAATGTATATCAGATGGATATTAGAAGGGTGAGGGCAATTTTGGAAATTGTTGTGATAAATTTAGAATTTATTTAATTGGACCTGCGTGTCCAGCCTATTACCTATTTTCTCTCATTGTATTTCTCTTCTCACCTATTCCCCTCAATGTAAATGAGGTTTCTTTAGAATTATTATGTAATTGGGTAGAAGCAAGAATAGTGCTAGCGGGAGAGAAGAAAGGAAGAGATTTGTTCTAGGAACAAATTGTATTATATATCCATCCGCATATCATTATTATTTTATTCGCGCCTTATTATGATTTTAGAATGCATGTTTAAGGGTGTATGATGAGACCTAATTAAAGATAATTAATTGGTTGCCAATTACGCGAAAAACCCTCAACAAATATTAAGCGTTTTCCTTCCTTCCATTGAATGATTCTTTCTCAAGATCCAAGATTGGCACTGGTTTGTTGGCAAAGTCAAGACCTTTGTCCATCGCGGATGTGTTTGAATCATGAAGACTTTGTTCCAATCGCATGTCTTGTCCAAGTTGTGATTTGTTTGGCCAAAGTCAAGATCACTTCTTGTCCATCGACATCGATTACGAAGCTTTCCAAAGTCAATGGGTCACGCTTAACTAGAATCATTAAGCTTGTTGTGTCAAAGCCAAGGCTTAGTTGATTTAGAGGAAAAGGTTAGGCAATATATTGGATATATTGGCATATATCGGATATATGTTTCGGACTTGGATGTCCACCTACTGGATCTAGGAATTGGATAAGATCCAATTGATCTTAGAGATCTACCTAGTTAAGTTTCATACATTTGTTGGCCAAAGTCAAGATTGTGTGTTATTTAACGGGATCTTAGCCCACTAGGAAACTAGGTTTCCCGAGTACTCCACAGAGGGTTAGAGGCTCGCCGAAAAATAGTGGGAGGCAAGTATTAAATTTGCAATTTCGTTTAGATAATTGCCAATACGCGCTCATTTCATTTTTTTCGTCATTATTTAAATATAAATATATTAGTTGGACTAATATTTAATTGTTGTTTTAATTAAACAGTTAGACTGTATTCAAACTACTTCAATTATAGTTGATTATATAATTGGATTATAGTAATCAATATATTTGAATTTAACCAATCAAATAGTAGGTAATTATATAGTTAGACTATAGTAATCATTACATTAGATTGTACCTGAAATCGTTGATTGGATAGTTGGACTATAGCAATCAAGATGAATTGAAAGATTAGCGTCAAATGACATAGTCCTAAGTGATAAATGTCTTTTACGGCTTTAATTTTCATATTGGGAAATGAATTTCAGGATAGTCCTGGGAGTTGAGAAGTTACTCTATTTGATAGAGCGACCTCTCGGGCCTAAACCCGGAGTTGAGTAAATAGTATAGCATGATATTTGGAAGATTCATGTGATGATAACTTTAGTGCTCAATCTGTTATGCTTGCCGCAAAGACTCCTTAATTTCTTCGTCAGAAACAAATATTAGATCTTTATAGTATGATATTGAAATTGAAGGATCTCATAGATCTATACTTAGATCTTAGAAGTGTTGATTGCAAAAGATAATTCTTGGAGAGTTAATGGCTTGCTCAAGGATCAAGGAGTCAGAGCCAGAACTTGCAAAAAGCAAGAAGCGCAAGGCGCATCTTACTTCAACATCCCAGAAGGTCAAGGCTTGGCCGAAGACTTCTAAGGATGTGAAAATGGGAAAGGCAAAATCGTCACAGTCTTCTAGGAAGACAAATGACATATCCAAGATGTCTACCTAACTGTGGCAAACGGGGTCACTGGAAGCGTGACTGCCGTATGGACAAGGCAGACATGAAGGAAGTGAAGACGGGCTAGGCTCCGACTTCAGGTATGTTTGTTATAAACATGTCCACTACTAGTTTCAAAATTGGATTTTTGATACTAGAAGTGGTACATAAATATGTACTGGTGTGCAGAATCTGCTGATTAGCAGGAGACTGACTTCAGTTGAGATCGCCTGCGAGTCAGAAACGGAACTAGAGTCATTGTTTTAACCGTAGAAACCTGAATTTTGGAACTGCCTTTTGGACATGTACTTGAATTAGGAAACTGTTATAATGTACCTAGTTTGACTAGAAACATTATCTCTATATCAAGTATAACTCGTTGCGGGTATACCTTTATATTCTTGAACACTAAGTGTTTTTGTTTATAAAGATGATATTGAGATAAACACATTAGATGTGAATAACAATATTTATATTTGGAATATAAATGAATCTCAAACATAACATGACAAACAGATAGCTCAAACAGAATTAATCATATGAGACTTATTTGTGGCATTGTTGTCTGGGACACATTAACAAGGCTCGTATATCCACACTTTTGAAGAGTGGATACTGGGACAGATTTGATTCTAATTCAAATGATGTCTACGAATCTAGTTTATTAGGCAAATTCCCTAAAACATCTTTTACTTGGTAAAAGTGCAAGTGTCACCGATCTGTTAGCCCTCGTTCATAGTGACGTAAGTGGGCCCATGTCTAGCCAGGCTAGAGGTGGATTTGAATACTTCGTAACCATACACGGATGTGGCATTTTTGTTATGGTTATGTGTATCGTATGAAACACAAGTCAGAAACTTTTGAGTAATTCAAAGAGTTTCGACACGAAGTAAGAAAAACAGACTGGTAAAAGTATTAAAAACATTACGGTCAGACCATAATGTAAAATACTTTAACATATGAGTTTCTTGATTACTTGAAAGAGTATGTATATTCTTTCATAGTGGACTCCTCCCGGAACACCTCAATTTGATGGTGTGTCCGAACAGAGAAATCGAACTTTGTTGGACATGGTAAGGTTAATGATAAGTCGCTCTGAGCTACCATTTTCCTTCTAGGGATACGCATTAAACAGTGCAATACTTATTTGAATAAGGTTCCATGAAAATCTGTTAGACAGATTTCATATTAGATATGAACAAGAAAGAAATTGGGTTTCTCATTCCTGAAGATTTGGGTATGCTGGGCATATGTTTGGATGATACCAAACTAGAACCCAAATCGGATAAGTGCCTAATTTGTGGGTTGTCTTAGGGAAACCAAAGTATAGTACTTATACAACTCACAAGAGAACAATGTAATTGTTGCTCTCCATGCGGTTTTCCTAAAAGGAATTCCTAATGCAGTGGTAAGTGGGAGGAAAGTAAAACTCGATGAAAATCGGAGTAATACTATTCCAGGCATCGAGTCCTCACGGAACACCAACAGTTCATCAGGGATGAAACTGTACCAATAATCTTCCAATACACAAGAACCGCGTAGGTCGGAGAGAGTCAGAAAACAACCTGGGAGGTATGGTTTCTGATCTCACCTCATGTAGATGTCAATCTTATTGAGGAAGACGAACCGACTACGTATGAGGAAGTGATACAAGGTATCGACTCCCTTTTATGGCAAAGTGCCATGAAGTCCGAAAAGGATTCCATGTATAGCAACTAAGTTTGGACACTGGTTGATGTACCAAAAGGCATTGTGCATATTGGTACTATATGGGTCTTCAAGGAAGACAAACATGGATGGCAACATACAAATGTACATAGCTAGGTTTGTAGTGAAAAGGTATCGTCATCAACATAGTGTCGATTACGACGAAACCTTTTACCCATTTTCCATATTAAATCCATTTGGATAATGCTTGCGAATGCTGCGTATTTCATTTTATGAATATGGCAGCTTAACGTCAAAACTGCTTTCCTTAAACGAAAAACTTTTGGAGGGTGTTTACAACAACCTGACAGTTTTCGTGCCAAAACATGCAAACAAGGTTTGCGAGTTAAATCAATCCATTTATGGATTGAAGCAAGCATTAAATTCTTGGAATCATCATTTTGATGTAATCATAATGGTATATGATTTAATTCAAAACGAAGATGATTCTTGTGTATATAAGAAGGTTAGTGGGAGCGTACTAAAATGAATGTCCTATATGATGATGACATATCATTTCTTGGAATGACATTCCCATAAAACAATCGGTGAAAGCTTGGCTTTCATGAAAAATTCTCCGTAGATTACTTGGGAGAGGCAACCCTTATTCTAGGAATAAGGATCTACTGAGATAGATCTAAAAGTTGTGGGACTCTCCAAGAACTCTACATTGAAATATATGTACGTGACCTGGTGTCTCATACGCTTTGAGCATATGGAGTCACAATCAGGCCAATCCAAGTGATGGTCACTGGGTTGATGTTAAGGATATCCTTAAGTATCTTAGATGAACTAAGGATGTTTTCTTAAGCTATGGAGAATGAGAACTTGAGGTGACTGGGTTCACCGCTTCTATAGTTTGAATAACGGAACAGTGAGCTGGAAATCTTCCAAGCAAGATATGTTGCCGAATAACAATAAAAGAGCGGAACATTGTTACAGCTGAGGCAGCAAAAGAAGCATTTTGGATCTATAATATTCCTAATTAGATTAGGAGTAGTTCTGTTAGCAACTGAGCTAGGCTACAGCACAGGCTAAAGAACCGTGGTCTCATCAACGATCCAAGTATTTACTTCAATCATTTCAGCTGATTCGTAAGATCATACATAGTAGCGATGAGATGATCGAATAAATCACATCAGATGATAACATTACAAATCCGCTGACGAAAGCTAATTCTCAGCAAAAGTTTGAGCGACCCGTACATAGTTCAGGTGGAGAACACCTGAGTGATTGGCTATTAGCCAAGTGGGAGATTGTTGGACAATTATGACCCATAGCATCACTATTTGTACAGAACATGGTGTTGTTGTACAAATTAACTATGTGACAAAGGAAATTGCTCTTTTATCATTTGTAATTGGATTATCGGGATATATAAATGATAAAAGTCCATATGATTAGTACCAGATTAATAAGATATGAGACAGTATTAATCCACTAAGGTTTAATCATTAAATATCCCTAGTCGTAGTATTATCGAGACTGAATATCGATAATGCGGAATAGGCTAGTATTACACTTGTGCGTGTTATGGAAGTGTAACGGTATAGTTCTCATATATTTGGGTATTGGATACTCATGCAAGTGTAATAGGAGGTTCTGTTTACCGATGGTACGGAAACAGCTTCGCTCTGGATAGACCCATCAGAATCCCATTGGTAGTATTATTATGTGTCTATGGGAGTCCGAATCAGGGTAGGTGTATTTGGTCTTAACCTGAGACTTGCATCACTAATACTTGCAACAATCAGTATACTTTGGTTTTGGTCGTCCGGGTCTTTAACAGGTTCTGTGTACGCCTCTTCTGGGTATACTGAGAATCGTAGTGTATTGGGTGTGATGTCAATATGGAAGTATCACTTCAGTAATATGGAGATGATGATCACACAGGGATACAGAACTGGTACTCTCTTAAATGCTACAGCTATCGGGATAATATGGCAATGTCATGATTATCCGATTAAAGAGACTAGTTGCTGTTAATCCGATATATTCTTCGTACGGGGATGACACAATTCCAGCCCCAGGCCTAACATGTGACATCCGATATTGGATCGTAATACGCGGTACTACGTAAACTACGCCTGATATAGATTATGTATATTCCATGTTGAATATATTTATGGAGAATTGGGTAGGCACGGTGCTTTGCTAGAAGCCAACCATGTCTTGTAAATCGGTATGAACGTGGTACTAGGTACGCACGTATTCGGATAGTCCGATAACCGTATTTACTGGCAACATATCCAGGAATCTCTTGGGTCGCTTCCCGAAGATTCACCGTTGAGATTTGACTCGAACAGAAAATTAATCTGGGATTAATTACGAGAGAGAAAATTAATCTGGGATTAATTAGGGCAATAAATTAATCTGGGATTAATTAAATGAGAAATAATTTATCTGGGAATAAATTCGTCGAGAAGAGAGAACGCGATTAATTTGGAATTAATAGGTAAAATAAATTTAATAGTTAAATTAGATTTTACTATTTAATTTATTTAATTGGGCTAAAATAATATATTAGATATATTAATTGAAATTAGATTTCAATGCGGAATTAAAATTTGATTTTAATTCAAGCGAACGAATTAATTTGGAATTAATTCGCGAGCGACTTCCGTAATAATTTTGCTAGGCATTATTATTTAATTAAATTGGATCGCAACGGAAAATTTGTTTAATTCGGAATTAAACGAACCCGGACCCGAGCGAAGTTGCGTGTTGGACTGTCCGACTTAAATTTGGAATTTAAAGTGGGGCCCGCCAACTTACATCAAAGTGTTTGACACTTGATGGAATTTGGTGATTGATTGAGTGAAAGCTTGAGGTTGCTTTTTCTACACTCTAACCAATTCCAACACACACTTTTTGTATTTAAAAAGGGAAGTCAACATTTTGTAAGTTGGTTGAGCACTTGAAAATACTATTCTCTCTCTCTTTTCTCTCAAAAGTCGAGAGCCTCTTGCCCTGGAAGGGAAAATTTTTCTTCATTTTTGTTCCAAGCTAGCACTTCAAGGAGTAAATCAAGGTGATAGGGAAACTCACCCGAGAGTTTGGAACTCGATCTCAAGCTCCGAAGCTTCCAACACATCCAACAAAGATGAAAATTTTTGAAATCTCCTCAACTTATCAATGTGAGTATTCCGCAACTCTCTTGATAATTCACACACAAATCACTCTTAGAGATTCTTGGCATGTTCTAGGAACACTAACAGTACTGCCCAAAACCACTTATCCTTGAAATTTTTGTTGGTGGCCGGGAGATTGGTGATAAGGTGGGGAACCCCGGCATGAGAAGAGAGATAGTACCAACCCTTGTATTCTTTCGGGTTGTTGGGTATAGCATTTTTACTTCAGTGAAGGTCAGCTCCCCTAGCCCGGCTCGGCTCAGATTATGTACAGACCGGCCAAAATTCTTCAAGTGTTCAAGTTCAATTGGCACGGAGCTATGTGCATAGAAGACATCATCTTTGCAAAGTAACCTTGTATGGGCAGTCGTAGTCCCATAACAAAAAGAAATTCACGCACAGTGTCATGGCATCATCACTAGGTCGGCTCGTCTGGCTCCATTCCCTCAAAACAATTAGGTTGATGTCCTCTGGAATGTCGAACCTTTCCCTTAATTGTTCTAGCTCGGTCTTGGGGATTTCTGAAGCCCGATCCATGTCGAGATTCGCGAAGTCGAGCTTGGTGTGACTTATCTCGGACTGGGGTACCCGCTTTTGATAAGACCAGCTACCCTCTTTGGAAGTGAACAGAGTGGTGTCATAGTCACTGAGGCTCTCAGATCCCGAGCTGTGTACGATAGTGTGTGTGGGCAAGCAGTAGACAGGATCTCAAGGTGAGTGAGGGAGGAAGACTCGGAGTCTGACATTCCTATCAAGGCATGACCCGAGGTGGAAGGTTAGTTCACAATCTCAGTTAGTTAAGTACACTAAAAGTAGGGTTATCATCATCATTTCTACCGAGTGACTAACCCTAAAATGCTCTAAGTGTCTTAAATAATGGCGAAACAGTAAGTCTTCAAAAACACAATTGAAACCAAACACGCCCAAAAAATACAGAAAAGCATGCCCACATATACACACAAATAACAAAAATACACTTGCATGAGTAAACATACCCCTCATATTCCCATTATCACAAAGAACAAGCAACACAAGCACAATCACTCAATTTATGCAAGTTGCCACCATTATTGAAAAAGGAAACATACACGAAGAGAGAAGAAGTCGGTAGAAAACTTACTTGTTCAAACAGATGAAGATGCTGAGAAGCTTGAAAGGAAATTGAAGGCTCGAAATCTCCGAAAATCGGAGAGATTATTGCAGTTTCTTTAGAGAAAACGAAATATTGAAAGAGGAAAATGAAGTATTGTAGCCTTTAAATAGGCAACTTGGGTTGATTTTGACCGTTCGATTGAAGCTAGAGGGTAGGATCAGTGACACCTGTGATGAGGGTCTCACCTGTTGAATTCGAATGGAATGACAAGATTGGAGCCATTGTTTGGGTGGGATACAAATGTCTTCGATTTTGGCGCGTAAGCCACTTCTACTTGACATGTGGCATTTCAAGGAGACGAAGCAGAGTAAGCCTTAGAATGATGTGACAGACATTTAAAGAAGGCCATGATGGTTACACAACTTCCAAAGGGCGGGTTTAAAAACCCTAGAAACTTCAACCGACAGTGGAGATGGCAATCATCACAGAAGGAATATTTTGGCGGTACTAGTACCTTCATGACCCGATGACATAGCATTGTGGACGATAACGAAGCATGACCCGAAGATGGAGGAGCCACCACACCATTATTGAAGTTCCCGGCATCAACTCAACAACTCATTGATAGCGAGAACTAAGGGATATATGTTGATGGTGATTTTCTGACCCGAGAAACTCTAAAGCCTGAAGAGAAGCAGAATGAGTTTTTTTATGCTTAATAGATGAAAGTCCAAGATCTTCATAAGATGAGAAATCAGATAGAGGATCATAGCCCGAGGTGCAGATGAAGACTGACCCGAGGTAGCAGAAGATATGTTTTGTGCTTGTAACAATGGGAATGCGATTTGGAGTAAGCCAATTGAGCCATGGTCACGTACACCCGAGGAAGCTTTATTAGAAACGAAGAAACATATGAAGGTGATCACTGGAAGATAAGAGCTAGATGCCCATAACAGATGCGGTCGAGGAGATAAATGTTGGCTTGAACATTTTTTGGAGAGAAAGTGATGGATATGAATGCATCTCTACCGACCTGACCTAGTAAAATGAGTCAGGAGAGCGTCCTCCGTTTTGGTACACCGACCCGAGGATATAGGTCGGGGTTGTAGCACTATGCTCACGTACAGATGATGCAAGCCCTGAACGGAAGTTTGAGCCTCCCAAAGGCTGATGATAAGGGATTAAGCGAACAACTGATTGTTGAGTGAGGAACGGATAAGCCGTGCGCAGCGGAACCCGCCCGAGATCAAATCCCGACGAATAAATTTTATTTTTTTGGCAATTACAATAATAGTGAGTAAAATTTTTAATCACAAATTTAAAAATTCCAATGCACTAAAAACATAACCAATTTTTTACGCATTAAAATAATTACCATAAGCTCAATTAAAAATTCTACACACTTTAATTACATTTATCAACTCTTGACAAATTATTCTAATCTTCTAAAATTATTTTCAACACTTAAAAATAATCCAAACATACTAAAATTAATTTTCCAACACTTGAAAAATTAATTCAAGCATACAAAATAATTTTCCAACTCTTGAAAAATTAATCCAAGCATTCAAAAATTAACATATCAATTATATACTAATTTTCCAACACTTAAATGCTTCTAGTTCCTCACTTACATGCTTCCAATTAATCCAACAAATCCACAACAATTTTTCTCAACAATAATGAACAATAAATTTACAAATTAAATTTTACCAAAAATTTCTTTCAAGCCTTTCCAATTTGAGAAGGGTTGCTTCCAAGTTTTTCCAATTTCTCCAAGCACTTTGAACTTCTTCAAACTCCACCAAATTGAGCTCTCAAGAACAAGTCTTGGTGATCAAAAGGTGGTTTGATCACTCAAGAGTGACAACCAAGCTTTTCCCAAAATTCAACTTTTGAACCCTAGGAAAAATCAAGGACTTCAAGAACACAATTAATCCTTAACACTTAAAGATTAATTTCCATGGTCTTGATAATATATTTGGGTATTTATGGTGAGTAATTTTTGACTTGAATTTGTGAGGAGCAAAATCAAATTTTCTTTCTCTCTACTCGGCAGTAGGCTTCTGCTTCTTTTTTAAAAAAAAATTCCCCTTTTTGTTTCTTATTAATGCTCGGCAGTGAGCATGTCAAAGAAAAAAAAATTGCTTTTCATTTCATTTTGTTTTTGGTCAACGGCAGCAGTAAGTGGAGAAAAGAAAAAGCAATGGTTGTTGTTGTTGTTTTTTTTTTTGTTTTATTAAATTAATAATAAAGAAAACCAAAACCAAAATAACAAACCATAGTTTAAAGAATCTTTTCCCTACACCATAAATTTCACACCATAAATTTCAAAAAGTAACTTAACCATAGTTAAAATTAATCTCACCAACTTTAGTAACTAAGTTACCTTTATGAATCATTTAGTTACTTTAACCAAATAATTCAATTTTGCTTTACCTTAATTAATTCAACTAATTAAAAACTTTATTTGTATAATCTAAGTAATTAATATTATATATTAATTTAACAATTAAATTAATTCACAAAATAATTACTAATTTAATGTAAATCAAATTTACATTTATTATACAATAAAATTATATCAACTCTTGATATAAAATTAATTAATTCAATTCATCTCATGAATTATCGGATTAAACAATTTAATCCTAAAAACCCAAAAAATACCATGTCAACATTTGACGATAGGTCGCCCTAGTGCTCAACGAGTAAACTCAATATAATGGAACTCTTTAGGTTCACGTTCGGTTGTTACGTATATATATACTTATATATCTCATATACTTGAATACATATTTCATGAAGGCCTGTCCACCTACAAATCATGACTAAACAACACGACACGTCGAACCATACAAGTCGAGGTTAAAACGCTAATGTATAATCCCTTCGTCATTAGCATTTCCAATTGAGTAAGGTTATAGTTATACTGTCAAAACCTTATCTACTCAATATAGGAAACTTTTCATCCTTATATTCCATTAATAAATAATATAGCAAAACTCTTTTTGAATATTATTTATAATGTTAAAGAAACAATTTCTTCAACGAACTTTCGGCCAAAAGATTTCCGGAATATATTCTGAAAATTTCTGGAAACAAAATCCAACCATATGGACTGACGAATCCTTATCTTAACACACACCGATCTTCGTGAGCATCGGTCTATACCTAACAGTCATCCAGAGGCCAGACCATGAAAGGTCTTTGACATGCATGGTATCAGGCACATAGGATCACTCACAAGACCACCGTGGTGTCTCAAGTCAAAGGACCACAATAACTACTCAACTCGAAAAGATAACTATTGACAGTTTTATGGAATATTTATTAGTCATCTTTTATGAGTTAATTCAATATTCATTCAACTAATGAATATCTGCATTTATATACGAACTTCCGTTAAGTTCACAGTCTGTTGAGACAAACCATATGTCCATTACATATATAGACAATGCACTAATCTTACCAATATAATGACCGACCCATGTCAATATATCTAGACCAAGAATAATTTATATTCAAGAGAATGCGTGATATTTCTCAACACCATTTGCAACTCTTGCAACTATATCACCATATGTAGTAACTCTCGGGTCTTTACTAATTCATATAAGGTTCCGAGTGTAACTCGAAATCTCTAACTCTTAGAGTAATCTAACTTTTAGATTTACAATATATAAAGAAAAGTAAGAGTCATACCATATTAATAAATAAATAACCATGATAAAATAAATATTATATTGCATAAATATCAAATATTCATACAAAAAGTGAATGGTGCTCGATCACCATTTCCAACACTCCCACTTGATCTAGTGCCATTCACGATAGTATCTAATACCCATTGACTCCACGTGTCTCTCAAACAAGTTGGGAGTTAAGGCTTTAGTTAGTGGGTCCACTACATTTTGTTCAGTTTATACTTTACAAGCTCTAATGGCACCGCCATTGAGAGAAAAAAAAAACCCAGATGTAGACTTTGTATCATCTGGATCAGATTGAAAATCTGAATCCGTGTAAGCTCTCAATTGTAAGTCATTTTCTCCATAAATGAGAAACTTATCCTTTGTACCCTTAAGGTATTTCAGAATATGTTTCACAGCCATCCAATGGTCCTGACCCGGATCAGACTGATAACGGCTTGTAACACTTATAGCCAGGCTGATATCAGGTCTAGTACATAACATGGCATACATTATGCTACCAACAGCGGAAGCATAAGGCTGGCTAAGCATAAGGCTGGCTAAGCATTTTAGCCATTTCATCATCTGTTTTAGGACACATTTTCTTAGATAGATGAATACCATGTTTGAAAGGCATATTGATTGCCTTACAGTCAATAAAGTTGTACCTTTCTAAGATCAAATCAATGTACTTGGACTGAGAGAGTCATATCAACCT